>JBCFYV010009882.1:68001644-68491590 GCA_039000515.1 Timema cristinae | reverse complement strand
CACTTTTTACTATATACCTATGGGGGGATAAGTTTAAAATGAAGTTAATATAAATATTTAATATAGTATTTATATTAAATTCAATACATATGAAATATGAGAGCAAACAAATTCTCTCTGCCAGTGGAAATGTTTTGTACTGTGCTAAAAGAAAAATGAGTTTCTATTTGAACAAAATGTGCGTACGTCCGATTTTTTCATTTTTGAGGTCATACTTTAACAACACTCGCAAATAAAACAACACCAATCTGCTAATATTTTATTTTATGATTATTAGATTTGTTACCTGTGAGCGTTTTTATTTCTAATAATGTGCATATGCATAAATTGGAATAAGACCTACGGTAAAAATACATATTCTCATTTGTTATTTTAGTAGCGTTGGTTACCCTGTTTATTGTAAACTCAAAATAGAAATTGTGTTTATTATACGTGGGAATAGATTATTAAATTTATCTTTTAGTTTTCAAATTGATATTTAATGTTTATGACTCATGATTTTAAAATATACCCATACATTTTGAACAAACGGCATTTAAAAAACGAAAATAAAATCTCCTTCCATGTAAAACAAAATGTATTGCACATGCATGTTATTCTTGCCTCTGATATTTCATTTTATAACTATTTTTAACAAATCGATATAAAACAATGCCGATCTGCTAACATTTTATTTGATGGTTGATAAATTTGTTACTTGTATTTTTATTTCTAATAACGTGCATAAATTGGAAAAAGGCTTATGGTAAATATATTTATTTTGATATATTTTGTTAGAATGTTGGATGTGTTGTTTATTGCAAAGATAAGCCGCTAAGATAAATCTAATTATTGAAAGATTATATACTAGGGAAAAGGGCTAAAAAAAATTTTTTTTTTTTTTTTTTTTAATATTATTAGGACTTAAAATATACCCACACATTTTGAATAATTGGCATATATTATTGGAAATTCAAACACCGATCATCGGAATCGCCGGTTATGCGATAATCGGCCATGATCGGATTAATATCTCTAGGGATATATATCGAGATAGCTCTAGATATATATATCTAGATATATATCCCTTGGAAGAATAATATCAACCAGTTTAGTTTATATGCTAAGCCAATGGTTTATATCCTTCCTTGTTGGCACACATTTAGTCCACTTGGTGTTGTGACCAGCTTAGTTTGTATGCTAAGCTAATGGATTATATCATTGTTAACCTTTCTTTGTTAAAATATGATCAACAGTGTGTTGTAAATGCTGTAGTAAAACACAGTTAAATTAGTAAAATATAATCTACACCTACAAAGATTTTACATGAGCGGTTACCAAAAAATTAATTAATTTGGCTACATATTATAAAGTTCTTTAGGAATGATCATTTGAAACTTTTTTTGCCACCAAACAAACATTTTCTGGTGATGTTTTCTCATTTACATAAAACACTAAGTTGCCAGAGAATGAATGTGCTTTTAAGAATTGCAATCTTCCAAAATCAAGGATCAATTTGCAAGCTCTGCCTATATCCTTTCTGTCTTCTTGAGTCAAATTCAATCGAATGTATCTGCAAAATAGAGATAGATTCTTATTAGTTAAAGATAATGCTGCTGCTTCTGTCACTGAGGTTTAAAGGTATAACACGGGCTATTAGCAACGACTCTAACTAAATAATGAAAGATTAACTGCAATAAATTTAAATCAGTCACAAATGTAGTGGACTTAATTATATACACACTTTAATACAATTTATAATAAATGCTAAGTGCACTGCACAAACTTTCTCACTTGACAAGAGACATAGACACTATTGAAAAAACCAACATAATAGTTCACCAAAGAGTAACAGTTCACAGCACTAAATCAGTATATTATGCTAATTTTAATTGTTCTGTCACCACCAGCTGGGCACCAATTTTCCCTTTAACTTTTTACTTTCTTGCTATCTTACAGGTAGAGAAGGTATTGTGATTGTCAAAAAATTCAAACTTTAGATTTTGATGAATTTCCATCTAACTCAGACTAGAGCCTAAGCTATTTTACCGATCGGGCTAAAACTTGGTATGTAGGGTTTTCATAGGGTTGGTTTTACATAGGGTTGCACTGAGGGGTTTTTGGAATTCAATATCTAACGCTAAAATTAAGGGTAGTTTACTGAAGGGCAAAAAGAGAGCCGATTTTGAGAAAATGAATTTTTTAACGATTTTGATTAATTTTATTTCTATGTATTGATCAATATTATAAACAAAATGCTTATTCTAATTTTTTTGACAAATTGATAAGGTTTCAGGTCTGCTGCGCATAATTTTTTTTATCACATCTCCGAAACTATTTGAAATATGAAATTGCTTATCATTGCAAATATGTAGGTCTATTTATAATAAAAGTCTTTTATTTGAAACATTTTTATAAAACCAATCATTTTCAAGCTATAGGCAAATATATATATATATATAAACTTTTTGGACACTAAAGGTCAAATATTGTGACACCTAAAAAAACTTAAAGAAAATATCATATAAGGCCACTTTTTTAAAAAAAAAACTTATGTTATTCATATACATGTGTCTATAGAATTTAATGTAATTTATCTATTTTAAATTTATCTATATATATAGATATATCTATCTATATATATATCTAGATATCTATATAGATATATCTATCTATATATATATCTAGATATCTATATAGATATATCTATCTATATATATATCTAGATATATATATACATATATATATAGATATATCTATATATATATAGATTTATATATATAGACATATATAGATATGTCTATATACATATATATATGTATATATACATATATATATACATATATATATATATAGACATATATAGATATATCTATATATATCTATATAGACATATATATAGATATATCTATATATGTCTCTCTATATATATATATATAGACATATCTATATATGTCTATATATATATATAGACATATCTATATATGTCTATATATATATTACATATATATATGTATATAGACATATATATAGATATATCTATATATGTCTATATATATATATATATACATATATATATGTATATAGACATATATATAGATATATCTATTATATATAGATATATCTATATATATATCTATAGATATATATAGATATATTTATATATATAGATATATTTATATATATAGATATATAGATATATCTATATATATAGATATCTATATCTATAGATATATCTATAGATATATCTATATCTATATATATATCTATATCTATATATATAGATATGGATATATTTATATATATAGATATATCTATATATATATAGATACATATATAGATATATCTATATATATAGATATATCTATATATATATATAGATACATATATAGATATATATATATATAGATACATATGTAGATATCTAGATATATATATATAGATAGATATATCTATATAGATATCTAGATATATATATATAGATACATATATAGATATCTAGATATATATATATAGATATATCTATATAGATATCTAGATATATATATATAGATATATCTATATAGATATCTAGATATATATATATATATATAGCATATATATATATGTCTATATATGTATATATATATAGACATATATATATATATGTCTATATATGTATATATATATATAGACATATATAGACATATATATATATATGTCTATATATGTATATATATATATATACATACATATATAGACATATATATATATATATGTCTATATATGTATATATATATATAGACATATATAGATATCTAGATATATATATAGATAGATATATCTATATAGATATCTAGATATATATATATAGATAGATATTTATCTATATATATCTAGATATTTATCTATATATATCTAGATATTTATCTATATATATCTAGATATATATCTATATATATCTAGATATATATATGGGGAGTTAGTTTACCCGAGCAGGTGGACGGTGCTCAAGGAATAAGGATCTATGGAGCCACAAGGGTCCTTTTTCTGTCCACATAAGGAGATAGAGGTGGTACACAATCTCTCATATATCAGGTATCAATCCTCAGAGTTATATAAATCTTTGATGATAATAATAATTTGCATAATGTAGGACTAAAGTTTATTTAAAAGTATTATCAAAATAATATTAAAAGCTCATTAAAAATAATGAACTAAAAGTAAAAGATATTCTATTATACATTAAGTTGACAGTTGTAAAATAATTATAAACCTGCATATTTTATTAAAATGTTTAGGGCTGTTAATAAATACAGGATTGAATATAAAATTGGGGGTAATTAATCAAAAAATTTTGTGTAAAATTACTCTAATTTCCTGAAGTAATAAGTTTCATGGTTGATTAACAACAATTTTCCAAGTGACTTGTGTCATCTAAAGGGGATTTAGACATTGTTGAGAAATTTGTTTAATATTTTGGGAGTATATTTTTATGTGGGACCTAGTTTTAGTGTCCTGGAGAGCAAGTTAGGGACAGGCAAGTAATTTAAGGGAAACTTTTGATAGGAGTTAGAGTTGTAACAATTATTGCCACAAGTTAACCAAAATTGGGCTAGTCAATAGAAACATCACTTACCCAATTTCACCGACCAGACAATGCAGCGGGAAGAACACACATCAGCACGCACTAACAATACCCAAACATCTTAGAGCTCCGAGGCTAGTGACGCATCGTGCCACTAGACACCGCCACCCGTCTCAATAACAACATGGACGTGCAAAAAAAAAAAAAGATAGAAACTGTCTGAAGACTGTAGGCGCTTCTAGTACTGAGCACATCCTCTCTCCCCGTGTGTTTGAACTCAGTGTAATCCCGTCTCGAGTGTCCGATGAGTTGTGCACTATATAAAAGACCGTCCATCAAGAAAGAGACCACTCTTGGATTAGGCTCGGACACTATAACGAAGCATAGGTTTCGCGGACATACCTATACAATGTAAGGAGAAATTCTTTTTTGGCGTAAATTAATAAATATTGTAATGTTTCTAAATTCCATTTTGGTCATTTTTACGTTTAAATATTGTTGATATCTTATATGAATCTTCGTTCATTTTACGGAATAAAGAGTAAATTTTCTTATTTTACAAAGGATTGTAGTGAAATATGAATTTTGTTAAAAGAAAGTAATGTGGGGGAAATTTTTTTAAAGGTTTGGTCTGAATTTTTCTAATTGTGAGTTAACTTATGCGTTTCAAAATAAATATATTTAGTTAATTTTGAAAGTGTGTTGCAATGCAAAATGAAGTAATATCTAGAAGGAAAGGTAGTTCTAACATTAGGACATAATCTTTTTAAATGGTTAATATAATTATGCATTACGTTGATAGCTACTCCTATCTAGTTAACGTTATTTATCTAACCTATGAGTTATGTTTAAATGTCAATCAAATGTTGACAGAGTTGGTCAATAATCTTTAGGCTAGACGATTAGACTAGTCGTTTGTTGTGTAACCACGGAACTTTAAAGTTGTTGGCTGAGATTTTGTATTACTTTTTCACAACTAGCACTGAAATATGTTAGATGTTGTCATACACCATTTTAATAAGGCCATGCATTTAAATTTAATTAACGTATGTTCATGAATATTTTTTGTGAAGAACATAGTGATATTGTTGCACTTTAGCTTTTGCTGATATTGTATCTATACGAAACTTTCTAAGATTCGTTAAAAGAAGGGCATTGTTCTCTAATAAGATTTTGGCTGAAATAAAATCAAAGTTTTCTTTACGACTGTTTTCTATTATAGTTATGCCATTTATCCCTAGGTTTTAGATATGTGTAATTTCCAAGTCCTTTTAACTTAGTCTCCGACTTCTTCATATGAAATATAGTTTGACCTTTGAAGTTGGACAGTGTTTTTTCACGCTTCTAGGAGTGAGTGGCGTGCGTTGGAGATGAGGTGTATACCCTGCTAAGCTTCGGCCTCAAAACATAATGTTAGTTACACTGCGCACTCCTATTAATCTAAAGGTTGTAATGTTAATTTATTTTATTGTATTGAATCCCTCTAGTTCTTGAGCCTGGATTACAAGCTGCACCACTATGCTCTCTCACTTGAAAAGAAGATGAGCGAGATAAACAAGAAAGATCCCTGTATGCTCCTTCCCACTGCAGATTGTGCCTGATATTTTGACCAGAAAAAAAGGAAAGGTCTAACAATAGCCCATTTTCCAGCATTTTATATCCAGACGATGGCCATTCGGATGCGTGCTGAAAAATTGATGTGGTGAACAGGGGTGATAAGCTCCCACGAAGTGGTTTACTAAAAGTCACATCAAAATTACATGTCCTCCTAGACCCGTAGGAGTACTGGGCCGATATCTTCTCTCCTCGTCCCGCCAAATTGGGCAGCTTCAGTCCAACAACCAAAGATCCTTCGTTGCTACCGACCATAGTGTTCACTCCTCCAACAATGCGCTTCTGCTCCTTGACGTCGAAGATTACCTCTAGCCCATCTGGAGTGGAGTTAACACCCCGACTGGTGTCAATAAAGATGCCAACACTCCGGAAACATCCCAAGTTGTCGAGTTTCCTACGAGCTTCATGGGCTTTCTTGATCACCTCCTCAAAGTTACGAGCTTTAAACACATCTTGAACTTGGTCCTTGACGAAATCGTCTTTTGTACGGACCAGGCCATCTATACTGATTTTATCTACCCGGGCGGCGACACCAGTAAGATCGACTTTCTGAATTTCGGCATCTCCGCACTCTCTGGCATCATCGAGCACATCTCGGGTTCCTCTCGCGCCCTTTGAAGGGAGCTGAGGGCCCTGTCCTACACCGCCGACAGTTCCCTGTGTTTTATCTTTAGCATGGACTAAACCCATAGCATATTATTATGTTCTTTGCGTGTTATAACATATTTAAAGTTTGAACCCTAAGTTTCTAGAATAACAAAAAATTTCTGACCTCATTTAACTTGAATTTGCTTCAAAAAAATAACAAAATCACAAATGACAAAATCTATTGTAGGTTCTCATGGATCAAATAAAAATAAGCTGTGCCCCAAGTGGTGTGGTCCATGGGAGGTGACTAAGTTCTTACCCCTGTCACTGTCCTTCAGAAAGTTGATGACGTTTCGGAGTCTAGACGCGCTCACGTCAGTCGCATAAAGAGCGCAAATCCAAGAGTCCCTAGGGATAACTGATGATATATCGTGTAACTTAGGTTAAGTATTTTGCATATATGTAGATAGTGATAAGTTAGTTTTAAGTATGAGTACCACCATAAAAAAAAATTTAGCCCGGGCCCGTGGCAAAATGAACATTAAATAAATTGTGGACTCCTTCTAAGGAACAAGTTGAGTGAGCATAATATGGGACTGTGACTATAATCTTTTATATAATCAATATTGTGGACCTGATAATATGGACGAGAGGAAACCATAAATAGTGACAGTGTATATAATGTGCTATATGTTCTCATACCTCGTCTGAAGATTTACGCCATTACGTCCTAGTATGAGAGCGAGGGTGTGAACTAAATGGCTAGTAGAAACGTGTCTTTCAAGAAGATGAAATCAGAATGATGAATCGGTGGAACTGTTCAAAGGTATTATAATTTATCGGTTTTGGTGAACACTAACACTTGTCTCTTATGTGCGACTCTGAGAACTACCTTTACCTCGCTTCTTCCGTCCCCTTAATTCCCCTGTCTGTGCGCGGTGGTATGGAACACTGCGGAGAAACAACATCGAGACATGGCAGGAGTCATTGGCAACTCCAAAAGAAATTAGCCTGGGTGGCTGAGATCAAGACCGAGCAGTGTTGAATGGTGGACCTATCCTGGATGCACAGCTAATGGCAGGGGATGCGGCTCCTCACACTATGTGGGGTCCAGACATCTCAAAGAAAATAGTGCTGGACCGTGCTGATGACAATGTGGGGAAGCAACGAAAGTAATATCGAGCATCTCCATCTTCCCGAGGATCCAGGAACAGTCAGCGGTATCAACGACATGCTAGCTTGTAATCCAGGCTCTAGAACTAGAGGGATTCAATACAATAAAATAAATTAACATTACAACCTTTAGATTAATAGGAATTCGCAGTGTAACTAACATTATGTTTTGAGGCCGAAGCTTAGCAGGGTATACCACCCATCTCCAACGCACGCCACTCACTCCTAGAAGTGTGAAAAAACACTGTCCAACTTCAAAGATCAAACTATATTTCATATGAAGAAGTCGGAGACTAAGTTAAAAGGACTTGGAAATTACACATATCTAAAACCTAGGGATAAATGGCGTAACTATAATAGTAAACAGTCTTAAAGAAAACTTTGATTTTATTTCAGCCAAAATCTTATTAGAGAACAATGCCCTTCTTTTAACGAATCTTAGAAAGTTTCGTATAGATACAATATCAGCAAAAGCTAAATTGCAATAATATCACTATGTTCTACACAAAAAATATTTATGAACATACATTAATTAAATTTAAATGCATGGCCTTATTAAAATGGTGTATGACAACATCTAACATATTTCAGTGCTAGTTGTGAAAAAGTAATACAAAATCTCAGCCAACAACTTTAAAGGTCTGTGGTTACACATCAAACGACTAGTCTAATCGTCTAGCCTAAAGATTATTGACCAACTCTGTCAACATTTGATTGACATTTAAACATAACTCATAGGTTAGATAAATAACGTTAACTAGATAGGAGTAGCTATCAACGTAATGCATAATTATATTAACCATTTAAAAAGATTATGTCCTAATGTTAGAACTACCTTTCCCTATAGATATTACTCCATTTCTATTTGCAACACACTTTCAAAATTAACCAAATATATTTATTTTGAAAAGCTTAAGTTAACTCACAATTAGAAAAATTCAGACCTAACCTTTAAAAAATCTTCCCCCACATTACTTTATTTTACACAAAATTCATATTTCACTACAATCCTTTGTAAAATAAGAAAAGTAACTCTATATTCTGTAAAATGAACGAAGATTCATATAAGATATCAACAACAATATTTAAACGTAAAAATGACCAAAATGGAATTTAGAAACATTACAATATTTATTAATTTACGCCAAAAAAGAATTTCTCCTTACATTGTACGTGCTGACGTGTGTTCTTCCCGCTGCCTAGTCTGGTAAGTGAAATTGGGTAAGTGATGTTTTGATTGACTAGCCCAATTTTTGTTAACTTGTGGCAATAATTGCTACAAATCTCCCTCCCTTGATCTTGCGTTGGAGGGGGGGGGGGGGTTGTCGTCGGCACCGCTGACTGTTCCTAGCGCCTCGGGAAGATGGAGATGCTCGGGATTACTTTTGTTGCTACCCCACATTGTCATCAGCACGGTCCAGCACTATTTTCCTTGAGATGTCTGGACCCCACATAGTGTGAGGAGCCGCATCCCCTGCCATTAGCTGTGCATCCAGGATAGGTCCACCATTCAACACTGCTCGGTCTTAATCTCAGCCACCCAGGATAATTTCTTTTGGAGTTGCCAATGACTCCTGCCATGTCTCGATGTTGTTTCTCCGCAGTGTTCCATACCACCGCGCACAGACAGGGGAATTAAGGGGACGGAAGAAGCGAGGTAAAGGTAGTTCTCAGAGTCGCACATAAGAGACAAGTGTTAGTGTTCACCAAAACCGATAAATTATAATACCTTTGAACAGTTCCACCGATTCATCATTCTGATTTCATCTTCTTGAAAGACACACGTTTCTACTAGCCATTTAGTTTACACCCTCGCTCTCATACTAGGACTTAATGGCGTAAATCTTCAGACGAGGTATGAGAACATATAGCACATTATATACACTGTCACTATTTATGGTTTCCTCTCGTCCATATTATCAGGTCCACAATATTGATTATATAAAAGATTATGGTCACAGTCCCATATTATGCTCACTCAACTTATTCCTTAGGAGTCCACAATTTATTTAATGTTCATTTTGCCACGGGCCCGGGCTAAATTTTTTTTTATGGTGGTACTCATACTTAAAACTAACTTATCACTATCTACATATATGCAAAATACTTAACCTAAGTTACACGATATACCATCAATTATCCCTAGGGACTCTTGGATTCGCGCTCTTTATGTGACTGACGTGAGCGCGTCTAGACTCCGAAACGTCATCAACTTTCTGAAGGACAGTGACAGGGGTAAGAACTTAGTCACCTCCCATGGACCACACCACTTGGGGCACAGCTTATTTTTATTTGATCCATGAGAACCTACAATAGATTTTGTCATTTGTGATTTTGTTATTTTTTTGAAGCAAATTCAAGTTAAATGAGGTCAGAAATTTTTTGTTATTCTAGAAACTTAGGGTTCAAACTTTAAATACTTTTAAATATGTTATAACACGCAAAGAACATAATAATATGCTATGGGTTTAGTCCATGCTAAAGATAAAACACAGGGAACTGTCGGCGGTGTAGGACAGGGCCCTCAGCTCCCTTCAAAGGGCGCGAGAGGAACCCGAGATGTGCTCGATGATGCCAGAGAGTGCGGAGATGCCGAAATTCAGAAAGTCGATCTTACTGGTGTCGCCGCCCGGGTAGATAAAATCAGTATAGATGGCCTGGTCCGTACAAAAGACGATTTCGTCAAGGACCAAGTTCAAGATGTGTTTAAAGCTCGTAACTTTGAGGAGGTGATCAAGAAAGCCCATGAAGCTCGTAGGAAACTCGACAACTTGGGATGTTTCCGGAGTGTTGGCATCTTTATTGACACCAGTCGGGGTGTTAACTCCACTCCAGATGGGCTAGAGGTAATCTTCGACGTCAAGGAGCAGAAGCGCATTGTTGGAGGAGTGAACACTATGGTCGGTAGCAACGAAGGATCTTTGGTTGTTGGACTGAAGCTGCCCAATTTGGCGGGACGAGGAGAGAAGATATCGGCCCAGTACTCCTACGGGTCTAGGAGGACATGTAATTTTGATGTGACTTTTAGTAAACCACTTCGTGGGAGCTTATCACCCTGTTCACCACATCAATTTTTCAGCACGCATCCGAATGGCCATCGTCTGGATATAAAATGCTGGAAAATGGGCTATTGTTAGACCTTTCCTTTTTTTCTGGTCAAAATATCAGGCACAATCTGCAGTGGGAAGGAGCATACAGGGATCTTTCTTGTTTATCTCGCTCATCTTCTTTTCAAGTGAGAGAGCATAGTGGTGCAGCTTGTAATCCAGGCTCAAGAACTAGAGGGATTCAATACAATAAAATAAATTAACATTACAACCTTTAGATTAATAGGAGTGCGCAGTGTAACTAACATTATGTTTTGAGGCCGAAGCTTAGCAGGGTATACACCTCATCTCCAACGCACGCCACTCACTCCTAGAAGCGTGAAAAAACACTGTCCAACTTCAAAGGTCAAACTATATTTCATATGAAGAAGTCGGAGACTAAGTTAAAAGGACTTGGAAATTACACATATCTAAAACCTAGGGATAAATGGCATAACTATAATAGAAAACAGTCGTAAAGAAAACTTTGATTTTATTTCAGCCAAAATCTTATTAGAGAACAATGCCCTTCTTTTAACGAATCTTAGAAAGTTTCGTATAGATACAATATCAGCAAAAGCTAAAGTGCAACAATATCACTATGTTCTTCACAAAAAATATTCATGAACATACGTTAATTAAATTTAAATGCATGGCCTTATTAAAATGGTGTATGACAACATCTAACATATTTCAGTGCTAGTTGTGAAAAAGTAATACAAAATCTCAGCCAACAACTTTAAAGTTCCGTGGTTACACAACAAACGACTAGTCTAATCGTCTAGCCTAAAGATTATTGACCAACTCTGTCAACATTTGATTGACATTTAAACATAACTCATAGGTTAGATAAATAACGTTAACTAGATAGGAGTAGCTATCAACGTAATGCATAATTATATTAACCATTTAAAAAGATTATGTCCTAATGTTAGAACTACCTTTCCCTCTAGATATTACTTCATTTTGCATTGCAACACACTTTCAAAATTAACTAAATATATTTATATTGAAACGCATAAGTTAACTCACAATTAGAAAAATTCAGACCAAACCTTTAAAAAAACTTCCCCCACATTACTTTCTTTTAACAAAATTCATATTTCACTACAATCCTTTGTAAAATAAGAAAATTTACTCTATATTCCGTAAAATGAACGAAGATTCATATAAGATATCAACAACAATATTTAAACATAAAAATGACCAAAATGAAATTTAGAAACATTACAATATTTGTTAATTTACGCCAAAAAAGAATTTCCCCTTACATTGTATAGGTATGTCCGCGAAACCTATGCTTCGTTATAGTGTCCGAGCCTAATCCAAGAGTGGTCTCTTTCTTGATGGACGGTCTTTTATATGGTGCACAACTCATCGGACACTCGAGACGGGATTACACAAGGGTGCAGATCACTGAGTTCAAACACACGGGGAGAGAGGATGTGCGCAGTACTAGAAGCGCCTACAGTCTTCTGACAGTTTCTATCTTTTTTTTTTTTTGCACGTCCATGTTGTTATTGAGACGGGTGGCGGTGTCTAGTGGCACGATGCGTCACTAGCCTCGGAGCTCTAAGATGTTTGGGTATTGTTAGTGCGTGCTGATGTGTGTTCTTCCCGCTGCCTAGTCTGGTCGGTGAAATTGGGTAAGTGATGTTTCTATTGACTAGCCCAATTTTGGTTAACTTGTGGCAATAATTGCTACAACTCTAACTCCTATCAAAAGTTTCCCTTAAATTACCTGCCTGTCCCTAACTTGCTCTCCAGGACACTAAAACTAGGTCCCACATAAAAATATACTCCCAAATATTAAACAAATTTCTCAACAATGTCTAAATCCCCTTTAGATGACACAAGTCACTTGGAAAATTGTTGTTAATCAACCATGAAACTTATTACTTCAGGAAATTAGAGTAATTTTACACAAACATTTTTGATTAATTACCCCTAATTTTATATTCAATCCTGTATTTATTAACAGCCCTAAACATTTTAATAAAATATGCAGGTTTATAATTATTTTACACCTGTCAACTTTATGTATAATAGAATATCTTTTATTATTAGTTCATTACTTTTAATGAGCTTTTAATATTAATTTGATAATACTTTTACATAAACTTTAATCCTACATTATTCAAATTATTATTATCATCATCAAAGATTTATATAACTCTGAGGAGTGATACCTGATATATGAGAGATTGTGTACCACCTCTATCTCCTTATGTGGACAGAAAAAGGACCCTTGTGGCTCCATAGATCCTTATTCCTTGAGCACCGTCCACCTGCTCGAGTAAACTAACTCCCCACTGGACTTTATTTTGATCGCTCTGCTGCTGGAGTAAACGGACTTTCTTGTGACCAAGCCATAACCGGATAACACTTGGTCTTGTCAGTGACAGACTTAAGCCTAACTCTTCTTGTGGCCTACCTCTCTCTGTTCAAGAAGTTAGTGTACCCTGTACGCCACTCTTGGCTCCAAACATATTGGACCACTTTCCAGAGAAACATTACATTGTGGCCTACTACCCCATGATTAGTAGGCATGCCTACCTTGCAAGCCGCCACAATGTCCCCTTATAAGCATGACAACAAAATTTCAATTTTGTTCCTTTCCCTTAAATTCTCTTCTTTCAAAACTCTTTCAATTTTTTGCAATACTGAACTACAGATATTTTGCCCTTTGCTCCCCTATATCTGGGAATGAGTTACAGGGTGAGCTCATTGACATTCTTAGTCACTAGGTTGTTGTGATTACACACAATCTTGCTCACTGCCCCTATTTACTTATTTTCTTGTACTTGATCAGCTCAGTTGTTTAATTTTTTATCTAAAGTGCCAACTGTTTTTGTGTTTTTAATTAAAATTTCTTTTATTTACTCACTTTCTTAAGTTTTTACTTTAATTTCATCATTAATATTTTCATTGATAAATTGCCTGCTAGCATCCCCTTGCCCTTCAATTTCTAACCTCACTTTTTTGATTTGATTTTCCAAATTGAACTGTACTTTTTGAACAGCTGATTTATTGTGTGCTATCTGCCCATCATGTATTTGTATTTGATTTTATAACGTGTTGGTTTCTTTATCTAACCTCTTCTCCCAACCCTCTGTTGTTTTGTCACCAAAGATATTTGATCAATTAACTTAAATTGGCCCTTTCTTAGATTTTCTTATCTTTTTCCCCCTTCTGAAACTTTGCCATTAATTTCACTGATTTGTTGAATGAAATTTTGATTAACCAATTATAAATTCTCAATCTTTTTGTTTATATTCTGTAGAATTTCTTCCCCTTTTTGGTTGATCTTAGTCTCTAAATTTTTTCCCATATTTTCTAAATCCTTTTTATTTTCAGATGCAGTTCACTCAAACTTACATCCCAGTTCCCTCATATTTTCTAATAAAACGTTGAAAAGATCTACCTATTCCAACGTTTGTGCCGCCCTTTCTTCCACTAAGGTCATAGTTTTCCCTTCACTTTGATTCAGAATTTGCAGGATTACCTCTTCTTTACCTGCTACCTCATCAGAGCTGACCCCAATTTCCTCATCACTCCTCTCTGGTTTCCATTCAACATTTGCCCTGTTTTTGAATTGACCTGCCTTTTCATCCTCTTCATAAATAAATGGCATTGTCTTTTCAGTGTCATATTCTACAAGTTTTCTTATTACTTCCTCTATCATGTTTAATGTAGTGTTTCCCAAATTATAAGTAATAAGAATTTAAATTAATTTTGTTTGTTATAGTTCATATATAAGAAATATTTAATTGTGTTAGGCCTAAACACGAGAGTACTATGAATAGAAGAAATATTTAAGCCAGAATGTTTATTTAAAATAAGGCCTAAAAACTTTAATATAATTTGTCTGACTCAATTTTACTATTATTATTTGAAAACCCCAAAATTTTAATTTAGAGAACAATTTTTTACCACCCCCCAGATGCACGATTGAAATGACATAATTTTCACTGAAATAAATTTTAAATAATTGTTCAGAGTTTTTGTTGACCACTTATCTGTTAACCTCTTCCTGGTCCTCAGTGCCACCCCCACTCTACGTCCTTGGTGATGCGCCACTTCCATTGCTCTGTCCTCGGTGATGCACCGCCTCCAATCGTCCTCAGCGCCGCTCCCATTGTATTCCTCAGTGATGCACCCCCTCTTGCCTGTCTTTGGTGAGGCGCCGCCCCCACTGCTGTCCTCGGTGATGCACCTCTAGCTATCTTGGGTCACGGTAAATCTTCCCCATAAGTTGCGACGACATATGTTATGCTGTCATAACGTGCCCCTTACTTGGACGCCAATTGCCACCTTACGTAATTTTTTTGGTAATAAATGCCCCATGTTTGGAAGTAATTTATAAGTTTAAAATAGTTATTATCACTCCCCTACATTGGGCCTCACTTTTTATGATAAAATGGCTAACTTCAGATAGAGTTTGATATTGGTTTATTCAATGATAATTATTGATACTTGTATAGAAAAACGACCATGTTGCACATAATCTAGACGAGCGCCTAACACGTCTGTCCAAGACAATGACTGACACCACAGTGAACTCTGAGATTGCAATCCATGATATATCTCAGTTCAATAGAACTTACTAGAATGTTTAGTTCGCGAAAACGTATAGAAGGATACAGAATGGCCGAGAACCGAACACTGCCTCAACTTAAACATCTACACTATTCTGGGTTGTTCGAGAGCAGGAAGTTAAGTTTTAAAAGACTTTTACATTGCAATTTTGACTCAACTTTATGTCACACACTGAAGTTAGTTACAGTAGCTGATGCCTCCTAACTTCAGGACGTGAACTTAAAAACAATAAATAATTAGTAATATCTTAGTTAGAATTTGGTAACTATTCTATCTGAATAATTTGGAAGAAGACTTGTTTTAAACGCCAAGTAATAAAATATAAAATTCAAATAAAAATAAAATATATATCTAATTAAGAAGAGAATATTGTCAATGCTTTCAAATATTCTTTAAGGTCAAATCAGGGACATTAAATTCTATAGACACATGTATATGAATAACATAAGTTTTTTTAAAAAAAAGTGGCCTTATATGATATTTTCTTTAAGTTTTTTTTGGTGTCACAATATTTGACCTTTAATGTCCAAAAAGTTTATATATATATATTTGCCTGTAGCTTGAAAATGATTGGTTTTGTAAAAATGTTTCAAATAAAAAACTTTTATTATAAATAGACCTACATATTTGCAATGATAAGTAATTTCATATTTCAAATAGTTTCGAAGATGTGATAAAAAAAATTTACGCGCAGCAGACCGGAAACCTTATCAATTTGTCAAAAAAATTAGAATAAGCATTTTGTTTATAATATTGATCAATACATAGAAATGAAATTTAATCAAAATCGTTAAAAAATTCATTTTCTCAAAATCGGCTCTCTCTTTTTGCCCTTCAGTAAACTACCCTTAATTTTAGCTGCAAGACAAAAGAAGTTATGCTATGAATTGTTATAGCTCGAAAGAAATGCTTTGACCCCGGCGAGGTTTTAACCCACGAACACCGGGTCTTGAGGCGAGCACTTTACTCCAAGACCAGTGAAGTCGACCAAACTTCTAGCATAAAGATAGCGCAACAAACACAAAACCAAATATTGTTCGAGAATAGGAATAAAAATATCAATTAAAATCATGCATGGCTGCACTAGTGGGCAGATAAACTAAATGCAAGTCTCATTTAGTCTAGCCTACTGGCAACGGGGAGATCGGGGTTCAATTCGGAGCCGGTCATTCTCGAAATATTTTTTCTAAAAGTTATTCTTTTATTTCTATATGCAAGTATAGGTACATTTCACCTATATTCTACCTTCATCACCCTTATCCTATTAACGAGAGTAAATTTGTATAGTTTGAACGGTTAGTAAGGCAATGAGCTAAAAACTAAAGTCGAAGAACGTCGAGCAGGACCTTATCTAGGGTGTTGTGCTCATTATAGGAGCCAGGGAAAACCTTACTAAAATGCCAAATAGCTATTTGTGATAACTTGTATGATTTTTTTTAATCTGCATATTATTCTTCTCATTAAAAAAAACTTTACACGAATCAACACATTGAGGAGCTTTGAGAGTAAAATCACCACTCCTCTTTTGATTAGAAAAGATGTCAAATATATAATGTCAATAGATATATTGTATTTATTTATTTCTAAGAAAATTTTAAATATTAACTATAAACTCATTAGGTAAATAAAAATATTCATGGTTATTTAAAAAAGTAAACTAAAGATTAGGGCCAATGTTAAAAGGTGTTAAATTAGTGAAGAACATTTTTTAAATAACGGCTGTTACCATAAGCTACAGAATTTTTTAAATAATATATTGACTTAGTGTTAACATTTATGACTAATTCCCTTTTTAATTTATTGTTTTACAAACTTGTGTGTATTTTATGTATTTGAAATATCAATTTCGTGTTGACAACTACAAATATGTTTTATGTTACATACTGTTTTTGGTTTGACAAATGCTGTGCATTTTTATTAATTTATTTTAAACAAATATTATTTAAGCAATTTTTTTTTGTCACTATATGAACGTCATTGTTCAACGCTCGATTTATTTATCTGACCATAACAAAATAACTGTCCAGATAGCTAGACATTCTTTTGTGACTAAATATTATATTGTGTTTACTGGGGAGAGGGCTAGAGAAGAGACTTATTTCAAATAATGGTTTAGGGTGAAATTATCTCACATGTATAATTTACTAGCAGGCTGATCCATTCTTTGTACTATATCAAACTATTCAAATTAGGACATTCAACATCCGGCTGCTAGCATTTATATAATTCCTCCTTGCACAATACCAAGCTAACTATGGCAATCATAATTTAAATTTTACGCTCAGCGTTCACTCATAAATTTTAAATTTTAACACTTCTTATTTTCTGGAGTAGTCCTTCTACCTTTTCCCCAAATTCCAATTTTCTACCAAAGTTAAAACGTCTTTCTTATTTTGACTCCCTCCTCCAAGTCCTGGAGCCCAATTTTGATATTCCTCATTTTGTAAATTTTCCTTGTTAAATGAGGTGGTCCTTCTAAAGATCTTCAAAATTTCAATTTTTCATCCTATTTCGAAGGGGCTTAGATTTTTTCTGAACACACACCTAAACTCACTTTTGTTTTTCTATATTACTAGCATGAAGTACAGCTTTGCCCGGAAGAATAGTTTAGGGTAACTAAAAAGATTAAAAAGGGTAAAAATTAACTCAAATTAATTTTTAAGGGTTATGTAATAAGCTAAAAATAAGGTTTAAGTATATAAAAGGGGTACTAATGGAAAAGTGACGGACAGACAGACGGCATTGCGGAAATCATGTTTTTGGTTTCAGGGGGTCATGAAATGTTTACATTTATCGAAATTTCGAGTTAGATTTTTTTGACAATCACAATACTAGAAGATATAGATCATTCCTTGTATTTATTTTTGTTATTTTTAAACAGTAAATAAGGTAGTTTTAATTCAATATTTATCTGGCTTTGGCCTTGCATACAATATATAGAGTCTAGTATGAATTTGCTTTTTTTCATTAGGAAATTCAGGGGTTATTTTAATGTGTAGAGCATTTATCCCTTTTGAAATATAAATTGTAAACCTGGTTTTAAAAGGTATCTTATGCACTCGACACATCTTTAGTGCTTTTTATTTTAACAATCACATAAATAATGTATTTATTAAACTAGTATTGAGTCTTGGGGGAGACCAATTCCCAGTTTTCCCTCCATTGGGTGTGCCACTGAGCTATATATACATATATTGGATAATATATACTCGTGTGTGTATATATATATATATATATACTCGTGTGTGTATATATATATATATATATATATATATATATATATATATATTATATATATATATATATATATATATATACACACACCACCGAAAAAAGACTAGTGCAGAATTTCTCTGTTTTTTCTTCCTTTGATATTATATACTCGTGTGTGTATATATATATATATACACACACGAGTATATAATATCAAAGGAAGAAAAAACAGAGAAATTCTGCACTAGTCTTTTTTCGGTGGTATAGCTTCAATTTGAGGAAACACTCAAATATTCTATGTTAATAGGCTGCCATTTATAAATTATCAGAACTACATTATATCTATTAAAATAACTTTTTTTTTGTTTTTTTTTCTCTTAGAAACATTTTTGACAGTATTTTATTTTGTGATAAATTAATGGAAAACTATCACTTTATTAACATTTTCACGTAAATTAAAATGTATAGTACTACACAATCTTACATACTCTCTCATATAGTAACTAACCAAGAGTTGGTTTACTTCCATTGTATATTACAATTAGGAAAGAAATTTTCATAATTTGTCGCCAGTAGCCCATAAGGGAATGTCTGTGCGGTGCACTGTATCATTTATTTATTTTTTCAAACCTCTAAACACTTTAAGCAAGATTGATCCTGCTAATTTTAAAATATGGTGTTGCAAGTAAAGAAATGCCTACTTTGATGAGTTTTGTTTAAATCTTTATATTAATTGTATAAAGCCGAAAATGACCGAACTCGATTGAGTATATACATTAATTTGGACACCCTTTGCTTATAAATTGTGGGTCGGAGGAAGATCACAAACCAAACATGTTTGTGTCCTTGTATATTGTGTGTGTGTGTGTGTGTTCAAATACCACACACACACACACACAAGTACGATTCTAGAATTGTTATTTTTAATTGTTTAACCTTTTAGAAATTCAAACCGTTCTATTCTCAATGAATAGTTCTTAGCTCAGGCTTGAAAAACTCCAGGCTATTTAAAAAAAAGAAGTTGGGCTATATTAGGTTTTATTGGGTTTGTTGTGGTGTGATTAAAGGTATTATGTATGTTATATGATTAAACCAATCATTCTAACATATTAACTAGTGCCTAGACTGTTACTTTACAAAAAAAAAATAACGTCCACGCCTAGCAATAATATTATATTTTATAAATAAATTTTTTTAAGGAATTAAAACAATATACATTAGTTTACAAAATTCAAAATAAGACTTTCATGCAATCATGTTAGTAAAATTTGGTTCTTACAAAAGAATGTTTTAATTTAAATTTTATGTGTATTTATTAAAATATTCAATAACATTAGTTTGATCTCGTCCTATGTCAGTATGTTTAATTCCGTTTCCAATCTATCTACATTCTTATTTAAAGTAATTAATCATATTTTAAATATTAAAAGGAAAATAGACTAACTACTTTAAAAAATTAGACAATTGCTTTGTATTCAAAATATAATAAGTTTTTTGTTTTTTAAGTGGGTATTTTTTAATTAAAACCCATGTGTTTTTTTGGGGGGCTGGATAGAATTGTAACAACCCTGTCTTAGCTAACTATACTTGCTTTACTTATATGCAATTGTAACAAAGAGCTATTGCATCCATATTATTTACCTTTACATTTTTATCTTTATTGCTAACTTATATTGTTGACGTGACTATATGAAATTTATTTAATTTTATTATAAGACCACTTTTTCAATTACATTTTTACATACTCTTGTTTGATACTTGTAAACAATAGGAAACCCCAAAAACATCATTATTCAATCATTTAAGGAAATCTTATATTGTTATATTTAATTTCAACATTAGTTGATCACTAACTTCTAATACTTAATTTAAGTAATTTTAAAGATTAGACACTTTACAAAGATTTTTGTTTATTAATAAATAAATGTTTAGTTTGTTATTGGTTTTATTTATAGTTCTTTCCCTAATGCTAAATGACTGGATTTTGTAAATACAATGGGAATTAAACACACATGGAAATGTATTAACTTTTTCACAATTGTTTTGTAAAGTATTGTAAAATGTTACTTAATATAATTTATATTTTTATTGTCTTAAGGTAGAGTATACTATAATTTTGATCGTAAGAATAGTAAATGACTGTCACAAACGTTAGTAAAACTACATTGATTTATTCATAGCTCAAGTAATGTGATTTACATCTTTAACTTTCTATATATATTATAAATAGGCCTACCTTTAAAATTATAATTAAGTAAAATGCCATCAACTTTGACCACCATTTTTCGTTGTGTATTTATTTGTATTTTCTAACCCTGTTCTTCCTAAAAGAATTAAGAGTATACTTGGCCAAACGCATTGGGGGATGGTTTTCACCTTTATAGTTATCACATTTCTTTATTTTTTACATCTTTGTCAGAAGAATGTTTGTGCATTTCCAATAAACAATCCTTCTTAATTTTAAATTATTATAAGCAAAATCCTTGTATATAATGTTTATGTAAAAATAAATTGTTTTTATCCAAAGTAGTTTTAATTTGGTCTATTATGAATTATTATTAAAACAATTTAAAAGATTTACCTGCATTTTAATTTATTGGACCTTTTATTTTAGTGATTAACTTTCAATTAGAATCATTTATTGTATTAATTAATGCATAATATCAAGGTTTTAGGCCTACACCTTAATTAGAAATACAAATCAATATACTATTATTGATAAATAATAATATACTATATTATACATGTGTACACACTGAAATAATGTTGAATGAAAACTACTACAGCTATGTATAATTTTGAGATAGAACCCAAACCCAGCCTTCCAAACATTAGCCGAGAAAAAAAGAAGAAACCGACCCTCTACTTTCTTTGTCTCAGAATCTATTTTTAGAAAGAATTTATACCTGCCAGTCAATGAACCCTACAGGCGACGAGATGTCTAGCTGTACACAAGAGAGTTAACAGAGGGGGAAATGGAATTAAAGTTCTCTACAAGCACGAAGTGTAGCGGATTTGAAACAAAATAGAAGGTATGGGGGTTCCCTCTTAAGGCACTAGTCTAAGATGGGCATGTGTAATCAGTCCATCAACTACTTGAGCTTAACATTGAAACTATAGCCACCGGCAACTCAAGCTTGGGTTTTATTTTGTTTAAAAGAAGAATTCCTTCAATTTGTGGCAGTATGAACTAGCTGTCACTAGTTTGAATTGGCAGCTGCATGGATGTTAGAGCAGTGGATTAGTCGGAAGTTAATATTAAGTAGAATATGTAGTTGGCACTGGTCTTGTTGAGGGGTAACTGACTGCGGGTCAACAGGTTTGTTGGTAGTATTGGGATTAGAATAGTGTGAGTGTGCGTTTTATTTGGAGATAGCAATTCTGGAGTCTGGGGCTAGGTGATAGGTTTTGGGCAGTACGGACTAATCCTGGGGGGGGGGGGGGGGAATAAAGATAGTTTCTGTTAGGAGGTTGGTCCTGGGGATTGCTTGTCTTATTCGTGCCTCCTCTGGTTCTTCTCTTCTGTCTCCAGTGTAGTATGTCTCTGTTTTCTGTAGTTGTATCAGTTGTATCCCGGAAAGGGAGGCAGGGGGTCTAATAGGAAGTGGTTAGAGCATTGGTCTACTAAGCCAAATGTCCTGGGTTTGATTCCCGTGTCCAGGTGTTTTTTTTTTATTTAGAGAACAAATCACTTTGTTATATATCGAGTGAATGTCATGAAGTAAGAACTTGACACCTGCCAAATGTGTAGCTTTGTTGAAGCTGAAAATTGTTTTGAAATGGTGCTGTGGACCCTGGTTTTGCTTCTACATTTACCACATTTAACTCATTCACCAGTTAAAGTATTCATTTTTGCTAAGAGATTTTCTGACTTGTGTCCACTTCCTTATAAATTATCTACTCATTGAATGCTGTTAAGTCAAGGATGTTGTAGAAAACAATCATTGGCCACTTCCAAGAAGAAGGCCTTAGCCATTTCGTTGACCATGTCAACACCATGTTTTATAGTTATAGGATGCTGCTTCACAAGAAAGGGCCATTGTAACATAAGACCGAGATATGGGGCAAATATTATATAATATATCAAGTTGCATTACATTCCTAATAGTATTTCAATGTGTTTCTTCAACAATTACTGATGTTATGAAACAATACATTCAATTCCAAATTCAAAATGACTGCTTCGGGCTTTCTTATTTATGAAAGAGTTTTTTTTTATAACATATAAAACCCTACCTTATGAAAAGTCACATGATAACGTTTCTTTGACAGTTACAATTAAATTCCAATTCTAAATGACTGCTTTGTCCGTTCTCGTGACCTTCACACACCAACTATTTTTATTAATAAATCAATTTAGCTTGCTAATTTAATTTCATATATGACTTCAAAATATGTTGGAATGCACATCTATATTCCGTTCACAATAGGTTTTTACCTGGATGACAGTTCGAAAATCATATGTTTAGGTTTTGGGTTGCCAACACTTGTATAAGATCACAGTTTTGTTATAAATGTAAAGATCTTTAATTACCTGTTATATATTACATTTAAAATAAAGTAAACTTAAGTTTTCTCATACTATTTTTTTTTTTTTTTTTTTTTAATAATTTCATTTTATCCAACTCGAAACAATATTTTAAACGTAATTAAAAGTACTTATTTTTCATTTTGGAACGTTACTGATTTTGTGTAATATAGTGCACACATCAATATCTTTTAATACAGGCATCGTATTCACTTGGAAAAGAGAAAATTGTTGTAATTTTTTTTACATATAATAAATGATTTTATGATTATTTTATCATATTTTGAAATATTTAACTGAATAAAATATTTTCATTAACTGCGTGTCTGCATCATTGTAAAAAAACTGTTTACCGTCATGTTCAACCACATGGTTTAAATTTGTCGTCACCATTTTGAAGCTATGTTCGTTAGAAGTTTTTGTGAAAGTGTTGTGATTTTTTTTTTTAAGTGGAATAAAACTATGAATAAACTTTGTGTCCTACCTCAAATAAATATATAAATAATATTGGCCTAAATTACTGTGGTTAACTATCACATAAATATATTACCATCTGTTTTCATTACAGTCATCCAAAGTGATAATGTCAGCTGTTGCCTTAGAGATATATTAGGGATTACTTCTAGTAACATTTCGAGCTGTCATCCAGGTAAACTTAGCTCGTGAAAGACTTATATCTTACCAGTGCAAATGTTATGTTGTTTAAACTAATTTCTAATTTGTTACTCTATTATCTATATACACATATACTTTCCAGTAAACTTTCTTATGACTTATCTCACTTCAGTTTTGTGGGAGGAGTGAGTGATGTGTACATATTTTAGATACTAGCCCAAGCTTTGGAAAATCATTATTTATTTATAATATGAAAAAAGAAAATTTAATGAATTAACTTAACAAATCACTTTTGGTCACTTTTATTATCAGCCCTTAGTTTGATGAAAATGTTGCACCTTAGTTGTATATGCTTTTAAATTTGGCTCTTACATGGCAGTTAATTAGAATATGTTAGATAGATTCTGTTAAGTGCACCATCATAGCAAAGTGAAAAAGGGATTAAGTGTCTCACCTCTCATTTAACCCATTTTCTGAAGAAATACTTGATCTGCTCCTCCCAGAACCACATGTTGCCCAGCTTACAATTCCACAAAGAACTCCAAACTCAGCTGGAGTAAAACCATGCTCCTGTAAGAATCAATGTCATATTGAGAAAAAAGAGCATATTTCTGCACAAAGAAATTTAACCTCTCTAGTATGTACAACGTCTTTAGTCATAAAATTATGAAGAGTGGGGCAGTGTGTGGGACATAGTTAGTTGTCTGGTAATTTTTAATGCATTTACAAGCTTCTGCATGAAGGTTAAACACTGACCAGTAGATGGCTGACAAGGACAAGTATATGTGAAGCTGTTTTCAGCTAATGCTAGCACCTCTTTGATATGTAGTTTTTGCAAGTATTCTTGTATCAGCTGTTTTGTAATTACGAACTGAGCGCCAGGTGTTTTTGAATGACAGTGATGAAGTGTTCAATGTGTAGTCAGTGGAAAGTTCTGGAGATTATAAAGAAAATGTTGAAATTCAAGATGACTGGGGAGATTGTGACATTATAAACATACCATAACTTCTTCCTTCTAACATCAATGTTGGGGTCCAAACATTGAGGTAGACATCAAGAATAATTCTATAGAATATATTGTGCTATACATTGACAACAAAATAATATACCTAATTGTTATGTAAATAAATACATATGTATAGCAATATTTATCATAAGAAAATGTAAAAATTGCACAGCTCAGAAAACCACAATTTAAAAAGTGTGTCCCAAAAGATGCCCAAAGTATAGGTATGAAGAGGTGTGCACAAAGAGTCAGAAAAGAAAGATTGGATAGAGATATAAGGTGAACCCCGGGAAGCCAGAGATGTGTGCCTACTTAAAAAAAAACAGGAATCAGCATCTAAAAAGTAAAGCCGTTAGTCCCCTATGTATCTCAACAACCACTAGAATGGTTAGTTTATTTTTCTTGTGGTCGGCCATTACTATGTGTATGTTTTTTTTTTCCCCCAGATTTTTCTTATTAGTTTTTGAGTTTCAAAATCTTTTGTGTACTACTACACTTGACTATTGCACTACATAAATTGTCACCTTCAGGTAGGGTTTTAGTAACTAATGATAGTCACACTTGAAGGGTAAACGTTATAATTGTTACAAATATAAGAATAAGAACATAAAATGGTTAAAATAAAGATCTAATATAATTCGAAATTTAACAAAAATTATTATTTATATTATAGAAAGTTAGATATAAACAATATATTTATGTTATTTTGTCTAAATAAAGCAGCAATATTGCTCATAAGGCTTCATAAAATACCTAGTGGACACCTGTGTGAACAAGCATGCATATAAATGCACACAAAATTAAAAATGCACTTATGAAATGTAAAATTATGACACCTTGTGATAGTAAGATTGTGTTCTTGGTTTCCCTACACAGGTATATCTTGTGTTATGCTAACAATTGATTCCAAGAAATTGAAAAGTAAGGCAAAGTCATTTAGTCAATTAATTTTAAAATGAAGAAGGAAGGTACGGGAAAGGTGGATAGAAAACAAATATATGATAAACACAATGGCTTTTATAATGAAAGAAGAACACAGTTCACACTTTACATTGGTGCCACTGGACAAAGAGGTAATGGCTGCCTCTTGGATAAAATTGATTGTTACCGCCTAATTCCCCAACCTAGGTTTCATTCTATAAGAACCCATCAGGAGGGAGTGTGAAACGTGCAACACAACTTCCTAAAAGAGTAAACGAAAAAACACAAAAAGGAGAAAAATAAAATAGATGAAGAATAATAGAACACTTAAATAGGAACATGTTAAAGGAACAAACACTGGAAATGTAGATTTATAGAGAAATGCATTTGTTTACTATTTTATTCACATAATACTACAATGCTATTATACTTAATTCAAGTGGGTGAATCAAATTATATTGCTGAATCTGGATCATAATTCTCTCTCTCTCCCTTGTTTGGGGATTGACGATTTTCAACTCCCTTAATGAAGTCAAGAAAGATCTGACAAGCAATTTTTTTTTCTATCTCTATAAATTTATGTGTAGCAACATACATTGCACAAAAATTTAAGAAGATAAAATACCATTTGTGATGGTTCTTTCTATACAGCTGTGCACAGAGAGACTGAATATTTAATATGTACATCTCAAGTGAAAATACCACCTCAAACAAAAGTGACAGCACCATAAATAATATCCCACTTAACTACCTAGGATTGCATGATAATATACATATATAAAATTAATATTTGCTCTTGTTCTCGCAGACATGCCATTCTACATCATAATACAGTTTTAATTTTTATTTTATTGATACCACATTAAAAGATAATATAAAAGCGAGATTGTATTTTAAAAGGGACACCTGTATTAAATACTAAGATTTTTAGATATAACACATTGAGTATTTGAAGTTAACATTTATTACAAACATTGATTTTAGCCAGTTGGTCAGTAAAATCAGTTTGTTCAAAAGACCTTGGGGAGAACACTGCATAATATGGTTTCCTTCAACTGTATACATACCAAAAGAAGTTGTTTGCCACAAAAAGAATTCCACTCACATCGATGATGACAACAAAATGCCATAACAGCAGCAGCCAATTTTCTGTCTACATTGGTAGAGCAACTAGATACTAAGCAATTAAGAGCCATATCTGAAATTGAATTCAATCAAATTAATATATCCAGCTAGTGCTTCCTTCAATTGATGATCAACAACTAGGGCTGGTGCAAAACCGATTTTATTCCCAACACTTAATACCTGTTTGCTGTAAATGTTTTAAATTTGTGTCACACAAACATTTAACAATTCATGCACTTCCTTAAGAAGGTTTTGCAGTAGCTTGAGTCCCTTAGAAATATAATTTGGGGGGGGGGGGGATGAAGGGGGGGGGGGGGCTTCCAAACAGGTGTATTTGATTATGAATCCTAGGGTTGCCACCTTTCAAAATAAAATATGTGAATAGTGACCTCAAAGGTTGTTATGAATTTCTTTCAAAATATTATATGCGTCCATATTTTGAGGTTATTTTTGTTATAGTTTTGCAAGTGTGGAAGTTGAGAATGTAAATTTTATAAATTTGTCTAAGACATTTTATGAACTAAGCCCAAGTAAAGTTTATTTTACATTTATGAAACATTAAAATGTATTCCTAATACAACTCACAAGTTCTTATGATTATAGGTTCACCTAAAGCCAACTTGTGAACAAAACAAAGAGTGGAGCATTTATAAATAGTCATAAGACAGAGGAATGAAAATAAATATTCTATTAAGATTATTCAGAAAATATGAGTTTATTGTGTGATAAACCTCTTTACCTGGATATGATTGGAGAGGGTGACTGAGGGGGTAGAGGGTATTAGTATGTAATACAGGAGTGATCGTAGTTCTTATATGAAGTTGCCAGTTGTATTCGGAGCTTTTTCTATTTAATAGGCCCCTGGAAATTCTATTTGCTGAATTAAGAATCCAATCAATCATTTAAAAATATTTTCTGAAAGCTTAGCATGTTTTATTTTTCCTCAGTTGTAAAAGACAGGCAGTTGAAATGAATATGCATTTAATGTTATGAGTAAAATATGTTAATTTTAACTATAATTGCCTATTCTAGAGCCTTAACACACCTATTTTGGCTTTGCCTTTTTCTTTTACATATGGTATGGATTTTCTGCTAAAATAGTGTGTGTGTCCCCGTTTTTAGAAATTGTAAGTTGTGACATACTTGTTTGGAGTAAGTTAGAAAATCGACACTTGTTCCTAATGAGCATAAATCAGGTGGATTATAATGGGAGCAGTTGCAAACATCTTGGGAAGAAACTGCATGCCATTGCAAGAGAAAAGTTCAACTTCTTCGGAAACAGCAGATTTGAAATTTTCTGTGGTGTATTTAAGGTGTATTTTACTAAATGGTTTTTGAATCTCCCTCCAGGTAAATTCAGATGCACTTCCTCTAAATTTCACCATCCTAACTTCAGGTATATTATTGTAATTAGTACAACATGTGTACAACCCCAATGAGTAGTGAGATGTGGTGCTAAAAACAGATTAATACGAATTAGCTGTAAGTAATAAATACAATAGTGGGTAGTAAAATCAATTTAACATTGCCTATTGTGGGTTTTTTCCTTTATGTGCCTGTTAAGGTGCCTAGGTCTCATATGTTTAATGCAAATTTGCCTGCCTATATTAAACTTTTGGTGCCTAATTATCTGCTCCCTAGCTATAATAAACTGATTTTGTACAAATTTGGAAACCACATACTTAAAACTAATTTATCAAAATGTTTAACTTTTTACTGAAGCATGTTATTATATTTTGTCAATAATTTAAAATATTCCTCCTCTAAAATAATTTGTAGTCAACTGGGCTTGTCTATTGGAGTAAAGACAAATGTTTTCTTATGTACAGCTTATCTTACCTGTGGCTGCTCCACATAGGTGTTTTGCTACCGTAACCACATTTTCAAAAGCATTAACTTGATCTAATTATTCAAACACAGATCTGCAATATCTGTTCGGACACGACAAACACGTGGATGAAGTACACCCTTAAAGCGGTTATCAAACTTGTGTCGGTGACTTGCACGATCAACCAAGAGTAGCATGCATTCCTTTCTATCATGCAGAGCTGCACCTAACCAGTAGCTTAGTTGACCTGAAACAAAAAATATCAACACTATTTGCATACAATTTTATGTTATCTGGCCTACTTTTTATAATGTTAGTTTATTGATTTTTTCTATGATATTTTCCACCAAAAAAAGGAGGATGACTTCTTCCAAAAGTAGTCATGATGGTAAAATTTGATGCATACACACACACATTATGTATTTTTAGTTGCATATGAAAATGTGATGTACATTCATAGGCATTAATAGCACTATATTCTATATCATTGTTCTAATAGCTTTTGATATTAATTCCTTGAAAAATTAATAACCAAGATAAGACATTTTGATTTACAGGATTCTTTTTAAACACATTATTTATAAGTTAAATATTCAGTTAATTAACTAAAAAAACAGTTTGACCACCATTGTCATGAAGCACTCAACTTTATTTAAATGAATTATAGCATAAACTTTTGTTGTTATAAATTTAAGGGTGCAAACCTAATTGCTATTTTTTTAGTACAATGTCTTAATACCCATTCAGGTTATTCACTTATGTACTAATTACTCTAATAACCTATGGATGAAGGAGGTTGAATTTGGAGGCAGTGCACCCACATTTTGTGAAGCGAGATATAGTGGGAAACCATTTAGGAAAAACCAGCCTCAGAACACCCAACCAGGATCGAACCTTAATCTCCCCGCCATCAAAAGTCAAGTCTAGTTTAGTCGCATGCGGCCACCGAAGCGGGTAATTTTTAGGTTGACTAGCAAAGTTGATAGACTAGATATTTTCTACAGTAAAGTTTATATTGCAGTAAACCTCAAAATACTTGTAAAAAAGTTTCAAGTTTATAAATTATGTCTAAAATTATTTTATAATGTTTTAAGCATTAAAAAAAAAGGAATAGATGTACTCAATATTACCTCTACCTGCACCAAACTCCACAAAACATGTTTTATCTTCAAGCAAGTTCAACTTTGCAATATGACCCAGGAGAGAAGAATTTTGTAGTAGGTGCTTAAAAGTAGGTGGACCACAGTCTTTTCTTGACAATTCTTCTTTAAATAACGGATGATCTAATATTTCACTTTGAATTGTTGGCAATTCTGTTCAAAAAGCAGATATGTACTAGAATTTAGGTAAGAAAAATCATTAGGTCTACATAGTTTTTAGCCCAGCTATATTTCTTAAGGTGGTGAATGATGAGAACATGTATTGAAACAAGCACATACTATAAATAAAAAGAAAAAAATAAGGCAGTGGCAATATATATTGCGACCAAAAATTAGGTACTAGAATGAGCAACAGCGTTTGCTAGTTTATTTACCATGGAAAAAGTAATTCAAAATAAATTACTAGACATGATAAAGGCAAATTATGGGTGACTGGATTTTGTTGGGCTGAATTTGATTTAATAATAAATAGTTTGGTTAGGTAGAAATTCTTTGCTACGTGTGGATCTGTAAAAGTTTTATTGTTTTTTTCTTTGCGCCACTTCTTACTACCTGTTTGGGTTGTATTGCGATTTTAAAATAATGGACACCTCAAATTAAGAAATAAATGGCATGTATAAAATATTATTTTTACTAAATTCTAATTGTAAAGTGTATACAAAGAAATATATGCTAATTAGGTTAATTTATAACATAATTAAAATATTCAAAACTTTACAGTATAGATTAAATATATAAGAAATATTTAAAATTTATAAACAAATACTATAATTTATTGGCATTTTTTTAAGCTAGAATTTTCATTTTGTATATTTCTAAATATTACTTTATATATTAACTATTATCATTAAATTAAAAAACTGTAATAATGTTAGGTTGAAATAAATTTTAATATTTCTATTAGATTGTGCTTTACATCAAAATATACTTTTTCTTAGCACCTCGTCATACTACCCTTTCGGATTGTACACTTATATACCATTTATGCTAGTGGGTTAGGGACCAGATAGGTTGGATTTAGAGGAAAGCCAAATTTGCATGGAGAAAAAGAGAGTGGGAAACCATTTAATAAAAACTAACCTTGGTACACACAACCGAAATCAAACCATGATCTACCCATCTTTGGCAGTCTAGTCTACCATCAGAGTAGTACCTTAAACCATGTGGTCACCAAGGGGGTTACTGCATCTTACTACCCGTTTGGGTTATATACTAGGGTGTCTACTGGACTTAAGTTTTGAAATTTTAGTATATTTCAAGTATATTTTATTTTAAAAATCCCGTGTATAAAAAAGGATCTCAGAACCAAACAAACCGTATTTCAAAAGAAGTAAATGATAGAAAGTTAGGATTATGTCAGTCATAATTAAACATTTTTACTTAAAGAATATTCAACTCATTGAAAATGAAAAATATCCTTGTAATGAAAGTCTATATAGTTGTTCACAACAAAGATTCTCTATCTTAGAAATAAGTTCCATGCTTTATTTTGTGAAAAGTTCATGTAAAAAAATATAAATCCAGTTTGTATACATATACTAATAAATATATATAAAAAAAGATAGAACACTTGAATTATTAAGGATATTCGATGTTTCAAGATATTTTTTTTAATATCAACTTTTGATTAATTATTTAGAACTATTATAACGATTACTAATTGTTAAGACCAGTAAAATAATAGCAAAAACCTAACAAACACAAACACCTCATTAATTTACCAGTTAAGATTAATAAAACAAGAAATGAAGAAAAAAGTCCTACCCACATGGGAAAGTTCACTTTTGCTCGTCATATTTTCTTAGATTTGGATTCAAAGGAGTAATGAAGTTTCGGATTTGATAAAATCTAGATATGGCTCATATCTCTCTATATATAATATATTATTAGACAGTAAATATTATATATATTATATGTATATACACACACATACACAAAGATTACATTTGTTTGAATGGCCTCCACCACCCCCTTGCAGCCGAACCTTTCCACACCCAGTCATCTTTTTTAATAATGAATTTGTTTAATAAATAGACAATAATAATGAGGCTTAGTCGTCAATGACAAATAAACAACAAATATGATATTAAGAAAAATATACTTGGAAATAAAGATGATTGCAGATATCTAACATGATTAAAAATTAAGACCACGAGACCTTCAAATAAATTCTTCTGGGTAAAGACAAAAATTAATATGCAGTCACATTTTTTAATTCTTTCATTTTATGTTCTAACACTTCTGCCTCTTCCTTCGCTTTCGGCAGAACTGTTCTTTTTTATTTCCAATTTCCCTATTTCGTCGGATGCTGTTTTTCTTTCCTGGTTTATGTCATTTTATTCTTTTCAAGAGCGCTACTTTCTCTATTCCTCATTCATTCCTCACAGCATGAAATCATATTCTTTGAAATTGTCGAATTTAGAACTCCTCCAGTTGCAGTGATTGCATTATAAGCTATATGTTGAATAAAAAGGCTGTCATGTAGGTTTTCAACCAGATATTATTTATTACTTTACTCAACAGCTTCAGTGCTAAGGAATAGAACAATTTTTTTTAGTAAAATATTGGAGCTCCTGGGATACAGTTTCTCTGGAAAAAATATTCATAAATAACTTCTTAACAAGCCAGTCAGTACTGGAAGTGAATCCTTTAAAGCAGTCAATAATTTCTTGCTTTGATACAAAAGCTAAGTATTCTCTTTTTACAGCAATGGCTATATATTTGTTTCTTGTCTAGTAGGACTTCTATTGCAGAAGATGTCCTATGGGTCATAAGAGACGGATTAATCATGATTGCCGGAGAGAGAAAACGGACACCTTTGACAATTTTGTAGGAGAGAGGACACTTATGTGGAAGTTGCCTGCAGAGATCAAGGAATTTTTGACAATCACCTTTGAACTGAAGTTACTTTATGTCTTTAATTCCTTTCAAAGCTGTTGATACTACGAACCTAATATCTACAGTAAGGAGTGACTTCACGTTTTACTGTTTCTTCATATCAATGTATAACCATTTTTTTAAAGTAATTGCTGAATTAATTACATCAAATTTTATAGTATTTTGAAAAGATCACTACAAGCAGAAAAACTTCTAGCAGAAGAATGTGTAATTATTTGATTAATAGTACACAATATTTCAGCACAAGAAACTTCATTCTTGACAAGGGAACTTTGAAAAGAACAACTAGGTTTAGTTTCGAGTTTCAAAACTACTCCATGGTCATTAGCACTAGAATCTACACCTTCACCATGTAGCCCTACAGATGACAATGCATTTTTGGCTGCAGGGACCAAGTTACATTTTTTTTCTTTTTTGCTCCCACTAGCAGCTTTCACTTTGTCAATATTCTTCTTTCCCTTGGCATGAGATCAGATTGAAGATACTCCATGTTACTTATATCAGAGTTAGATTTACACAAAGAACAATGTATTTTAGTTTTATCATAATCCATTCTTTGGAGCCACAGCCAATCTGTAAACACTGTACTCATCATCCAATCATCCTTAAAAGAAGTCTTTCCTCTTGCGTTTACTCATTTCTTCTTATACATTAAGGTAATAAGATAAACAAATGGGCTCTGCAGAGTACTCACATCAGCCAAACTTGGGAAGTGTAGCTTTTTGGAGGGAGATGGTGGGAGGTGAAATGAAGGACACAACAAAGAGGGTACTGTGATATTGTAATGCTAATGTAGTCAAACAAACATTTATTTCTTCCTCTAGCACATAGAGGGGGTGAGGAAGAGGGTTAGGGTAGAGACTAAGAATAGCCAAGGGTGGGGGGGACTGAAATCCTCACTGCAAGGTCATCTACCTATGTAGCAAAATAGGCAGACCAAAGGGGGAGTATTTCAGGGGTGGTCAAAACAGAACTTAAGTACTGTTCAAATTATAATTATTAGGGGTCTCAAAATCTTAATGCAAACTGCCGTTGCTAACATTTCACTCAATCACAATGAGAAGAGGCTTAGTATTTTTCCAGTATCTGATTAAAAATTCAAATATATTTCCAGTATTTAAAGTATTAGTAGACACCCTGTGCGCATATGTATTGTTTTATAGGGTGACCTGGTGGTCTAGGGTAAGGTGTCAGACTTCTGTTCTGGGGGTCCGGGGTTCAATCCTCGGTCTCGGCACAGATTTATCTGATTACCAAACCCTTCCTTCACCTGTGACAAGACGTGTATTAATCACAACTTGTGAATGTGAAGAATGCCAGACCTCCACCGTGGTGCGGATTACATGTAAAACTGTAGGCCCTCCATTTCATCTCACAATCACCCTACCATTATACATTATCGTAAGTGCGTATAACCCAAACGGGTAGTAAGACGCGGTGCTAATAATAATAATAATAATAATAGTTTTATACTCTATTACTATACAGAGTATTCCCGGCTTAAACAACCAAACTTTGGGAAGTGATAGGGGTTCGAAAAACTAACTCAAAATATCCTCTGGAGATTAGGTAGGTTTCGCTTTCTTTTTGAGCAAAGAGCAAAAAACTAAATAAAAACATGTTTTTTGCATAAAAAGTGAAATAATACTAAACAAAATTATGTTAATCAAAAAAACTCCAAAGTATAAAAGTTGTTGACCATTAAATTATCCCTAAGATAACTCTTTGTTTCGATCTTTTGCTTTGTTTAGGAAGAATCCAGTTTAAAACATCCAATGAGATGTGAACGTCATTGAAAAATCATATAATTGAAAGTTGTACACCATTAAAGTTTATTTTAGGTTGACATTTTAACAATATTGATTTGTTTTGTTTTTTTCCATTCCAGGGTATTTAACACGCTTTCTAAATCAATTGACTATATAAGCACATGAGAATATCTATGAGCAAGACCGAAAAGGCTCACCAATTTCCCCTGGGAAGGTATTTTCACATAGGTTCCTGGGTTATTTTACATACCAAAATCGACATAGGACCGAAAGCTTTACTTTCACACCCGCCTTGGTGGCGTAGTTGGCTAACGCGCTTGTCATGTTGAGCTCGACTGCTGAGGACGGGGAGATCGAGGTTTGAATCTCGGTCGGGTGAAATTGGGGTGGTTTTTCCTAAATGGTTTTCCACTCTCCCTCCACGCAAATGCGGGTTCACTTCCTCTAATTCAACCATCCCAATTCCTAATCCATTAGCGTAATTAGTACTTAAAGCGTATAACCCGAACGGGTAGTAAGACGCGGTGCTAAATATAAATATTTACTTTCACTCTAAAAAAAAACTGTCAACCCTGGCTGTGTTGGAACCCACAAACATCAGGTCTTGAGGCAAGCAGTTTACCTTAAGACAACGGAGGTAAACAACTGTGTGGTGACCACTGTTAATGACCTTCAATCATTACAACAAAGGATGGTGCAAGCGTGTTAACAAATGACAGACAAACATTATTGATTTGCCACTCGTTCTGTAATTGATAGGTGCAATGCTTGTCTCTGGGCTGGATGCCATTATTATGAACCAAATAAATATATTTATTTTAAAAAGTATATTTTATTTTGTTTAATTTTTTTTTAGTGCTTAAAAAGGAAGAGAAAATGAGCTAATCTACTGAGAACATTTTGATTTAGTTTTTTGATCCTCTACAAATTCCCAAGTTTGGCTACGTACTCTGGGAACACCCTAGTCACAGTTAAATGACATCAATATATAGATTTACACACAAATAAAATATTTGTTTGCCACTGTTAATAAATGTCACTGCTTAAATTGATTTACAAAAAAAATAAATTAACATGAACTAATAAGATCTCAAAATGTGTTGAATGAATCTTACCAGCTGAAAGTGTCTTAATCTTCTTAATGATTAATTCTAACTCCATGTCATCAATTTTGGAAAGAGATAGTTTCTTAACCTCATTTCCAGAATATAGGTCTAAATTTCCGCAAAACAAGTTTATACCAGGCACCACATATTGAGGTTTCTCAGTAGGTCTAGAATTACACTTTAGCAAGTGTTTGGCAAGCTGGGCTACAGCAACGGTGCTGTAAAAATAAAATAATTTATATTGGAAAAGCATTTGTTAAAAGCTTAAAACATTTAAATTAGCATTAAACCATATTGGCCATATTTTAAGTACTTAGTTGCAAATTAAGATAGAAAAAAAAAATCACTTGGTTTAAATGTATCAAGTTAAATAGAGAAAGAATATGTTGTTTCTTATGTGTCTTACTAATTGTTTGGTCTATTCACATGTTTATAGATGGTAAAGGTAGAATTATATTAAATGTTCCCATATTTGCATGGAGGAAGAGTGGAAAACTATTTAGGAACTGCGACCTTCCTGTGACTGGTAAACTCAACTTGACCAATGAAATTCCCGACTCAAAAGTATGTCACACTCTTCTACCCCCCACCAACACCGCTACATTTTGTTATTAATCTTTTTTATTATAATAATAATAATAATAATAATAAGTTTTAAATTTAAATCAACATGTTTTTTTAATTTGTATCATCATAGTCTATTAGGAATTATAAAATATTTTACACAGCTACAAACAAAAATGGACAGTTTAAATCACATTGTAATGTACTGATATAATGATTACTAGATTTCATATTTTGAGTAAAACTTTTTCAAATTTTTTTTCTAACCAGACTAGATGAGCCTGAAATGTAACCCATATGACCAATGATGGGTTTAATTTAGTTAAAATATTACTAAGTTTAACTCACTGTTTTTTGTCTAATGGGCAATTTATTCTTGTTGTTTGTGCACTCTCCTCCTGTAAATCAACTGTGTATTAGTTCAAATGAAAAAATATTATTTTACAAAGCTACAAAAGGATAGGCTATACAGTTTAATATATTTACAGAACTCAGTTTATGTTCATGCATAATACATAGCTAATAGTGAACAGTGCATAAAGTGCAAAATTCATAATTAAATAGAACAGTTTATAATGAAATGTAGTTATCAAAATATTACTTTGATTGTTTATTTATATAAATTGGCCTAACCTCTTTGCTAAACAAAATAAAAGATTTAAAAATTACTTCACTCAAGGGTTCACTAAAAAAAGTTTACTTAACTCTATCATTTAAACATAAAATCAACACGATTTAAATGGTGTCTTCATTATCAAATCAAATTTAATTTTTACTTGGTAGTGATTTTATTAATCTCTTGAGTCTACTATCTTGGTAGACCTACTTCTCAAAAACAGAATCAAAAATAGATTTTTTCCCCTTTATTTCCAATAAATAGCATTTATAATAATTGTTATTGAGTTAAAACTAATACAATTTGTTCATGACAAACAAGTATGCTACCAAAAGGTATTTCAAGCATGAAATAAAGGTATTTTCCATCTGCTGTGCATTGGTATACCAACCTTTAATCATATTTAGCATCTTCTCACATTCTAATTGGCTGATGTGTCTCAAGTTCAAGGGTTGGCTATGCTCAACTCCATAAAGTAGTTAAATAATCTTAATGCACTGTGCAATATTCACTATAATATATTATCATCATTGAGGAACTGTTGCAACTAAGAAGGAAATGTTCAGCTTTTATTCGTTGTTTTTAAAACGTTCTAGTTGTTAACTTAAGAACCCTGAAATATGTGCTCTTTGTGATAGTGATTTATCTACCATTGTTTTTGTGTCAAAGTTGACACAATATCAACAAATGTGCCTTACAACACCAAATTTATTAGATTTATAAGTAAGTTCAATGACATAGTTGGAAATAATGACAGAATAAATCACCGAAAAAAACAAATGGTTCAAAATCGACACCTCCTAAATTCTAATTGCAAAATATCCAAATGGTATGCTACCCAGCTGAAAAGGTCAGGTGTTTTCTAGTTATCTTTATGTAAAACAAATGAGTATCTTCAATAAAATTGGCAAACTGTTTGGCTACAAAATTGAAAAAGGCTGAAAATGATATGCCAACCTAGTCTCTAGGTAATAAGATCATAATAGTAACAATACAATCCAAAAAACATAAATTTTAAACCTGGGAAGAAACCTCTGTCTCTATCCTCGCAAGTTGGAAGAAATAGCTGCACCCAATAATTTATGGCTTGAATAAATGTATATCTAGGTTTATAGGTGTGTAGGCGTAAGCCTAGATTTATGTATCAAGATTGGAGATTGGGTGGTTTTGTCTGATCTTAAACATATTTTTTTGTAAATTTGGGTAGACAAAAGAATATTGCCAAAAGTCCACATTGACCTATTTGGAGTTCAAGAGACCTTACCTATATAAGAAGACTATAATTCCACAAGTTATATTTCTTTTCTCAATTCAACCAACGATTAATTTGTTTTTTTATAAATTGTGAGATAACATAAAAATGATCAATCATATTATTCAATTTTTTTTTAAATATTTAGGGTCTATCTACCCTATAACTTAAGAAAAAACCTTTTGTATCAATCTGCCACACATTAGTTATTAGCCAGTAACAATGTTTTGCCTAATTTTTAGAAGCTACCCTTGAAAGGTGGTGGGACTACCTTGGGAGGCACTGGAGAGGGTGATCCTAGACTCCTGTTGAGTGAATTTAGTGGACCAGACATTGGTAAAATTGTATCACTTCATAAAGCCTGTCCATCACAGAAGTTACTGACGTAGTTACTAAATGTGGAATTTAAGACACATGGTATGTAACTATCAGGCTTTGGAAAGCTTGTACTGTGAAAGCTTATATTAACGAACACCTTCTAAGATATTAAAAAAAAAATCTGTTATCAAGAAAAATCATCAAATATCAAATTATGGTGCTTGAACACAGTTTAATTTCTATACACCTATGTACTCTGGATATGAACTAAAACAATCTAATCACTACGCTGTGCATTATTGTATGCAACATAATTATGACAAGTGAATTAATAGTGTGTGCAGCTTACTAAACATATTGCATTATATGCAAATAAAATGAAAACAGTAGGCCTTCTGTACTGTAGATTTATATGTGTGCATGAGCACAAACTAAATTAATGGAACAACACCAGCTGAAAGCTTTGAAGGGGAGGGAGGAACCGAGGCTAGTAAAAAAGAGGTTGCCTGGTTCCCTTAAGACCTGTGTAGACAGCTAGACACAAAGGTGTGATGTCTCTGGCAGTCCTTTGCCAGCTTGAACACTCACAAAACAATATGGAAAACTTGTAATTTCTATTTGGTTGAAGTTTGTAGATACAAAATTTTGTTTTTTTATCCAAGCGAGTGGCTATTTCTATGACAACTATTGATTAAATCTTGGACGAAAACATAAAACAGGTATACAAAGTATATTTGTAATATTATATTCTTTGTTAAAAGGTGCAAACATGTTTTAAAGGAGACAACTTGAGTGTTTAAATTATTTTTCTTTACACATAATAATTCATTTTTTGTTGCTCAAGAATAAGTATATGTTTGTATAATATTAGGTTTAAATAGTATTATAAAAAACAATATTAGGAACTGCTAGAAAGATTATGAGATAAATCGTAAACGTGAATGTCCGAATGAACAAAGTAACACTTTACTAAGCAAGACAATATAAATGAAAATAGCACATGACACTACATAATGATCTTCGAGGTAATGAGCATCCAGCAAGACAAGGACACAAAAGAGGTGGGTTGTGTGTGCATTCGTACTGTTCATGAATGTGGGTATGTGCATACACAGATGAAGACACTAATTGTGAGCCGAGACTCGTGAACAAATGTTCTCAGCATAGCCTGTGGTGGTGTCCTTGCTCAGAGCAAAGGACTCCTGACAGGAACAATAAATTAATTACTTATTTGAGATATTTAATGTGCACTTCATGAACTGATTATATCAACACGCAACTTCTAAAAAAACTTGGAAAATAGAATAGGAAGAACACCCAGCCAGTAAATGTTAATTCATCACTGTGAAAAAGGAAACCCACATTTAATCAAGGATGTTTTTTGTTCATGTCAGGAATCGAACCTGGACCTATAACTCAGTAGGCAGACATGCTACTGACTGAACTAAGGTTTCTGACTAATTTATGTTATTGACTTTATAACTGATGTAATTGTCTCATTAAAACCTAATTATATTGGTTACATATCTCGATGAACCAAATATACGGTAAAATTAATAAAATTGCGTGTTAGGTTACTTTTGAGTCTGGCATCAATACTTTTTTATATTTTCAATCACATTTAATCATGTTAGACTATAATTTACTACTTAAAAATTCATCAATAGCAGCTGAACTTGTATTAAAATAAAAATTATTTTGAGTTAAAATCTTTTGTACTTTTTAATATCTTTCAGGATTCATCACTTTTATAACACTTATTGAATTTATGTTAATAGGCATCAAGAATTTTCATTCTTATGAATGTTCTGTGACTAAAAGTTGTTTTTACACCTTTATGGGTAGCATACACTTGTAAATATTTTGGAAGATTTTTTCACTAGGCTATTTTTTACTAAGGGTACTTTAATAAGTTCCGCACCACAATGATTTTTAACTCTTTTTCAAGCTTTAATATCCCGGTTAGGCATTCGGCAAGGCAAAGGCCATCAAAAGACAAATACCTAATCCAGAAAGGTGTTGTAAATGCAGGCTCATGTTTGTTGGTGAAGTTACCGAGATGGGGGAATTCTTTGTTTTGTGTTTTTTTAAACCCATCCTGCTAAATACTGAAGTGCACTTCTTTCAATGTCATCAGTTCTTTGGTACTGATCATTCTTTGTAACAAACTGAAGTGCACAAACAGTCCAGTATAATCAGAGAAGAGGGATGATAATTTATCGGTTTTAATCAGAGACAATAGATTTTCCAGTGCATCCTGATTAAGCATCTGAGTTTTAAAAAAAAACAGTGAAAATTATGCTTTTCTTCAAATATTCAAAGAGCTCCACTAAAAACTTTGATTAAATTATACAATTTTTTTTCCAAACAAATGAAATGACTTAATTACACAACATTTCATCATTTTCATGAGATGTAGGCTACTGTTTGTGTCCAATATATTATTTATTTATTAATTAGTTGTTTCAACTTTTGTATCTCAGGCCATAATAACATTAAAGTAATCATTTAAACTTATTTAATTGAAAGGTAGTTTATAATTAACATCGTATCACTGGTCTACAACTATCCACCTAAACAATAAGCCAACAAAATAAAGTTAATTTACCATTTAGAATATAAAGTTAAAGTAAACTAACATCATCACAATGTAATGAATGCGACTAAAGGGCTTCCGCCTAAGTCACTTTTTTCCGTGCATAGCACAAAGCGTCACACACAGGGTTAATTTATCAATTTTGTTAAATTAATCCAATTAAAAAGTTTTAATCAAAATTTTAATAAACATGTCATTAAACGTTACTGTTTTGAATTTATTTAGTGGGTCATGTGAACCACTGTTTTGAAAAATGATTTTCCTAGAGTAGTATTGAGAGCATTTTGGAATGAGTTTATGGAACCAAGTAGTGAGTCAACTTCCTCATCCTTATTTTATTAGTAAAAATATACTGATAAAGAGTGTCTACTGATTTGGAAAAACAAAAATTAGTGACTTTTTGGTGACCTTTTTTGATCACAAAATTCCTTCAGTAAACGATTGAACATTAAATAATGCAAAATTAAGCATAATGCCTCACATGCAACATTAAACTATAACTAGATGGCGAATGTTAACCTTGTCCTTGGTATCACAGTAAAAACAATCACTTCAGTGACAATCAGTGACTTATGTGACCCAGTAGAAACCCTGTGATAGTTCAAATGGGTAATAAGATCTGATGCACAATATATATTTTACTTGAAAGCACCTGATTTAACAAAGGGGAGACATCAATAATAATAATGATGCAAATGTGGTAAAGTTTATCCATAGCATGTCCATAAAATTTACCTTAAAAGTGTACATGATCATATGACTGTATATGTTCACAAATGCTGTGAAAAGTATAAGAGGTAAGTGCAGAAACAAAAGAAGCTAGAGGTGGCACACAATGAACAATGAAATAGGCAAACCTACCCTATGGATGATAGGATCACTGACCAGGTGATTTGGATTTAGCCTCTTTAATGATATGGAAATTGACACACCACTTAAACTCTATTTTCCTATTCACTCTTTCCCCATCCGCAAGGCCCACAGACTAGGCATGCATTGTTGGCTTCAAGACAAAAAAGGTGATAAACATAGGTGTTCGCAACTCCTATTGCTCTATTTGTGTAAGAGTATCATCCCAAGACAAACGTGCAAGAGAGCACGTATGCTATAAAAATTGGACACAATTTGCCACTGCGATGGAAGCAGACATAGTTGATGGGTTCAAGCAAAGTATACCAGTGTATGGAATTGTGTATGCCAAACTTATAGGGAACTTAACATAGCACTTTAAATATTTAATGAAAGTCGTGACATCGAAAAATTTTAATTCATAATCCAGTTATTTCATCGGGAACCCAACAAAAATTAATACTAATAAATGATCTTGCCTTACCAGTATGATAGCAAATTAATAAGTGGATTTTTTTTTAGGAGATGGGGACAGCAGTGTCATGAAACATTTAAGCATAGCCCTGATGTATGACCCTGATCTTCACAACTATGTGAATAGGGTGAAGGAAATGGGGAAAAGAGGAAAGAGCCAATTGGTCCAGTTCCTGGAATTATTAGGACATTCATTCAACAAAGAATGTGATATGCTGTAACTGAGGCAATAAAATATCGTCAATTACAACCTTTCCCTCATCATGAAAATGTCAAACAACTAAAGGAAGACATAAATAATGGGCCAAGTCATGTTTTTGGTGATCATTCTCAGTGTGGGGAGCGAAGATATTATGTCAGGGACCAAAAGCTGGTTAAACCAATTTAGTGCCAGAGTTGATAAAATATTGCTTATAGGAAGATATAGTTAGTGCTCGTAATTCCTTGGCATTCCATGCTCGGAGCCTAATCTTTAACGTTAATAATAATTTTGCAGAGTCATTTAATAGTTTAGATGCCAAGTTCATCGGTGGAAAGAGCATTAACTATGCTTTGAGGGGCTCTTATCATGTTCACTGTACAGCAGCAGTTACTTCCCACAACAAAGGTCCTACACTATACAGACTCCTGCACAAAACGATGGCTATTGTCAGTCCTGGAGTAAACACTAAACGGTTTGTCACACGGAAAGTTAAACGTCGAAATGCAAGGACCAAACGGAAATTGCAGTACCCTCCCCCAGAAAACCCCAAAAGAAGTCTTCAGGTTCAGATGAGCACTATGGGGTTCTAGACAAACCGGCCAAAGCTGACCTCAATGAAGAAGACTATAATCTGAAGAAATAGCAGTGTATTTGTAGTTTGCATGTGACAGAAGAGCAGAGGAAAGCCTTGATTTATGAAACAATCGAACAAAATCAGAATGAATAATGGAGAAAACAGCGAAGGAAGAGAGTGACAGCTTCATGGTTTGGTAAAATTTGCAAAATGAGACAGACCACATTGAAGGCAAATCCTGTTAAGACTATGTTAGATGGAACATTTTTTGGAAATGAACATGAACCTATGGCAATAGAAGCTTTGGAAGGAGTTCTTGGAGTAAAAGTTGAAAGGATGGGGTTGGTAGTCAACAGAAATATATCATTAATGCAGCATCTCTTGATAGATCTATAGATGATGATGATGATGCTATCGTCGAAATTAAGTGCCCTGCATCAGTGAAAGATATTACACCAAATGAATCCAGAAAATGCCAAAAAATCAAGTTTTTCACATTACAAGGAAATTATATTATTTTTTAAAAAAAAAAGATAGTTACTATTTCCAAGTGTAAGGACAATTACACATTACTGAAAGATGGTGGTATTACTGTGTTGTCTGGACAAGAAAAGGAATGTTCTTTACGAAAATTTAAAGGGATGAAATCTTCTGGAAAAGTGAAATGTAGTCTCAATTAATCAGATTTTATATGTATAGTTTGCTTCCAGAAATACTTGATTCCAGATATGATCGAGGATTGCCAATAAGTGACACCTTTTGGAGAAAACAAATATTTAAAATGATGACCAGCCATCAATAAGAAAACCTCTTAATTGGATTGTGAATGAATGGAATTTTGTTTTCCTCCTTGGTGGGATGTAATAAGATAGATAAGAATATTTCCCTTTAGTTTGTTTTTCATCATATTGTGAACATTAATGACCATAATTTCCCTTCATTATGTAATAAACGTTAAATGAACATAAGAGCTCTTTATTTTGTGATATACACAATGGTGGATCTACATAAAATAGCACCTATGGCAAGCACTAAGATTGCACCTCTGTCCAAACACCTGACAACTGTCTTTTAAACAACTTTACCACAATATCTGCTCAAAAATAAGACAAACTCATTAATTTTTTACTTAACATATTAAGGCAACATAAGAAAATTACCAATGCATCCTCCTTGTTTTTACTTATGCAAATTTATCTATGAAGTGCTTAAAGTCTGTTATTTCTGTTTCTTCTCTTTACACATTTAAGAGAGCAAATCGCAAAATCTGCTTTGACACATGAAGGCTTTCAAATACAAAAGTATTAGTTTCAGCTCTCACAGCTAACGATGGTTAGCAGTATCTGAATAGCACTGCGAAGATTGTGGAAAACGCTCTCATCTGCATACTGAGCAATGCATTCTAGAAGCTCTTCAAGTCTTGATATTTTCATGTTGGCCTGGCTTGATAAAAACATTCGACAATCTAAAATTTCTTCATATAGTTGTTGTCCATCAACATCACAGCTGTAAAATGTGTAAAATGTTCCCAAATGTTCGCACTTCTAGTTTAAATACTCAATATCTTCAGCGTAACACAGTCCCTTGGCATTAATAAAAAAATCAAAGAAAGTCACTTCTTATTTCACTGGTTTCATTTCCATCATCTGTAATGTCCTGGATAGCTCTAAGTATCTTCTCAAGATACTTTTTAAACAGATTCACTGCTTCTATCCTTGCACTCCATCTGGTTTTGAGCTCCGACTTCACAACCACAGGCGCAGCGTTTTTCAGATCTTTCCAGCGCTGTTTTGAATGAAAGATTGATACTTAAAGAGCTTCAAGGTTTCGAAAAACGTGACCATCATTGTATCCTGCTTGACTGTAGGTACACCCAATAAGTTGAGTGAGTGATTGTGGCAATTCACAAACAATACCAGGCTGTTTTTTTCACTTATTATTTGTTGAACACTACTCCTGTGTCAACCATCACAGCAGGGCTGTTATAACATTGTGACTGACACTCTTATAGCTCCATTTCGTCCTTCTTTTCTTCCTTTTCTGTTAAAATTTTCTTTAATCTTTAGTAAACATCAAAGTGACCTCAAATGTCATAAAACACATATTATTATTTTGTTAGTAATTTTTTTAAATATATTCTCAATTTTAGATTTTATTTATTGATAAACAATTAGAAACTTGGTTGGCTTAAATATTACTTTATGATTAAAAACCAACTAAAAAAGAGATGTTGAAATACGCCCTTAGGACCTTTGCGCCCTAGGTTTGCTTTGTCTCAATGGCCAAGTTCTAACATGAGAATTAGTATGTGATCTTATATAGGCTAGTTTCAGTATGAATCTTATGGATTTAGCTACAGTTTGTACAAAAACAAATATTTAACGTTTGATTTAGTAGTTAATATTATAAATACTAAAAATTATTTAAAATGAAAAAAAAGTATTTGGAATAAAAAAGTAAAATAAATTATAGCAACTGAGTAAATATAAACTGTTTAGTTACGCACCCCGTTAAGTGGCGCCCAGGGCACGTGCCAAATCTGCCATACCATAGATCCACCACTCATGTATATGAAATGATCATGATTTTTATTTATTTAGAGATATGTGTGTAATGACCATGATTTTAATTTGTTTAGTGATATTTTGTGGTAGTATATTGAACATAATTTTACTAAACTTTGTTGTAGGCATTTATGTGTGGTGAGCATGATTTTCTTTTGTGGTATATGTGTACTGAACATATTTTTCTAAACTTTGTGGTATGAGTAATGAACTTAATTTTTCTTTATGTTGTGATCTAATATATAATATAAATTTAATTTACTATGTGATAAAGCTTTTTTGAACATTATTTTTTCAAGCGTTGTGGTATGTGTGTAGTTAACATTATTTTTAAGCATTGTGGAATGTTTGTAGTAAACATGGTTTTCCTAAACTTTGGGCTATACGCGTAACAAACCCAATTTTCCTTTGTGTTGTGATATAGGCCGTACATGTCTTGGCCATGGTTTACTTTTATTTTGTGATATAACCTACTTATAAGGAAAATAATTCTTCTAACCTTTGGGGTATATGTGTAGTGAATATGATTTTCTTTTATTTTGTGATTTAGGCCTAAGTATGGTGAACATATTTTTTCTAAGCTTTGTGGTATACATGTAGTTTTTCATACCCAACTGTGATTTGAAAACCAATGTTTCCAACATCAGCAGGCCATGACGATGATAACACGAGCGGCCGGGGTTCAATCCTCGGTCCCGGCACAGATTTATCTGATTTCCAAATCCTTCCTTCACCTCTGACAAGTTATCTTGTGAATGTGGGGAATGCCAGGCCTCCACCGTGGTTCGGATTCCACGTTAAACTGTAGGTCCTTCATTTCATCTCATAATCACCCTACCATTACACATTAGCGTAATAGCGTATAACCCGAACGGGTAGTAAGACGCGGTGCTAATAATAATAATAATAATAATAATAATAATAATAATAATAATAATAATAATAATAACAACAACACGAGAAAGAAGCTTTTACCACTGTTTCCCACATTGGGTGATACCATCCTCCAGGAGGTATTTTTTGTTTTGTGAGATGGTAAATAATTGTAAGGGAGTTGTACGGCAGCATATGGGTTTTTACTGATTTTGCAGGAATAATTTTACGCTAATAAACACAGGAAATAAAATATTTAACAAAAAGGTCTTATATTTAAATACTGTATTTATGTTCTATAATTTTGACAATACAATTTATTCCCTATGTTTATAACCATTTAGCATAAGTTATGTTTGAATGTGTGTTTTATTCATAAGAATTATAAATTATGCCACATAAAAAGTGCAATTATTTTTTAATCGTGTTTTTTTCAAAGGAGGGAATATTGACCAATTGGGAAAATAATATTTCTGCAAGGTTATTATCATTGATTTCAGAATGCATATTACATTTAACTTGGGGGTGAGCACTGTAGCAGCATCAAATTCTCAGAAGAGGGCAGTAGGCTAAGAAAAAGTTGGGAATTACTTACTGCCTTGAACCATGCGGATTAGGGCAGAGCGTAAAATTATTTTTTTTCGAAATTATTTTCCCGCTAGTGCGGAAAAGTTGTGGATATGTTTCAGAAACATATGTAGAAAATTTCAGATTAATCAATAAATATCTTCCGGTTCCACTTTGGGGTCTAAATATGCAAAATTAGCCGAAAATGATGTAAATTTTCACAGTTCAGTGACTTTTTTATTTAAAGATGTTTTCTTCCCGCTAGCGCGGAAAAGTCGGAATAATATATTGGAAACTAAAGTGCAAAATTTTAGAGTAATCAATAAATATCTTCCAGTTCCACTTTGAGGTATAAATATACGAATTTAGGCAAAAATGTAGGAAAATTAGGGGTCAAAATTTAGGGAGAAATTAAAAACTTTAGCATAAACATTTATTTTTGGAAACTTTAAACATTTATTTACTAAAATAAGATATTCGTAAATAATAGTTATAGCATTGAACAAAACATCTTACTACCCACGCAATACACATACTTTGTAGAAATGTGTGTTTCGAGTTCCAGAATAAAAGTTGCAAATATGCATTACGCGTATTTCATTCACTGGTTTCCATATTTTTTACACTATATTGGTTTTTTGTTTCAAACGATGGAATGACACGCCTTGACTCCATTCTGGATCTGATGTATCCATCACGCTTGGTCTCTCCGATGACAGCAAGGGAAGCTTCTGTTGTCAGTTTTATTCCTCTTTCAACACATTGAGTGTGGCACGGGAAGTTTATGTTTCCCAATGCCAACACTGAACATTCGCCAGACTTTATCAGTTGCACTATGTCTTCGTTCGACAAATGAGTGGTAATCTGCCAGTCTATGAGATCAATGTAAGATTTGGCTTTAAAGTTAAGTTCAGGAATTTGGAAGACACGAACTCCTGGTCCCGTTTCTTTCCTTGCTTTTAAAATCCTGCGGAGGGCAAGTTCTCGCGCATTCTGCTCTGGGTTAACAAGCATTGCAAGGATTATTGTTTCAGGATGATCAAAGTAGCCATTTATTTGGATGACGCGATCCAAAACTAGCTTCAGATTGTCTGTACGATAACGAAGCTTGAATTGTTTTCCAAAGATTTCGTGGTCCATCTTTACAATTGGGATGCGATTTGATTCTGAACCACATAGGTGCGTAAACCTTCATTATAAACTCAGCCAAAGCTTGTAGTTCTTTGGAGGGATTCTGTGTACCAATATAAACACGCAAGATTCGATTAGCAGTTGTCAACCAGCGGGTATGGGAAAGATTTCCAGGATTTTTGTGTGTCAAATTCTTAGGACACACACCATTTATCACTGCAGTGCAGATATCCCCCAAATATCTCTGGTCTGTGCTCAGATCAGTTTTTTCTTCAGAAGGAACTGCGGTCCCAATTTTCTTAAAGTCCACAACAGATAAAAGTTCACAATTCTGAAGCTGTTTTCCAATTGGACCACAATACGTTTTAGGGCCAGTTGTATCGCCATCCAAGTGCTGCATTAGATACCTGAGCAGTAGCTCATTACCATGAAGCTGGCACACGAACCAATGTAAGGATTTCTTACAAAATAGTTCTATACGGCGGAAGACACCACCCTTATTTCCCGTGTTTACTGGGGTCCCATCACCTCCTAATGCTAACAGTGTAGTGAAATCAATATGACGTTATTTGCAAAATATCGTTATACTTTCAGTAATGTCTTTAGCAGAAGAGGTTATTGGTGACACGTGCCCTACATATTTGCAGTCAGGTTCTTCTATTAGTGTCACGTGTTCTTCAAGCACTCTTTTCTGGTGCAGCATCCCCTCAATGTTCCTCTGAGTTAAAGTTTGATCTTTTCGACCGTCAAAATGCAGTCCTTTAAAGTCATTGGTGCCAAATAAATTGAAATCTTGGACTTGGCGTTCCATGCGATATTTCTTTCTTACCTTCTTATCTTATGCCTGTCTATAACATGGGACATGTCGTCATGTGTCACAACTCCTAAGTCTTCAAGAAGTGCACTTGCTATTGTGGCCGCAGCGCTGCCGGACACTCCCATTATGTCGCACGCACTAGCTAGGGCTGGAAGGCGGTTGTTCGTGATATACTTTTATCCCTTACATTCTATTGCGATGAGGTTGAAGGTATATAAGTAAGATCCTGACACTGTTGCTCATCAACATGATCAGAAGAATGAGATAACTTCAAATCTTCACATGAAAAATCTGTGGTTGCGTTTTCACTTTTCTTCTGTTTTATGAACTTTCCTGTTCCTTTTCAAACCTATACGTTCGTTTCCTAAGTTTCTGTGTTGTCGCCATATCAACTGGGCCTATCACCATTTTCCTTGAAGTCCTCTGATCCTAAAGAAAACATCTTTCCAAGTCTGGAACTTTCCTTTCATGTGGGCATTTACATCTGTTGAGAGATGCACACTTGCAAGAACAAATATCAAACAAATGCTATTTTGATTCAGATTGTAAAATTAGTAATTTGGACTTCATCTTTTCCGTCTGTTTCTTAGCGAAAAATCTCTTCATGCTCTTGTATTTATCATGACATGATCTAATCATTTTGATTATTCTTTCCCTAGAGACTGTTGGAATTGAGGCAGCCTGCCAAATCGTTTCAACCATTTCAGCCACATAAACCACTATCGCCCCTACAGGTGGGTCCGATTTTGTATTATTTTTCAATTCATCTCTCACCAACAAAAAGTACTTCATAATATCTTCGTATGTTGGTAGAACGCGGGTACTTAATTCTGCTGGATACCCAAAAACGGGACAAAAAACATCACCTCTACTGTGCCTTTTTATCTTCAGATTCTTCACATTTTCCGACGATTGCGACATTTCTCCATTATATCTTTTAAGTACACTACTAGTTCAACACAATATTAAAAATCCATTAACACTTTCCTATGTACTATTTTGCAATAAAATTTAGACACTACAAATTAATACCTGAATTACAAACGTGCCACGAGCAGAACATTCGACCAACGGTCACACTACAATGATCGAACATGAGAAAACTGAACTTAATGGGGAAATTCCCCGCAGATGGCCTTGATTTCGCTTGTGCAATCTTTTTAGTGGAGGGTAGTGCTATCAATTGTCTCTAGCGTGGGCGTTGATCAACGTCTATGGCTGCTCGAATGTTCCCTGGCATTCATTGCAATAATTTACTATAATGCCATCTATCAATGAACCATTCACCTTTTAGCAAGTCTGAATATTTTATATCTAAGCTGATAGATAGTTATAGCAGAGCAATGCTATACAAAGAATTTAGACTGAAGTATATAATTGTTAGAATAAATGAATAGCGAAAACATTTGGCGCATAACCATGGCTGCCGAGTGCCGGGCCAATGCAGGTTACTATGATAAACGCGCGTCAGAGAATGGGTTAAGATGCAAAAGTCTAACCGGAAGATATTTATTGATTACTCTTAAATTTTGAACTTATGTTCCTTAAATATTCTTTCAACTTTTCCGCGCTAGCAGGAAGAAAAAATCTGGAATTAAAAAAGTCACAAAAATGTGAAAATTTACATCATTTTCGGGTAATTTCGCATATTTAGAACCCAAAGTGGAACCGGAAGATATTTATTGATTAATCTGAAATTTTCTACGTATGTTTCTGAAACATATCCACAACTTTTCCGCACTAGCGGGAAAATAATTTCCAAAAACAAGTTTTTACGCTCTGCCCTAATGCGGATAGTGAAGTCACATATAGTTAACATTACATTACTTCATCACGTGCATGCACATTAGGGATGGGTCGAACCAGCTCGTTGATGCGAGCTAGCTCACATAAGCTCGCTCACTCAAAAGAGTCGTTCATAAAAGTCATATCGTTCACTGCATGGCTAGCTCGCTCCCAATCCATTCACTTCTTCCCCAACCATAACTTGATGAGCGAGCGCTAACTATTTCTCACAATTCCCGCTCCGAGCGTGCAAATCTGTCCCTTTCCTTTCAACTTATGAACAAATTAAGTTTTATGTGTAATTTATCCGAATCCTATTGGGTTTGATTATTTAATTGTATTACTTACGCATATTACTTATAATAATTAACCTTAGCATATAACCTTTAGTGGCTAATTCACAGAATTATGTCTAAGTGATGTTAAGAAAAATAGTTTAATATTGTAGGCAGTACTGCTATTTAGTAATGATAGTAAGCATTTATAGTTGATTTTTTTCTTAGTAGTGAACAAAGAATGACAGAAGAGTCGTGAATGACAAACACTCCTGACTCTTTCCAGAGCGGATGAACAAGAGCGAAAAAGTTGTGAATAATGGTGGCGTGAATGACTCGCTCACAAAGCGAGAGTCGTTCGTTCACAGCTCTCGTTCAATTTAAATGACTCGCTCACAAGCGACCCATCACTAATGCACATATAGTGGACGTTGTAACCTTTCATCAGGTGCATACACATATAGTGGACATTGTAACCATTCATCAGGTTCATACACATATAGTGGACATTGTAACCTTTCATCAGGTGCATACACATATAGTGGACATTGTAACCTTTAATCAGGTCTACACATATAGTGGGCATTGTTAACTTTCATCAGGTCTACACATATAGTGGTCATTGTTACCTTTCATCAAGTGTACACATATAGTGGACATTGTTACCTATCATCAGTTGTACACATATAGAGAACATTGTTACCTTTCATCAGGTGTACTGTGTATACATATAGTAGACATTGTAACCTTTCAACAGGTGTATATATATAGTGGACATTCTTTGCCTAAATTTAATTCTAGATTTATATTTACTTCAACTTTATTAGGTTGTAAATACATATTGAACACTGCTTCGCTTGTTTAGGCTCTCCACGTAGAGATTGAAACTAACACACTTTACTCTATGGTAAATATAAAGTGAAAACTATTTTAATCACACAAGAACAAATTAATCTAATTTTTTATATAACTTTTGTAAAAACTATGTCCACACAAGCTTATTGATAGCTATTGTAATTTATTTTTGTTGGTTTAGGAATATTTGGAAACATACAAACTAAGCTATAAATGTAAAAATTGAAATAAATCAAAACACAAGCATATTATTCCATAATTATTTTGTGGGTAATTGAGAGATCACACTTACCTACACCATTTTATCTAATATTATTGATTAAGACATGTTATAAAGTTGTCATATAATAGTTTTAACTACACCAACTAGAAATCAAAATATTGTACCAGCAATAGCTAAATGTTATATACAATAAAAGTTTTCACCACAACTTACCTTTAAAATTGGAAAAAAAAAGTAATTGTTATGCAACTGCTACACATTTATGAACTGCTAGTTTTGCCTTTAAATAATGATTGAATTCCTAAATAATACAATAATTACACTAAAGAGGAAGAAAGTGGAAATTATTAATCAGAGGTCTTATACCCTCATTTGTGTAAAGGAAGAGTGAAAAATAACTCAAGGCAAACAATTTCAGAACACACGACTGGAATTCCAGCCCTGACCTATCCATCACCTGTAAATTAGACTAGATGAGAAAGATTATTTTGTTCACGTCCCCACTGAATAGGGCTATTATTTATTTTATTTGTGGTTTTATAAGATGTGTACACTAAATATTAAGGACATGCGGCAGTGGACCTAAAATTATAAGACCTAAAGTCACAACTCCTAAACTAAATTTCTTAACTTCATAACACCTAACTTTTTAAAATCTAACTTTATAACACCTAATTTTATAGCTCCTAACTTTACTAGACCTAAAGGCACTGGACCTAAAAGCACTGGACCTAAAATTAATTTTTCATATATTACTTTAAAATATCATTAACTGTTCAAACAGGCAGTGGACCTAAAGGCACAAGACCTAATTTTATAAGACCTATTTTTACAATACCTATCTTCACTGGACCTAATTTTATAAGACCTAATCTCACAAGCCAACAAGCACAAGACCTAAATTCACAAGACCTAAATTTGTATGGCATGCCAGCATAAGTCCTAAAACAACATTCTTTTTAACACACTGATAGGAACACAAACAAAGGCGTGAGTCTTGTCTTATCTAGTTTTCTGAGGAATGGGAGGTCGTAGTTCAAATCCCGCTGGGTCTATCGCTCTCGTCATATAAAACATACCTTTAGAGATAAAGTGTTTAATAAACACGACCATAACACTTGGAATGTGGAATAATGTCAAGCTCATCTAATTTAGTTTGCCGCTGACAAGGAAGTTGGGATTATAATCTCGGCCGAACGTACTGAGGTATTTTTCCTATGATTCCTCACTCTCTTTTTAAAGCAAATGCGGGAACATTTCCCTAAATTCTTCCTTTCTTAGTCACTTTAAGATAGTGAAATTAAATTTGGATAGTTCGAACGAAAAGTAAGATGAAAATCTCTGACAGGCAGGATTGCCTCATTGTTAATAATCTCGACTGACGTGCTCAGCTTTTATTTAGAAAGTTAATATTTGTCTATCCTTTTCAGGTATGCTAGGAGTGTTTTCCCATTTATTTGTCTACTAATTCTTTCTTCGCGTATTTTACCATATTTAAAATAAAAATATATTAAAATAAGTATTGTAGGGACATCATTATTATTAACTAAAATAAAATTTAACTGCGCAATAATCGTGGCCCAAATTTTTATGTTGTGCGTATAACATATTTACTAGCACGCTCGGGCTCCCACATATTTTCACAAAGGTGTAAGAAAGAAAAATGCAGAATTTAGAGGATATGTACTTTCATTTGCGTGGAGGAAAAATAATAAACAATTTATTAAAACTCACTCTCAGGCCTCAGTACACTTGACAGCAATTTGTACCCGGTCTCGCTATCATCAAAAATTCAGTCTATTCTATGAATCATTTGATCACCGATGTGGGATAAAATTCAGTTATTTTTTCTAATGATTTACCACTACATTTACCATTTACATGCAAATTCGTGTACATTACATATAAAACTATTCTTTCCTCATCTCTACATGTAATAAACATAATGTATTATAGCTCGAACGGGTACTTATACAAGGTATATCCATAAAAAATTACCATGGGCGTAGTTTGGTTTGAAATATAAGGGAAACAAATTTTCTTGCAAGGCACACTTGTTTGTGTTTGAGTCTACATAGAAAATAAAGTTTCATAATAATCTCGACGGTTTTTTAATCAGGTATTACTGCCTGTTTAGGCTATACACATTACACATATTATATGATAATTACTCTAATAGGATCGGGTCGAGGAAGGAAATATTTTAGAGGGAATCCATCTGAATTTGCTCGGAAGGAGAGTACGCAGCCTACGCAGGTCTTGATATGCACCCAAAACCCCAGGTTATATAGCCTTCAAGGCAAGGTCATTGGTTCTAAAATCTAGGAGGTGATGGATTATTTTAATATTGTTTATTCGATGGTCATGATTTGTAATGAGATGGAAGTTATAATTTATTACACCTAGCCTTATAAGACCTAACTGCACAAAACCTAACGGCACAAGACCTAAATGCTATAAGAACTAAACCCCATAACACCAAACTTTATAAGACCTAACTTTATAACACCTAATTTTATAGCTCCTAACTTTACTGGACCTAAAAGCACTGGACCTAAAATTAATTTTTCATATATTACTTTAAAAATCCTTAACTGTTCAAGCAGACAGTGGACCTAAAGGCACAAGACCTAATTTATAAGACCTAATTTTACAAGACCTAACTTCACTGGACCTAATTTTATAAGACCTAAAGGTATAGCTCCTAAACTTTAGGTCTTGTGAAATTAGGTCCACTGCATGTCATCCAATATTAAAAGAGTCGAATGATCTAAGGCGTCCCTCTAACAATAGAATTGGTTGCCAATAACATGGAAGGGTTTGAATTCCAGTCTGGTGTATTGAGGGGATTTTGTCTTGAATGGTCGATTTCAACTCACTCTAATTAGTGCACATGCAAATAATATATAACAGGTAGTTAGATGGTTGTGGAAAATTAACCTAAGAATTGTAATATTTAGATACAAAGCTAAAAACTAAAGTTATAAGCACATAATTAATGTATGTACACGAATAAGTACCTAATTATTATTATTAACACCGCGTCTTACTACCCGTTCGGGTTATACGCTCTTACGCTAATGTGTAATGGTAGGGTGATTATGAGATGAAATGAAGGACCTACAGTTTAACGTGGAATCCGAACCACGGTGGAGGCCTGGCATTCCCCACATTCAAAGTACCTCATTATTTTATGTACATGAATTTAAACCATGATTTAATGTACAAGAGCAGCATTACTAGCAACTTGAAATAGTAATGTTCTTATTTATTTAAAACAATTTGATCACTGTCTAAATTTGGAAGTAGATTGGTTGTGTATCAAGCCACTGAGCTGTTCTTTAATACAAGCCAAAAGAGTGGATCATCCCGGCCTTGAGTGGCAAGTCTTTCGTCCTCCTCTTGCACTAATCTGTTACGAACTCACCAAAAGAAAGATAAGTAAAGAGAAGGGGGGAATTTTTTTTTTTTACTCCCAAAAGGTGACGAGGTATTTCTACCTGCCCATGTAGCACCCTTAACGGCTTAATCTGATTGGGTAAAGATGAGGAAGTGAACCTGCATTTTTTTGGGGTGACGATGTGAAAACCAGAGTGATAAATCACTTGTGGAAAATTGTTAAATGTGTGTGTGTGTGTATATATATATATATACACACACACACACACACACACACAATAAAACGGGAAACCACCTTCAGTTAACGAAGATGAGATTCGAACCTCAACCTCATCAATGGCGAACAAACCAATAGCAAGCAACGACTAGAACACCGCTGTGGGTAACTAAGCTTTGTAAACAACTATTTACTTTCTACCGACACCTCTGAGCAAAAATATTGTGATCGTCAAAAATTCAAAATCGAGATTTTGATAAATGTCCATGTTTCATGACCTCCTGAAACCAACAAAGTGGTTTTCACAATGCTCTCTGTCAGACTGTTTGTACCATGGCTTGGGCTAGAGCCCAAATCATTTTACTGATTGGGCTAAGACTTTGTACCTGGGGTTTTCATAAGGTCCCCCCGAGGGTTTTTAGGAATTAGATGTCCAACCCTAAATTTAAGGGTAGTTTATTGAAAGGCCAAAAGAGAATAAATCTATTTTCTTGAAATTCGCTTTAAGGATTTTAATTAAATTTTATATCTAAACATGATGTAGATTTTTAAATTTTCCATCATTTATTCATAACTACTTGAGATAAGTAATAAATTATCACTCTAAAGTTGTAGTACTATTAAAGGTAAAAATGTTTTATTCAAAATATATTTTTATAAAACCATTAAGTTATGAGCTATAAACAAATATATATACTTTTTAATACAGGTTATTGAAAATGAATTTGATTCTTATGCTCTTTGGTGGACAAAGATATTTCGTTTTTCTCAATTTATCTGTAACAGTGTTCCTAATTCCTAATGCCATAGAGTAAGTAACAGTGTATATTATTTATTTTATAATCTTTGTTGTAGTGTTTCTACAACAATGTAGATACCTATTATTTCGTTTAGCAAATATTATGAGTTTTTAGTAAATGTCTACAAAAAGCAAGAGGAAGATTGTGTGATGCACTGTACTATTTAATTTTTTACTATTAAAATACAAAATTGCCTTTACCCCTATGTGACTTGGTTTGTGGACCTATAATTTCTAAGACACATTTATTATTAATATTATTATTATAATTAATATTATTATAATTATCATTATAATATTATTATAATATTATTATTATATTATTATTATTAATTAGAGTTTACCGACATATCGACACAACTAGAGGTCATGTAACATCATTAAAATCTATCAACTCACTTGTGAATGCAACAGCATTTACATTGGAAAAACAGGTGGAAACTTCAAAACACGTTATAAAGAACACATTTCTGATTTCAAATACAATAGAAACAAATCAAAGTTTGCCGAACATCTTAAATATTCTAACCACCAACCAAGACCCATTGAACAATGTCTCAAACCCCTTTATTTCGCTCACAAAGGACCCATGATAAACACCGCTGAGAATTTTTTCATTCATGCAGCTACACTTCAGAAAAAACCCATTCTTAATGAACAACTCCAATCATCCAACCAAATCTTAGTTAACACATTAAAACGGCTACCTAAGCATATTAAAGTTTCTAACCCGTCATCCTGCTCTACCCTCCATCGTAGATAAATGGCCTGTTCGAGCCGGAGCCGAGAAGATGTAGACCACTCTCTCTTCCTCAATCCCATCCATTTTTCCGATTATTTTACTCTCTTAAACCCCCTTTTTTCAAACATTATCCCTCACTCCATCATTCAACTATTTTTCTAATCAGGTTGGCTGAATGATTTTTTAACTTTCTTTTTATCATCGCCACTCTCCACTGACTTTAGTCCGCTTCCTAAGTTCAATCTCATCGTGTCCCACCACCCTACAGAGTAAGTTTTCTTTTTCTTTCTTTTTCAAATTAGTTCAATTTACTTCATATAATTTTTCTCACGTCCCTACTTAACATTGCTTTGATGTATTTTATAGCAAGTCTTTCAATTTTAATTTCAGCTCCATGATTATGGTGCGTTTCATCGCTAGCACCGAAACATGTCGGTAAAATAGAACTTCTGTAGAAATCATCACTACAGGAATACCAATAACAAAGGAGTAAGGGAAGTCAATCCCACAACAAGACTGTGATAATTTTTACATATATTTATATTCATTTATTGTTATTAATGGTTTATTAACTTAGATTTAGATATTTTAGATTAAATGAGTTTAAAGTTTCTAATTCTATTAAACTAATTTTAAGTGTATTTTAATTAGTCAACACTTATATGTATTTCCGATTAACTATATTTATTTATACTTTTTATACTTTTAATTTGACCTGCATTTCATTTAAATATGCCAACTATGTTTGTACACAGTATTTTTAGTCCACTTTCTATCCCATATCATTGTTTACTTTAGTATATTGCTCAATCTCTGTTATTAAACTAATTACACATTTACATCATTTTCGTCTATTCAACTTTTAGTATTCATTTCAATTCTTATTGTAGTCTTTGTTATTATAACATCATTAAAATCAATTTACTCGTGTTACTGAGTACAACAAGATCCATAATTTCTCAATACTTTTTTAACAACCTTAATATATAGGCCTATGAATGTGTGTAATTTTTTTTTTTAAATGAAGTCTTAATCTAAAATAATGTGATGAATATTTTCAGGGGACAGAAATAATAGCTTTGACACACATGCCCGCCCTCCCCTAAAGTAAATTCCTGGATGCACCACTGAATCTTAATATCCTCAAAATTAATCCTGCTATAAGTGTGAAAAGGTTTTGTTCATCTATAAAACATGAATAAAACTATTTAGAGAAATGCTTTTCGTCTCTTCTTACAAAACCTGTTATACAAATAGGTTTTATCTAATCAATGAAACACTGTTTATGCAAATTATGTATAAATCAAACAAAATCAAGTCTCCTCTATAAAAAAACTTTTTAACGTGGATTATGCAAATGACAAGGAACATTTTGAATAACTCAGGTTTAGAGGTATTAGGATAAACAAAGTGCCAATCAATTAGTGTCAAGTCAAGGGTTTTACCTGAACAGGACATAAATGGGGAGAGAGAATGGGGAGTAGCAGGGCTTAAAAAAAGATGAAAAGATAGATAATGCCAAAAGAGGTTGGGGAGGAAGGGGAGAGGTGCTTCCGATGACAGAACCATCTAGCAGGAAACGACTTAACTTTTTTGACAGTTTAAACATTATTTAATTTGAAAATACCAAATTTTGTTTAAATTATTGTGTTATAAATATTCGTCATGTATGATAGAACATTATCTTATTCTCTAGAACAATATGATAACTTAAAAACTATATCCTTGTATTTCATGTTTTATTTAATTTTAATTTAACCGAAATTACATTATATTGTAACAAAGTAAATATTAACTTGTAACGTTTTTTATTATTACAGTTCATATTAAATTTACAATTTAAATATAATACAAAAACCCGCATTTTGTTACTATGCATAGTTTCTTAGAAATAGGATATACAACTTCATAGTTATTATATAGTAGGTGTCCATCCGAATCTTAAAAGTGAATCAATTAATAAATGCACATTTGGAAGTGCTTTTATCACTGAGCATTGACTCTCGCGAACCCCAGTGTTGATGGACTAAACCTGGCTCAAGGAGTGCAGCGAAACTTTTGTAAGGTTGAGGAGCTGGTGAATACCTTGTCTGTGATCCCCTCAAAGCAGCCCTAGTCAAACTCCTGATGATGACATACAGCTCTAAATTGTGAAGTTGTGACAACTGCTCCAGCTTCTCAGACCTTCACACTGGGTAAATTCAGAAGGCCAAAATGTATGTTATATAAAAATTATTCACTTATTAAAATGTATTGTTCTAGTGTTTCAAAAGCTAATTATCTACCAGTACCTTTTTACTAACAACTGGCCACTTTTTATTGTCAAATTGACAATAAATTTAAGATTTTTAACTGGCATTTTAACCAAATACTTTTCCAAGTTGTGTCAAAATATTCACTGCAGTGCTAATTAGCACCAACCAAGTGGGGGAGATTTATCTCCAGAGATTAACCCACTTTAATAAAATTCAGTCTTTTGTTGAGGTGGAGGTTAAAACAAGACTAGAGCAAAAGAAGGAGGCAAAATGTACATTTAGAGGTATCATATGAAGGACACACCGCTAACTGTGCAAGGAAGCAAAAACAGCTTGCCAAGAGGAATAAAGTTGAATAGTAATGAAAGTTGGATGGTTATGTGATTTTATTAGGTTGATTTTTTTTTAATCTCTAGTGTCACTGATCTTATTTTTAATTTGACATTAAAATTAAGGTTGTTTAAGGTATCATTTTATAAGAAAACCACAAATTATTTAATTGCCCTTTATGGATTGATTTGACAAATTTCTGAAGTAAAAAAAAATACTAACACTGTAAATTTAATTTAGTTAATTCATATTTTTTATAGATTAGGTTAAAAGGGAATTGGTTTGTTTTTATAAAAAAGATTACACTCAAATGAGACATAGTTGAATAGATTCCTGATCTTGTAGAAATTGTTTACATATTAAATGTGTTTACAAGAGGCTATTAGCACTTGGGATTTCACAAGTGAACACAAGATAACTTGTATGCTGTTGCTAGGACACCATTAAGATTCAATCTCGAGTGTCTCAGGAAATGATTGCTGTTTAGAAGCAGAGTATCTTGAAGACAGTTTAGGTAAGTCAGTGTCTTGACAAAATCATGCCCCCCTGTCAATTAAATTTACTATCTATACTAATATTATAAAGAGGAAAGATTTGATTTTTTGTTTGTAATGGATAAACTCAAAAACTACTGGACCGATTTTAAAAATTCTTTCACCAATATAAAGCTACATTATCAGCGAGTAACATGGCTATATTTTATTTTGAAAATTTAATTTATTCCTCATAAAAATGACGAAAGTATATTATATAGTTGTTGGAAAAAAAAAGTTGTTAAAGTGAAAGTGGGGTTGGTGAAGGGGGCGGGGGGATAGGGGTGAGGAAAGAGGAATGAGATGAAAATAAGAGGGAGGATAAAAAGAGGGAGGGGGCTATAAAGTGATGGCAGGACTGTATTTTAAAAAAAAAATAAGTAAAAAAAGTTTTGTTTTTATATTGACATGATGGATGATTTGAAGCTTTGTTTTACAGGATTCTTTACAATATTATTTTACAGGGAAGGGGGCTAGTATTTAATAATTTTCTTTATTTTAACCCTGCTTTTTTCTACTGGTCCAGGCTATCTGTGTATTTACACTAATCAGGTGGAAAGAAGCTAGCTTTTAGAGAAAATGTATTCACATTTGTGTGGAGGGAGGGTAAGAAGAGTGAATGAGGAGATTGCTTTTAGAGGAAGTATTTCCATATTATCATGTAGAAGATGAAAATACCACTGTGATCATTTATGTTGAAAACAACCTTTAGAACACCCTGTTTGAGATTGGAGCTTAGACCTCTCTGTTGATGGTGGGCAAACTGGTGTAATACCGGTGTATGACCTGGCGGTCTAGGGGTAAGGTGTCGGACTTCTGTGCTGGGGTCCGGGGTTCAATCCTCGGTCCCGGCACAAATTTATCTGATCACCAAACCCTTCCTTCACCTCTGACAAGACATCTTGTGAATGTGGGGAATGCCAGGCCTCCACCGTGGTTCGGATTCCACGTTAAACTGTAGGTCCTCCATTTCATCTCTCAATCACCCTATCATTACACATTAGCGTAAGTGCGTATAACCCAAACGGGTAGTAAGATGCGGTGCTAATAATAATAATAATACCGGTGTATCAGCTTAAACTGCTCAGGCACTGCTACACAAATTATTGTACTTGCACAAATCTGTCATGTAAGGATTAAGCACTGGTCCAAACAATAAATAAATACATATTCTTAGTAAAACCATATTCACAGTTTATTTAAATGCTTAGAATGAAAACATAGTTTAATATTGATAATCTTTCAACAATTTTATAATGAGAAAAAATATTATATGTATTTATTAGCTTAGTCAATTTCCTAGATAGTATGAGAAGGGATAAAAGTGTGACATTGCTACTTTGGTTAATATATATTTTCAGCCTTAATTTTGGCTCTTAAGTGATGTGACAGAACATAAATCTTAAATAATCATTTAATCTCAAATCAATATTGAAGTAAGATTTTAGTTGTACATACAAATTAACTACTCACAAGTTGTTTTGGTAATCATGGTTTGCTAACATGAAAACAGACATCAACCAGTTGATCATGGTTGGCTAACATCAATGGCGTGCCGTCAATGTACTAGTAGGACTAGTCTAGTCCCCAGACATTTTTAGTTTATCTATTGAGTTAAATTTCCACGGGAAATGAAAGCATAAAATCAAATCTGAGTCTCAACTTGCGTCACAATACTCAACGATATTCTCGCTATTTGTGCGCTGCACCCCTATACAATGTCAACACACTAACATCAGAAGTGCTGTCACAATACTCAATGATATTCCCGCTTGTTGCGTGGCCCCCTTCCCCTCTCCCAACTACCATCGGAAGTGTTCGAGTCTTATCGGCTCTTACCGGGGAGAGGGCCAGTTGAAGCAATCCTAGTCCGTTTGTATAATAAGATGTGTGCTAATGCTTGACGTTCTGTCATAAGAAAATGTAATTTTTGTTTGCTTCTTATATGTAGTAGTGTTGTGGTTGTTAAGCTTATGTAATTGTTCCCATTAATAAAAGAAATGGGTGACCTGGTGGTCTAGGGGTAAGGTGTCAGACTTCTGTGCTGGCGGCCGGGGTTCAATCCTCGGTCATGGCACAGATTTATCTGATTTCCAAACCCTTCCTTCACCTCTGACAAGACATCTTGTGAATGTGGGGAAAGCCAGGCCCCCACCGTGGTTCGGATTCCACGTTAAACTGTAGGTCCTTCATTTCATATCACAATCACCCTACCATTACACATTAGCGTAAGTGCGTATAACCCGAACGGGTGAGGTGAAGGAAGGGTTTGGTAATCAGATAAATTTGTGCCGGGAACGAGGTTTGAACCCCGGCTGCCAGCACAGAAGTCCGACACCTTACCCCTACCCAACACTATTTAAGCCCTAGTAAATTGCAAACTAATCTTAAACATTTCTGTGTATTGATAAGTAAAAAAAAGTACAAACAGTACTAAAAATATATTTTTACAAATTACAAAACCTTGCATTGAAAAATGCATGGCCTTAAGTCTATCACTAACAATTATGTGATTTTTTAAAAGGTTATTTTTATGTCTGGATAGAACTTAACCAACCAATGGCATGTAAAATTACAAAGTATCCAATAAAAAGAAGGCCTACCAGAAGTTAACAAAAATTATTTAATGCAACTGAAAAATGTTGATGAGGATAGCCTCTAAGATTAGGTAGACATAATTATACCTATGACTTGTCCTAGGTCCATAATTTTTGATTAACATTAACACTTTGTAATTTTAACAGGACTTATCAACAAAAGGCCCAAAACTATACTAAATAGCTAAGAACAGACACAATGAATTAAATATCAATTTTAGATATCTCTAGGCATGATTTAATATTTGGACATTAACCATAGAAACCATAGAATATATTTAAATAGAAAATCCTTGTGTTAATGAAAATGTTTATAATATTTATCTTTGATATTGCTTAAAAAGGTTACTACTTATTTCATTTAACTTTAGCAAAAATCCTGAAAAACTAACACTAAAGCAGAATAGCAAGAATCATAGTAAATATGATTTTGAGATATTGAAGTTTTAAACCATTTTGGATCATCAAGCTATCAGTATCATAAGATAACGTTACCTGGAAAAAGCTGGTAGCATAAAATCTTAGGGTGAGTAGAAGTTTCATCATTGTTGGTACAGGTAGCCCATGATTGTCTTGTTTCTACAAATGCTATATTAAGGAATCAAAACATCCCAAACTATGTCCTTTGTAAACCTGTAACTTCTTCTTAACTAATCCTTGAAGTATACGTCAAAGGAATCCGCAACATTTCTTAAATGCCATTCTGATAATTGTTCCCTTCCATGTTCATTATTTTGATCATAAAACTCAAAAACTTTTTTGAGATGGTTAGCGAAATTTTCTAAATTAGCATCCTTCCAGAAGCACTTTACAAATAGTGTTTATTAATTATTAGTGGATGCGTAGTCAGCTACCTACCAAATGATTCATTAGCTATATAAGTATTGTTGGAGAACAAATGCAAAAATGAAACACACACATCACAATAAATTTGGTTGACTTAATTTGTAGCTATAAACTTACTGATTTACATGTAAGGCCAAAGTTTAAATCCGTGGCCATTGGTAATTTTATTAATATAATAATTAATTAGAAATATTATAAAAGGATAGTAGTCCTTTTCTAGCAAGAAATATATTTATGTTTTTTGTTTTAATATTTCAATCAAGTGCAATGGCCTATTACTATATAAAATTTAAATGGCTAAAAGGCCATTGTGATTGATATATTCTAAAAAATGTTACATATGCTTCTCATTAGAAATTATACAAAGACTATCCTTTAATAATATTTCTAATTAGTCATGTGTGTGTGTATGTATATATAATCAAACAAGAAAATATAATTTTTAATCAATAACCCCGGATCCTGTTGGTCAATGAATTAGACCTCATTGGGTATATCAGTACCCCCTCCTACCACCCCAGCTACATACTAGCCACAGGGGCGGGAGAAGTTGTCCACTCGATATACAATGACCAGAATTAAGGAGGAAGTCAGAAACTCTGCATTTGAGATTAACAAGGTTTCCTAAGGCTTTACCCTAAGTTTCCCCGCAGGGACTTCGTGAAGGTGTCCTGACCAGCTATCAATGCCGAAGCCAGATTTGCACTAACAATAGCATAGAATGTGTCACGTTCCTCCATCCCCAAATAGATGACTTTCCAACAGTTTAAACACCCGTCCAGAAGAACAGATGGTGCCCAAGGGATACCAACATGGAGGCACCCTGCACAGATTTGATCTGCATGAGTCACTCCGGATCATGCAGAGTGATTGTCCAACAGCATCCACCAATTGGATGGACCCTTGAGGGTCAAATGCAAATATCACGAGGATTAGCACATCCAATTCCTATGAGCCGCCAAACATCTGCCTCATGCTATCTAATTCAAGGTTAAATTTATTTTTAAAAATTTACACAAAATATTTACTAAAAAAATTCTATAGTTTGCATGATTATAAAGTGATTCAATATAAATAATCTTAGTTTTTAAATTTAATTTCAAACTCATACTTGGACTCCACGGTACATTTTACACAAACATGTATCTTATTCCTTAAATTATTACTACTTGTATTAATTACAAGGCGTGTTAGAGAGTAAGTAGTGTTGCCAAATATGATTGCAGAGGGCTTAGATCATTGCTGTGCAAATCGGTGTTGAGCTTCCTCATTCATTAACTTACCCAGACACCATTACAAGAGAAGCAGTGATTGTTTAAGTTTTGAGCATTTAAAATGTTAAAGACAATTGAAGGGCCCGCTGACTGTGAAATACGGTCTGTTATCCGTTTTTTGAATGCAAGAAATGTTAAACCAGCCAAAATCCTTTGGCAGATTAGTAAAGTTGACAGTGAAAATGCAATGGGTAATGGAATGGTGTGAAAATGGGTTAGACAATTTAACGAAGGATGTGAAAACTTGCATGAAGCACAGAGTGGGCAGCCATCTTTTATTAAAGATGATTTGGTGAAGAAAATCAACGAAAAAATTTGTGAGAACAGACGGTTTAAGATTTCATCACTTGTAAGTTTCCACAAATTTCAAGAACTGTTTTGTATGAAATTGTGACAGATCATTTAAAATATCAAGAGTTATGCTTAGGATGGTTGCCAAAAATGTTCTCCGGGATGCACAAAAACAAGCGACTAGGTAGAGCTTTAACTTTTCTCATGTGGTACAATGACGAAGTTGATGATTTTCTAAGCCTCATTGTCACTGGTGATGAGATATGGGCATCTCACGTTACACTGGAATCAAAACAGCAGTCCTTTAAGTGGAGGCACACCCCATTTCCAAAAAATCAGAAATTCAAGCAAACAATTTCAATCCAGAAGATCATGTGCATCTTTTTTAGGGAAAAAAGGAAGTTTTGCTTGTTGATTTCGTGGGGCACAGTGATAGATGCTGCATTATAAAGAGAGACCTTAAAGAAACTTCATTGTGCGATACAAAATGTAAGGCACGCTCCAGTCACAGTGTAATGTTGCTTCACGATAATGCTCAGCCACACACTGTTTGTCGAACCCAAGAGCTCATCACGCCATTTAGCTAGGAACAATTGAATCATTCCCCTTATAGCCCAAACTTAGCACCGTAACTTTCCCCTGTTCCTGCATTTGAAGCGGTTTCTTGCCGGTCAGTACTATAACAACGATGACGTCAAAAGAGCTGTGCAACAATGGCTCTCTTCACAGGTGGCTTCATTTTATGAAGAGGGTATTCAAAAATTGGTGCTATGTCACGACAAATGCTTTAATATTGGTGGCAACTATTTGGAAAAGTAGTTTAAGAAATAGCTTTTATTGCAACAATAAAATTGTTTAAAAATAAACTGTCTATTTTTTTAGTAACCAAATGTTACTCACTTTCTGAAGTACCTTAATATTACCATTATTTTAAATCTTTTTTCATATAAAATGTATGGAAAATTTAATTCTAAACAACTCTTTTATATGATTTTTTTTTTCATTTAACTTCCCTGATAGGCTTTATTTTGTCCTTTGAGTATGATAGTAGTGGTTTTGATAACGTTTGATTCAGAAATCAATATTTGTTGTCTGATTTTAATCAATTTTTAAATTGTTATAAGCAATACAAGGTAGTAAGAAATGGTGCTAAAAAAATTTCTTTGGCTAAACATTTCAATGTTTTAAGATGCAAAGAAAAGAATTTTCAACCAAACAATGAAAATTCAACCTGACTGAGAAACTTTTTCATTGATTCCCTCCAAATTGAGCACTTACTAATTAAGTAATATAAGTTGTTTTGTAATGTTAGCAAGTAAATTTTAGTATAATAATCTTATGCTACAACTATCAAGATTTTGAATCAGTTTATTGAAGAGTATCCAGAAATTGCAAGGTGAATTGTTAAAAAGGTCTTACTGTTTGCAACTACTTATCTGTGTGAGTCAGGATTTCTTCAATACTGTGCAACCAAAGCAAATACATAAATAAATAGTACACTAATAATATGATCCGCAACTCTCACCCATAGCTATTGATTTCAAATTTTTGTGTTTGTCAAAATGCCTCCTCATCGATTTTACTCAACAATAAGTAAATATTATAAATTGTAACTAATTATACAAATGTAAAATAACAAAATACAATTAGTATGTTTTATATATTTGACTTAGAAAAAGATTTTGTTTTATAAACTAAATTTGAAAACTGGTATGGTATGCACAAGAATAGGAAATTAGGAATTTGTTACATAAATGTTTTTTTCCCTCTAAAGTGTTTGGAAATGAATGTTGTATTAGAGCAAGTGGTCTATTTAGTTTGAAAAACTAGTTATTAATATTGATAGACATATGTGTTTAGTCATTTTACATGCTGATAGTTAATGACATTGCAGTAAATAATATTTAATTCAGATATCTATCAAGATGGAGTGTGAACCTGGAATAATGTTGGTAATAAACTCCATATTCAGCACCTGTAAGCAAATTTTTTTCCCAATGTGGTATCAAATACAAACACTTGTGTTTATATTCACTTTACGATTTACTATACACCAGATGATAGATGGTTGTTTAAGAAGATTACAAAATGAGAGTGTGTCTCTCTCCATTTCTCTCTCACGATAGTTAGGCTTGGTTATGAGTGGATAGCACTATTAAGAAGAATAAAAACAAATAGGATTGGTTGTGATGTATGGCTAACACAATTAAAACCAATACATAACAAAAAAAATAGTTTTTTTTATGACAGTAGGATAACACTCTTCTAAGGAATATATAATATTTTAATTATAAAATAATCATTGTAACATAGTTTTGTATTTAAAAAAATATAATTTCAGTTTAACTTAGTTCGAGTACAAAGAAATACACTTTATATCAAATCATTTGTATCAGACACAACACTTACATTACCATTATTTAACCACAACACCATTTCCTTGACTTGCAAAAATTAATGGAATATCTCTATTGATAAGTGAAAAATTGATAACACTATAAATTATAAAACATAATTTTCATTTACAATAATTTACATATTAAAGAAAATTTACAGAATGGCCCAAATATAATTTTTTGTTTAATAAATAATGCAGTTTGTAATTTTATGGTTTAGATCATAATAATTGTTGGTAGTTACAGTTTTTGTTTTAACATAAATGTGGACATCCTAATTTAAAATATAGTAAAAACCCCTTAACAAACACCTTTAAATATCTTACTTAGTCTTCTTTAGAATGGACAGTTTGAATTACTGTGTCAAAACAACATAAGCACTTTAGTGAAACAACTTCCCAATAACAGACACAAACATTGCTGTAGATTAATATTTATTCATACAAATTTCTAAATAGGAGATAAAAATTGCAAATACTGGTCCATATATTTTATGTTACAATTGCTAGAAAAACAAATGCCTTGCATACAGGATAAGCAGTCCCACCTTCTCTCAGCTGGTGAAACAATTTGATTGCTATAACAGCCTATAGTGACAGAGGGAGATGCAAAATAACATGAAAAGAAATATAAAGTAGAAATTCATCTTGAAAATAAAACTCTAAATGACAAAAAGAAGTTGAACTTGTTTGAAGCATGGCATTAAAATAGTGTTTAATACTTTTAGCTCAATGACAAAACATATTTAGTTTATTTTACAGTAGATAAAAATTTATTTTTTAATCATAAAACACCCTTACTGTTTTGAGGTGAGGAGAGTAAGTTCTTTGATTTAAACATTGCTGTATATTTAATATATTTTATAGCACTATTAATATAGTTTTGGACTGCATTTTCTTTCATTAGTTATATGGGTTGATTTATTTTAATAAATACAGTAAACGAATAATTGTATTTCTGTAATGCTGTGAGTGCAAACTACATACTATGTTATATACAGTATTTATTAATTCATGAGTTATGATTATACTACAAACAATAATATACAGTGCAGTAATTAGATGTTTATAAAATGTATGCACAGTATACAGATTCATAAATAATAAACTATGTATAAACAACATAATTTTTTAAATAGTTATCCAAATAAAACATTTTTAAATCCCAGGTGTTCGCTACTTAAGAGGATTACACAGTAATATAATTTTAGAATATTCAACTACCTAAAAAGATAGAAAGAAAAAGTTTTGTGATTTAATTAAGTATATGTGGTGGGTGGTGTTCTATGACTCAAAGTAAATTTTATAGTTTTCTCTAAAACACAATTCAACTCTTAAGAAGTGAGCTAAAAAAAAGGTGCACATTAACATTCTAAGCCAAAAATATGTAGTGAAAAAATCAGTGAACGTAGAAAAAAATTCACTTTGAAATCAGATTATGATAAAATGATTGAAAACAGATGTGTTGAGTATATAATGTCTTCAATTAAAAGGGCTTAACTCATCAGTCTTTTGGAGAAGCGCCATATTGAAATCACATATGCATAAAACCTATAATGAATTAATAAAAAACAATAGTACACATAATATTTTAAACTGTATTATGCTTTGGTGATGCCACCATCACAATCCTGGTTGACAATTTAAATAATTCAAGAAGTGCTGACTCATGATGCTACTATGGACACAGCAGTGTAAAGAGTAAAACAATATATTGAAATAGTGTAATCAATGTTCTTATGTGTATGGTGGGATTAAATAATATTTTAACACACTCCCTTGAAACCATGCTGTCAATTTCCAGACCTCCAATCTACACACATTACTCAACCCCCGTATTTACACTTATTTTCAAAGGGTCTTTTTAAATGAAAGAGATATAAAAACAAATCTAAGGAAAAAAAGTCTACAGATTAAAACAAACCGGTTTTCATTCCATTTTAATCACATTTTCACTAACTTAACACTGCTCTTACTGATTATATTAAAAGACTGTTAAAAATTAAATTATAAATCCCCTCAAAATGAGATCATCATTTGGATTGGTAGTAATTCTGATTTAATAATTTTTTCAATACCAGACCAGATCATATAATATCATTATCAGATAATAGACAAACACATTTGGGTATGAAGAAAAGATCATTTCAAATATTATTCTTACCAGAATGTTGAGCTTACCTACACCTATTCATTAGAAGTAAACTTAATTCATGAGATGTTGATTAAAATCACTACCAAAATTAAATTGATTTAGTAACTTTTATGACCTAAACACTTCTTAAAAATATACTAAGTGAAACAGGAAAAGTATGTTCCTTTAGGTAAAAAAACTAGACTTTAGTTTCTAATGTAAAAAAATGTCCCATCATCCTTTTTAATAGCTTATACCACTAAATATATCCCTTAAAAGTTATTCGACCATCAACATTTTACTGCAAAATTTTAACAAGTGTATATTTATAAGCTATAAATAATTATTCAATGATTTTAAATTGTTACAGCTCGCAAGTTATATAGGGTCAAACTTTTTTTTTGCGTACCATTGTTAAAGTAAAGTAATTTATGTATGACCCGCTATGGTGACCTCATGATCTAAGGCGCTACTCCCGCAATAAACTAGATGTTGATGATGGGAGAATCGTGGTTCAATCCTGGTCAGGTGTAGTGGTTTTTCCTAAATGGTTTCCCACTCCCACTCCCCCCCCCCCCCCTCTCTCTCTCTCTCTCTCTCTCTCTCTCTATCTCCCTCTCCCACACAGAAATACAATACACTTTCTCTACATTTAACCTTCCTCGTCCTTAACCCATAAGCGTTAAACCCGAATGGGTAGCAAGACACAATGCTAAAAAAAAGAAAAAAAATTATGTATGGAGCTGAAGTTTAGTTTAGCCAGCCAAACATTTATATGAGGTTTACACAATAATAATCAAATTATAAATATTTAATTATGTCCATATCATATGATTGTCTATTCATAGTATAAATAATAAAATTATAGCTATTTCAATAAAATATTGATATTATTTATATATATACTAATTTTTATAATGAATATTTATATAAATAGTATTAGTAATAATAATGTTAATATTATATTATGAATATCATATGAATGTCTACTTTACATCCATTAAGGACAATTTCCAGTCTATGGGCTGGGTCAGTTTTTATTTATTCAAGCCATATATTTTTCCACTTCCGGCTGGCTAGGCCTGATGTAGCATCATCATATGAATGTCTAGTTATACTAAATTTCAGCCTCATCCATTAAATATGTCAACTTAACAATGGGAGGTAAAAAGTATAAAAGAGCAAGTTTGATTCCTTAAAACTTGTGAATTGTAATGATTTGAAACCATTGACTCTGTCATTATTTATAGCTTATAACTATACACTTGTTAAAATTGTGCAATAAAATTTCAAATGACCTTAAAGGTGAACAACAAAACTGAATCTTACAATTTGTCTTTTTTAAACCTTTAAAAAATTAGATAAGACAACACAATAATACATAGCAATAAAAGGGATTTAACATAAAAAAAAATGTCAACTACATATAGGTTTAAAACATAAAGACAGCTGTGAATTTTGCCACATAAATAAGAATGTTTAAATCATTGATTAACGTTCTTCTACCTCCCTTTGCTAACAGTCAAGTTAACTATGACTTCACTCTAACAGTGTTTTTACACAACAACTTAGTTTTTAGGGATGAGGAAGGTTATATTTATAGGAAGTGTATCTGAATTTGGGTGGAGGGAGAACAGAAAACCATTTTGAAAAAACCACTCTCAGTAAACCCGACCGAGATTCGAATCACAATCTACCTCGTTATCGGCATTCTAATCTATTGCAACAGTGATGGTTTAGACCATATGGCCCCTAAGCCGGTGCTCTATCAGTGTTAATACAGCCAATGAACACACTTAATCTTAAAGAGTATAATTTAGACTCGTACAGATAAAATTTTATTTCACCTTTGTGGAATATGTTCTTAAAATTAATGAGTCTAATATTATGGTTCTAAAATATCTCAAGTATCACTTACTTTCTAGTTATTTTGAAAATATTTTAATCCAAACAGTAAGCATAGCGGGAAAATTTAAGTCCTCTATATTTAAAGAAAACAAGGACAAAAGACTGGGAAAACATTTTGGAAAAACAACCCTAATTATACCCCACTGGAGTTGAAATTCTGATCTCCCTGTCACTGACAATCCCGTCTTATGCAAGAATGGAAGTTTAGACCAGGTAACCATGGATGCAGGTTATATTATTATTAACAAAACTTTGGATGTTCAAACAATGCTATGGATATTTTAGCATCACATCTTCCTACTACCCATTCAGGTTGTAGACTCTAAAGAAGATTAATTAAATACTTTGCATGGGTTGCCACCACCCAAACTTGGTAGAGAATGAATGGGTGATTTTTTAATTATTTTTTTTTAATTAGAAATATTGTGTACGGATTATGGTTTGCATTTACGTGGTTGGGTTAGAGTTGGAATGGGAACGGTCCAATTGCGGGGGAAGAGGCTAAAGGCTGATACACACAGAATGCTATGCTAAGCTAAACTATGCTGTGCTCTGTTAAGACTTTGTCAGTTTGGTTTCACACTCATTGCTAAGCTAAGATAAGCAATGGTCCCTCTTATCCCCCCGAATTCAGTGTTTTTTCTTTCTGGTCTGCTTAAATTAAGCTTAGTTATGATGGCGTTCCTCCAAAATGTCTTGTTTGAGTTCAGGTTATAGTACTGAGGAAGAGAAGATGCCACTGTTAGCAATTGTTTTGGAAGATGAAGAAAGTTTAGAAGGTTGAGGTTTGACTTATTCAATTAACGCTTTCATTTAAATATAAAAAACATTTATTATATATAAAACCCAATTAGAATATTACTTAAATACACAAGAAATAAACTGAAAACAAAACTTCAACACTTCTTTAGTTATTTTCAGCAAACCAGCACCATGTCTGTTCAACACGGAGCCCAAGCTACGTTATGTGCATGCGCAACATAAGATGGCTCAATATGGGAGATGGAAAAATTGCCCGGCCAGCAATCGGAAAAAACATAGTGTGGGGAGGGCAAGGCATAGCTTAGATTTTGGTGTGAGCTAGCACATTTAAATATATAGTCCACTATTTTTCTAAAGAGTTAGAGAGAAAAGCTTAGCTTAGCATTCTGTGTGTACTGGCCTTTACAGGAATGCTCCAATACCTTACTTCTAAGATTACATCACCGATATCATATGCAGGGATAACCAGCCAGTGCCATTGTGACAGGGATGCATTCACATGTTATCAAATAAGGCTGAGTGACATAGTGAAGTATACATGAGATGTCAGGTCTGCTGTAACTGGTAACACAGGGCAGTGACCTACATCTTGCTGCCAGATATATTATCTTGGCCAGAGATTTAAACCATTTTAATAAGTTTTATTTCCCTTCACTGAGAAATAATTGAAACGTTCATATTTCCCTCCCATAAAAGCACAAAACATTTTGAGCTATTTTAATGATTCCAGCTCCGAGGTTTTGCTATTACACCAAGAGCAATATTATTATTATTATTGTGAAAGAAAAAAATAGTGTTTTTAATATGGTTTTGCCTATATTAGGAAATTGTATTAGTTTTAGGAATATGGGGTGGATGATGTTAACCTAATAATTATTGTTAGCTTTTTCCTGTTTCACAAAGTGCAGTCAAACATCGTGATTGTATATGTGATTGATTGTGTGCATGCCCATTATAACTTTTTAATTATATGACAGATTTTGTAAATACTAATAAACACTTAGGCAACAAAATAAATATTTCTAGTTTTTATTTGTAATCCTCCTTAGGGCCACCATTTTTGGACCAGGAATGTTTAAATTAAAAAATTGACAATTTTAGGCACACCTGGCTCTCAAAAAGTAGCATTATGTGTTTAGCCACATAAATCAAAGTTGACATGTCCCTACTTGGTGTGTGAGACAGTAAAAAAAAATGGCCAAACTATGATTTAAAAAATCTAATCAATTACAACAAAACTAAGTTTACACAAACCCCTTTAAAATAGATTTATTTCACTCCTTTAGTTAGTAATCTTAGTCAAGAATGATCAGACATTCCAAATAAGACTTATAAATAGGTCAAATTGAAGCAAGTGTCTATCCACATGGTTTGGCAAACACATAATCAATAAGTTAGAGCTTTGTAGTTTCTATGTGGCATTAAAGGAAAAATATCCATTCTGATTCAGCTATTTTTAGAGATCATGTCAACCTTTTGGATGTTGTGCAGAAATGTGTGTTGAACTGCAAAGGAATTAATTTTAATACCATTTGTAGTGCAAGCATATTGATTAAATGGCTTGTTTGGTTTAGTTTTAAATTTGTGAAGCACCATCAACAAAATTAAATGGTGGTTAAGTTGTAAGAAGGCCCCATGTTGAAATGATGTGTTGGCTTCAGTATGATGTCCTTTTTTCACACCCCACTTTATAACACACATGCATGTGATATATTTATTTATAGTAGGATTACCTGGCTTAATTCTACTATGATGTAGCTTTTAAAATACCAGCAATAAGTAATCGATAAAGGTAAACCTAGTACTCTTAAAGGTAAATAGTGTGTATGGGTCAAAATAACAAAATGGGACAGTTTCAGTCCCCATGGGTGAAAATGATAATAAATCGTTTATTTTAGTAAATGGGTGTGTTTCTATTTCCAAGCCCTTCTTTCCTTCCTCACATTATGACAATTTGGTCATTGTAGTCACCTTGAAACCCATATGATCTCATGGAAATCAAACAAATAAAACATATAAAGATAAAAAAAAATTTGAATGCATCGTCAATAATGCACATTGAACAATAAATGACAGTTTAAAAAAGGAAAACAATGTTAGTATTTATAATTAATAGCACTCATCCCTGACATACATCAAAAAAGGCGGCAAAAATGTAAAACGGATGCCATACCCTTAGTCCATGCTTTAACTGTAGTCTGCATGTTTGTTGTGATTTCTCAAATTCTCGAGAAAATAAAATCAATTCAGGTAAGAAATGTATTGTACCTTAATTATATGGCAAACCGGTCACATTGGTTGCTTGGGGATAAATTATAATTTGCTGAAAAATAAATGTGATTTGGTACACATGTTTCAATCTTAAAACTAACCCCGAAGAGAAACGAGAGTTTAGTGCTTTGTTTTGCTGCTAGTCCATACAATAAATAATAAAATAATCTGGTCAAGTTACCATGCACTTGGTTTTTCTTTAAAACTAATAGTTCCTAATAAGCTTTAGTAAAACTATTTATAGAAAAAAATTCAATTTTTAGTGAGGTTCAGTTGTACAATTGTATTAATTTAACATGAAAGACATAAATGCATAATGTGATATAGTAATATAAATGCACAATATTTGATTAATATTTGTAGAGATTGGTAATAATAATTACAAGTTATGACAAATTATAATAAAGAAATCTTGAAATTATAACAAACATCTAAAAAGATCAATACATTTTAAAAATTGTAGACTTTTGAGTCAATTACATTTAAAACCATGATTTTACAAAACAAAGGATGATATTATCATGCATAAATTTCATATCTCTGTATTATATTGAGAGAAAACAGAACAAATTATAAGATTCGAGGAAATATAAAGAAAATATAAAAATTTAATTTGTTCCTTATCTGGATACCGCTGCAAATGCTGCAACGATATATGAACAACAACATGTTTCGAAGCTATGACAGTATCATCCTCAGGTCTATCAAAAAAGAAAAAGAAATCACACCACATATGCATTTATGTCTTTCACATTAAATTAATACAATTGTACAACTGAACCTCACTAAGAATTGAATTTTTTGTATAAATAATCTTAAACGTTCCTTATTAACAATTCAAATGTTTTTCAAAAATCTTAGGAAAACTACTGAAAATGTTCATAAATACTAAAGAAAGATGTATAATTTTGCATGTGGTAGGCCTATCAAATTTTAGCAGGCAAATTAAAACATTTAACCAAAATTAAAAATGGTTTTAATATAATCCAAATTACATTTGATAAAAATGTTTTAAATGATATTTAAAAAAAATTGTTAAGAATATCTGATTTTACTTTTAATATATCAAAGAGAGATCGTAGTGGGTCCCAACAAAATTAAGTCTTTTCAAATACAACTTTTGCCGGATGGATTTTAAATTCTGTTTTAACAAACACATTTTTACTTTCTCCCCAATATTTTGGAGAATGATTACGTATGATATCCTTGTGTCTTTGTTAACCCTTTTAGTGCCATGTCTATTCCAGAATTTGCATGCAAAGAGTGCCAGAGGCCTGTTAGGTTTTGTGTGCAAAGAATGCCACAGCTATTTCCTCATTTTTGTAAGCGTTAACAAGAAAATTCACCAAACCTTTATTTATGAAGCAATTATTTTGATTTTTCTATCATTCTAATCTGTATGCACTGTTCTTTAATAATAATAAATTAATACTAAAATTATTTAATTTCTAAATTTTAATTTTTTTCCAAACTAATGCTAATTAAAATATTTAAAAAACTATTTAATATACATTTCAATATTATTTTGTTGTAGTGCATTTAGTTTTATACAAGAAAATAAAGTTTTTAATATATATGATTATAGATAGGAATTACAGGAATTTTTATTTGATATTCTACACTAGATATTTTTGGACCGTTATTGCTTACCTTACAGCAAGATTTATTATATTGCTTACCTCTTGAATTTATATTTAGGCCTACACATAATGAATGCGTTTTTCAAAAAACCTTGTATAATGAATAATGTAATAATGTTTAGAAATATTTTATAGATTTATAAAGTCATTAAGCCTATTTACTTACATAGGTAAGTAAATCTTTTCATTCACATGACATAACATGAAAATTTAAATAGTATATTTTTCTAAACTCAGAACAATGTAACTTGTACATGTGAAAACTATTTACATCAGTATGAATGTGAGTCACACGTTTTCCATGCAACTCATATGTAAACCGATGTTGCACTTAACATATTGAGTATGTGACCGTCCACCATTGTAAATGTACTAAACTCCCAGTTCCAATAACACCTGTTTACGGTTGATTTTTTGTTGCTAACCTTATATAAAATAAGAGGGAAATGTTCTATTTCCAGTAATATATGACACTGCTACACTATCTAACAGATAAAGTGAGAACTATCTCAAATCTGGAGAGCCTACCTCATCGGCTCTGGCACTTTCAACAGTAGTAGGCAGAGCGGATTAGATCAGATCAGATTGTGGCACTTTTAATGATAGTAGGCGGAGCTGATAAAATTGGCGTGTGGCACTAAAAGGGTTAAATACCTAGCTGTGTCTTATTCTCATCTATCTTTAAAAGGGTTCCCTGCAGATGTGTTTTCTTTTTTTTGTTTCAGATCCAGTAATTTCCATCAGAAGAGTATGGCTCACTCAACACAATTATCAGACAAAGAAAAGTATGAGTGACAAAAAAACCTTAGCTAGAGAGAGGCAAAGGGGAAGATGTGATAAGTTAACTGAAGAACTGCTTGAAAAAAAAAAGTAAAGTTAATAGAGTTAGGAAATAAAGCATTGAAGAAGTACAGAGTTGCAGACACATTTCTCAAAACTGGTGCCCAACAAGAGTAACCAGATTCTATTTGAGAACCCAAACTCTTTTGAGTACACACAAATACAAAGTATTAGCCATACGTTATCAAGAAAGCTAGTTAATTTTTTTTCTGGATAACTCATTGAATGTATGTATGTCCAAGAAAAAAAGATTACATAAGAAAAGGTAGATTAAAAACCAGAGGCGAGTTATTTCGGACACACTTCAAAATTTTTGCAAAAGATTCATTCAAGATAACAATTCCCAAATCTTCAAGACTAATTTTTCCTGAACAAAAGCATTTTGGGTTTGTTTCCCCCCAAAAAAAGGCAGAGAGAGAAACTAGTGCCTGTATAAAGCACTCAAATATGGACCTGATGGTTACATCTCTTAAAAACGCAAAAGTGATCAAAGAAAGTAACACCAATGAAGTTGCAGCCTTCGTTGTTTGTTCTTTTACAAGTGAACTGTGTATACTGGGTAGATGTGAGAAGTGCCACCATAGAGAGGTAAACTTTTTATACAGTGAAGATTTTAAAGTTAAATATTTTCAGTGGAAGAACGTTAAAGAAGTCAAACTAATTGAAAATAAAGAATAGACTGTACAGAAAACTGTGGAAGTTAAGAAAGTAAAACAAATAACTGAAATTATAGAGGAATTTAAAATGTAATTTAAGGTTTTCAAAATACACTTATTCCACAGAACTCATTAAGCAAAAAAACTCAAAAAGAAAAGTCAAGATTTGAAAGAAGGGTTCATTATGGCACTTCAAAATGCCAGCTATCTTAGCACACTGGTGTGTGGTATGCACTTGTTAATGGAGAAATGCAAACCATGTGCTTTTGCACAGTCTCTGATAACCTAGATCAGTGTTTCCCAAAAGGTGTTCTGCGGAACCCTAGGGTTCCGTGGAAGGGTCAAAGGGGTTCCGAGTTCTGTCTGAGAATTAACTAAAATGTTCGTAGAAAACAGTCATAACATAACCGCGCCATCGCACCGCTGTAGGTATATATAGTATCAAACAGCGAGGGCGGAGGGGGGGGAGGGGCAGGAGCAACGCGCCTGTCGAGTCAGCGCGTGCGCATACGTTGCGGCCCCACACCAGTCGAGTCAGTTACCGCGACAAGACTACACATGTTTACGACGTAAACTTTACTTACTTATTTGGTGTAAAGAGAATAGATTGCAGTGATAGGTATTCCTATTGTTTTAATCTGGAATTTTCGGTGTCTGCAGGTAGGTTTTTGATTATTTGTAATAGAGCTGTAACGAACCGACCTCTTTACTTCTGTGAAATGAATGGTAGGTTTTAAAAATTATAGGCTGCTATAATAATGTTCCTTTTTTAGAGTTTTATTTTTGTTCTAACTAATTATTAATTTAATCAAAGTTATTCTTATTTCTACCTGAATATGTAAAATACAATTATACTAAAATTTTAACCCACTTGTGAGTGTTTTTTCTATTTGTTATTTCAGTTTATGATAATGGACAATTGGCTCAAAACGAGGCGCCTTGCAAGTGGCAAAAGTGTTGTATCGTGTTCACCAGCAGAGTTTACTGAAAATATTTCAGAAGAAGCTGTTGCTGGTTTTTCTGTAAGAAAGTTATATTTATTATTATCAAAGTCAATCTGTTAATACAGTCTGGCCAAAAACTGGTTGGTTTACTCACCTTACACACATTGATTTCTTAATTTTTGTTTATTAATGTTTATTTAATTTAATATTTTGATTGTGTATTATTAATGGGTATTATTGTTGTTGGTTATTATTGTTTGTTAATTTATTCCAGGGTACGGTAAATACGGAAGACTCTTGTCCTGGGCAAGACTGACAAAGTACAACAACCAACAAAAGGGCTGAGCCTCAGGAGAGAACTGCTTCAAAAATGAGGAAATATGACAAATCCTACTTGTCCTTCTGATTTATTCCTTATAGGAATTGCTGAAAATCCGGATGGTCAATGCGTTATTTGCAACAAGATTCTGTTTAATAGCTCTTTGGCACCTGCAAAGCTTAAATGACACCTTGAAACCAGCCACCCGCAACTGAAGGATAAAAGCTTAAGTTTTTTTTGAAAGATACACAGAAGTAAATTAAACTGATGTGGCTGCTTTACACAGATATGTAAAAACAGATAATGAAAACGCAACAGAAGCATCATTCCTGCTAAGTTACAGAATTGCTCGTGCTGGTAAAAAAAACACACGATTGCAGAAAATTTAATAAAACCATGTATGTCAGAAATCGTCAGCTAAGTACTTGGAGAAGAAGCAGCAAAGAAAGTTGCAGCAGTCCAGTGTCCCAACAAAATTATATCTGATCGAGTCCATAAGATTTCAGACCATATTGAAGATGAATTAATTTGTAGATTGAAAGACAGTGAGCTGTTTGCAATACAACTTGGCGAAAGTACAGATGTCGCCAGGTTATCAATACTGCTTGTTTTCGTGAGATACCCCTTTGAAGGATCTATTGAAGAAGATTTGTTACTCTGTGCACCTTTGAAGACCAACACAACTGGAGAAGAAAATTTTACAGTTATTGATAGTTACATCAGTAAACACAAGCATATTTATTGGAAAAAATGTATTGACGTGTGCAGCGACCGGCAAAATAAAAGGAACTGTAACACGAATAATGAATATTGCACCAAAATGTAGTAGCAGTCACTGCGTTTTACATCGCCATGCCCTTGTCGCGAAGAAAATGCCACCTAACTTGAAGAAAGTTCTCGATCAAGCCGTACAAATTGTCAATTACGCTAAAACACGCCCACTCCAGTCAAGGCTTTTTAGAAAGGGTGTGAGGATGTAGGAAGTCAGCATCAATCATTTCTTCTATACACGAAAATGAGATGGCTTTCAAGAGGAAAAGTTTTATCCAAGATATTTGAATTGCGCAACGAGCTTAAGATATTCTTCACCAAACAACCCATTTCTGCATCCGTTAGTACGCTTGTTGAACTATTGAACGATGAGCAATGGTTGATGAAATTGGCTTATTTGGCCGATATATTCGATAAACTCAACGTAATCTGCAAGTCCTTACAGGGAAGAACGTTTACAGTAAGAGATAAAATATCTTCACTTAAAAACAAACTTGGCTCCTGGATCGAATGTGTTGAACAAAAAAGTTACGAAAGTTTTACTCTTTTAAATAGCTTTCTGGAAGAAAATTAGCTGCAAGTAACCTCAGATGTGGAAAAAAACATACATGAACATTTGATCAACATTAAAAGATCCTTGAAAGAGTATTTCCCAGAGAAGTTAAAGGACATCGACTGGGTACAGAATCCATTCACAAATCATACCAAACCATCGATGCTAACTGTGTAAGAGTATGAGAATTTGATCGACATTAAGTGTACATCCGTTCTAAAACAAAAATTTGAATCAGAAGATTCTAATTTGAACTACTTTTGGATTGGACTCTAAGATGAATACCCTGCAGTCGTTGAGAAGGCTATTATGGTTCTGCTTCCGTTTGTGACAACTTACCGATGCAAGACTGATTTTTCAGCTTACGCTTACACCAAAAGCAAGTACAGAAACCAACTGGATGCAGCTCCAGATCTTCACATTCAATTGTCAGACATTAAGCCTAGTTTCAGTGCTATTATAAGTAAGTATGTGAAAAAATTTCATTCTTCAAATTAAATAGTTACTTTTTTTTTGTACAATAAATGTTTTATAATACTTAAAATAATTATTTTGTATTTATAATTATTCTTTCTTTTCATGTCAAACATGAAAATATTCAAACTACACTAGAAGGTACAATCACTTTTGTTATTATCAAAATGGGGTTCCGCCAAAAAAAGTATGATCAATTAAGATTCCGTGGCCAAAAAAGAAATTGGGAACCTCTGACTTAGATCACCAAGCTCATGAAATATGTATAGTCAGAATGTTTAGTTTTAAGTTTGTCCGTTGTTTTTAAGAAGTTTTCTGCTAACTTAATTCGACATTGCATTTATCTTGAATTTTTCAATTTTAGAGTCCATGTTTAAAAAAATAAATTAAACTATTTAAAGTATTTAGCCAGTGTGGAATATTTTAATGTAAGCTTTCGCAATGTAAATAGCAACAAAACTTGTCTAAATCTTAGAATATGCCTATTATAATCAACACCACACTGCTTTTGTATAACATTCCAAAGGTTTTTTATTTATTTTTTGCCTCTTTGATGAGAGTGAACTGATTGTCCTTTTTTGCAACCTTTGTTGAGAAATATTTTTTTTTTAATATAAAAACATTAAAGTCACCTCGGCTAGTTTTTTATCTTACTATTTCTGAATGTAGTGACCTGGCTTTACACAAACTACTATAAGTAAGTATTTTGCCAGTGTTGAAGATTTTATTATAAACTTTTGCAATGTAAATAGCTACAAAACTTGAAAACTGGTGTACATTTTTGAATATAACTGTTATTAGTGTAAAAAAATTATATTCTATATTTTTTATACTTGGCAAAAAAAAAATATAACCAGGGTGTCCCGCCAAAATATATTTTAAAATTCCCTGAATTTTCCAGGTTTTTCAGAGACAGTTTCCAACTTTTCCAGTAGCTAAATGTTACAAACATTGTTTTATTAGGATCACAAATTAAATAATTTAATTATATTTCTAGGCACATACATAATCTGAAATTGTATCACTTGATGATGGAGTTTAAGAATTTAATTCTAAAGTAATGGGCTATTGTAGCCTATATACGTGTGATCTAAGTTAGATTTTAGTTAGATCATATTGAGTACACCAGTACCATTTAAAATAGTTTTGAGACACATTCTTTTTTAGTTTCTTCTTCCAATAGTGTAATCGAATTCCCTCATATGCGCAAAGACATGACAACTTTGTTTAAAAACGCGCAAAGAGGGGTAGAAAGATGATGCAAAAATCACATGTTGGTTTTGAGAATTGAAACTAGTAAGTTATATTCAATTGTGTTAAAAGAGATTCGTGGTGACGATTAACTAGAAGAAAAATGTTGTTTTGACTATTTTAAATTAAAGTTGTGTAAAATTTTTGTGAATATGTGAAAATTCCAGAAATTTGATCAAATTCCCTGACTTTTCAAAGACTTTTCCTTGATCAAGTAAGTTCCCTGTTTTCTAGGTCACTGGACACCCTGCTAAAAAAACACACACATGCGCACACATACACACACAGAGCTTTTGTATAACAATCCAAAAGGTTTTATGCCTCTTTGATGAGCATCTGATTTTCCTTTTTGCAACCTCTGTTCAAAAAATTAATATTTTTAAATATAAAAAAAAATTCAGCTATAGTAAAAAGGTTAATCATTGGTGAATGAATTTCTCTTTTTACACTCATGCATATTGTCCCATTTTGTAATTATGACCCATATTATAATAAGTTATTTAGAGTGTTTGTAAGTCGTACTTTTATATATATCAAGCATTTTTCATCATTTTGCTTATTTTTTATGAGTATTCAATTTGGTGAAAACAAACCTTTTTTAAATATCTTTGAAATGGGGAAAAAAAACTATAGCAGAAAAATTACTATTTTTTGCTGATAAAACAATTAATAATTTCACTATTTTAGGAGCAAGAAAACATTTTCATAAATTGTAACATAACAAAACTTAAAAATACTTTGTACAAACTGATTAATTTCGTCAACAATCATTTTTATGTCAATGATCACATGGAAAACACAATTCTTGTATCCCCAGAAGGGAATTGTTTTTATTTGAATAGCTTAGAAAATATAACATTTTCGACTTTATTTGAGAAAAACTTTGGTAATACACAGTAAACAAGGAATATTTAAGTCATGCAAAAGTTAAATATAACATACATCTTAAAATCACTTTAGCATTAAAATAAATACCACTTTAGCATTAAAATAAATATGTTCAATTAAATGAAAGGGGTGGAGGTCATCTATAATACTAGATCAGACAGTTAAAAAAAAATCTGTAAAGATTTTAAGGCTTGACATTTGCTGCATATTTTTAAATAGTGTGACATCTAAAGGATGACTGGCTGCATTTTATAAAACAGACTCTATTTCCTTTATTTCTTGACTTTTAGTAGTCATGTCCAACGGTGGTGCAATAGTATCATTACTATCTTGGATAACACTATTGTCATTTTCCTTCTCCTCCTCAAAATGATCATCATTAATGGGCATGAGGATATCAGGGATAGCTGTTACATAATGTTTAATGCCAGGCGCCATGAAGCTGGTAGCAGTGGAGATAAGAAAGAATCCCCCTCCCATTAGAAAAGATGCAGAATAGCTATGAGTGGCATCATACACTGCACCAGCCAGTGGTGCTCCAATAATGGCAGCGGTTCCACGGAAAAGTAAGAGTAGACCAAATGCACTGGTCAATTTATTCAGACCAAGCAAGTCCACTAGAATTATAGAAGTAAGAGATACATAACCAGATATAGCAATTCCAAATACAATTGCCATAATAATGTAAGACGTATAAGATTCGCAGAATGGCATACTAGCTATAGAGATTGTGGTAATTAGAAGGCAAATATTGTTGAGCAAAACGGAGTTTACCCAAGGGAAATCGGCGACATAACCACAAATTACTCGGCCCAAAGTATTTGTTATTCCTATGATTGATAACAAGAAAGCTGCTGCCTTGGGTTCAATTCCATCTTTGATTGCTGCATCTACAAGAAAGAAGAAAGGAATATATAGGCCCATTATCCCAAACAAGTTGCTAATACTGATCAACAAAAAAACCGGGTCTCTGAGGAGTGAAATATCCATCATGCCGATAAGAGTAGTTTTGAAAGATTCTCTGGACTCATAACAGTGGCCACAGTCAGATTCTTTTGCTATATCAACCATATCAGCTTTGTCCCTTACATACCTTGGTAGGGAAACAACACTCTGTCTGTAACTAGAGAGAGACTTTTGTGATTTAAACTCTGGTAAGTTGACTACACTCCTTGAATAGAATATATCTTTCCGTTGCATAGGCTTCACTATATCTTGCTTTACAAGAGGAATGCTTGATTTTGAAGTTGAGAACATGATACTTTCACTGCCTAGCTCCATCCTTGGACACACAGAATCACTCTTATTGAAGCGTTTACTCTTTAAAAATGAAGAATTGGGCAAAGGAAAGTGTGGGGTCTTAGTAATATCACTATTGGAGCTTATGTTAAGATGGGATATTTTAATTCCATCAAGCAAAGGGTGGTGCCGCTCACTTAGACTTGTTTTCCGAATACGATCAAAGAATGGGACTGAATCATTTTTGGGCAGCCCTTGAATATGAGTAGTAAATGCAGGCTGAGAAGAATTGCGACCAATTTTTGATTGGTTATGAAAAACATTTTTTCTATTTTCTTCATTTAAACACAGATCTTTATCCTCTTTAATAATGTGTTCTTCACTTAATCTGATATCCTTAACTTTCAAGTACTTTTCATTTTCTTTGCCCATACTATTAAAGCATTTCTCTTCATAATTGCATGTAATCTTGGTAATTTGTTTATCTGATTTAATTTTTTTAATGTGTGAACTTTGTTTCTTCAGCTCTTCAGTACTGCTTGCAGCACTAGATCCACTATACTCAGGGACTTTCACTTCGCATATGGTGGGCAAGGTGATCATTGTTGAGACAGGAGTGAGGGATAGTCCAGTGACTACCTGGTCCAGGTTCAAGCTTGAGTGGACTCCAGGATCTATGTTTATAGGCATTTTTAGCCTCTTCTCCATAGTGCCATCTGGAAGCTGAACCATGAAATAAGATCCACCAATGGAGCCACGTTCCATTTGTAAACGCTTCTCATCAGCCATTCGTTGGAGTAAGGGTTTGCACTTGGGAAATTTAGGAAATTTTAATGGTCTCATCAAGGCTCCAAAAACAGCACAGTTCAATATTAGACCAGCCAAGATTATAATAGTCCCTCTCCAACCAAACATATCTAGTAGCATAGTAGCAAGGGGTGCAAAAACAAATGTTCCAACACCAGAACCACACACAGCAATCCCTGTTGCCAAAGATCGTTTTGTCTCAAAGTAGTAACTACACACACACCACAGAAGGCAGGTAAATGAGTCCTAAGCCTATCCCCCCATGATGCCATAAGTAATAATTAAAACATTTATGTTAGGGGAAAGTGAACTAAAGATGAACGCAATACACCCTAGTATACTGCCAACTATACATACTGTACGACAACCATATTTGTTAGTAAGGGCACTTGCAATTGGACCCACACTGAGGTATATACCAGACAGAAGGCCACCAGCCCAAGCTACCTTTCCTTGTGCCTCGCTGAAAGCTACTACAAACTCACCCAAAAAAACACCAAACATGTAGGCAATTCCATCAACCACCATATTGCACATAAAACTGGCAAAAACAATGACCCAGCCATAGCCCCCATCAGGAGGTGGAGGAATATCATGGAATTCACAGTAAGAGATGCAATCGTAATCCAATTCACTTTCTCTGTCCTGTTGGCTGGTAGTTAGGTTAACAGATTCTGTCACGGCATCCGAGTAAGAGTACTCACTATCTGTTTTGCTAATTTTTCTAATTCTTCGAGACACTGGTTTATTAATAGAAACTCTTGACATTTTCACTCAAATATTTATTATAAATATCACTGAACCAAAAGTACTTTCTTTGGCATTCAGAGAAACACAGATGGAAGTGAGTCATCGATGCCAAAATATCATTTCAATGTAACCTAGAAGTCAAGGAAGTATAATTAGATTATATATTAAACAGAAGATACTTTTCAGTTTTAAAAACATTTTCAAGCTACTACTGTGTCTAGTAAATAACACGATCAAAATAAAGCTTTGTTTTCATGATAGTCAAGTATCTTACTTTTATTGAAATATGACTAATGAGCTATTTTATAGTAAGTTTATTGAGTATAATTACTGTATATATAAGGAAAGTATAATCTCAAATCATTTTAAAGTATATATTATAACCTCAAATCTAGTATTGTTAGCATCATTGTTAAGAATTTTTTTATACATATATTTTATTTTCTGTTTATTTGACTATACTTTACCCATAAATTAGTTCCAAATGTTCAAATTAACTATAAATGTAAATAATTATGAAATATAAATATTTTATTTTATTTTCTACCAAAATAACTGTTTTTTTATAATGATGCCAATATATCACAAAACCAACTATGGGTAATTCAATAAATGTTGATTCTTGACTGTTTGCAAGTGAACAAAATTAAAGTACTCACTTAGCATAAAAACCTTGTGGTTGGCATCAACATATCCCACCAAGTGTTAGCATGATCCCCTTTTGCTAAAAATATTACATTGAATTCAGTCGTGATTGATTCACAAAGCTATAGGGACAAATGTTCTTTGGCGTTGAAAGCAAACCTAAAAACCAAGAAATATACTCATTAATGAGAATTACTTATTTTACTGTACATATATAAGTTTTCATGTTCATGGCAAGTCATAGTTATCTTTCCTCAAGAAATGAGAAATACAACAAAATGTAATGATCAAAATATTAATTGATAAATTCTACAAACAAGAGTAAAAATGGGTGTGTTGTGTGTGATGAGTCTCTCTCCCTCCCACACATACTTCCAACTTTGTTCTCTTTCTCTCTCTCTACACCCCCCCCCCCCCCCCCATTCTCTTCTATAGCGTCCTCTCGCCCTTGTTCTCTCTCTGACTCTCATCTTCATTCTCATTCTAGAACATCCTTGTTCCCATTCTCTCATCATGTTTCACTCTCGTTGTCATAGCTCTGTCACTTTCCACATATTTTTCATCTTATCTCCATCTCTTTCTCTTCATTTTCTCTCCATTTCTCTCTCTACCCGCTTCCAGCTCTCAATCTCTTTCCCCCTCTGTATTCTATTATTTTCAAGTTTTAATTACCTTCTTCAATCTAAAGCATCACTCTCATGTTAAGACTAGAAAGCTGATGACAAGATCAGTAGGATGTACTGATAATTTTTTTCAAAATTATTTTCTACTCTCCCTCCATGCAAATGCAGGTAAACTTCCTCTAAATTCAATCTTCCTCATTCCTAATTCATAAGCATAATTAATACATATGAACAGTTATTAAGGTGTGGTGCTAATAAAAGAAAGCTTCAAATAAAACAGCTTTGTGATAATAATAGCATTTCCAGTATTCTTCTGTGCATCTTCTGATTTTGATTCTTCTTCTTAGCTTTCCACACTCATTACTAGATTTAGAGCTGTCACTATATGCTAGCATAAACATCTAATTAAATGAAAAGAGAAAGTATTGAAGCATAATTTCATTGGTGACTTTTCCTATATGGTTCCCCTCCTCTCCTTCCAGGTAAATGCCAGTAGAATACCTCTAAAATACTTCCTTCCTCATCCCTACTCCATTTGAGTAAATATCATGTATGAGTATGACCTGAACAGGTAGTAAGACCGTGTTAAAAAAAACTCTGCTATAATCTGTCCTAACTTTACAAATATTGACCAAATTAATCAAATAAAGGTCAAGATAAATTAAAATGGGTTGTTGACACCAGATATTAAAGGGCAGTTACAATATTAATTACAATTGCTTTTTAAACTGGCTATAATTTAGGCAACACTAACAATTGTTCATTCATTGCTAGGTTATAAAAAAAACCACTGGATTTGTAGTTAAAGTCTATCTTTTATTGAACAGGTTATTAAAACTCATTAAAACTTGTTTTTTTCCAAATTGAAATAAGATAACTTATTTGTACACAATATTGGAGGTTTTGTTTGTCAATGGGGGTAAAAACAAATAATCAGGCGAATTAACTCTAGTGCAAATGACATAGTAGAATTGGTTGTGAGAAAAACTTGTGCCTTAAATCAACTCCAGTCAGGTACATAGCCCAGGATTTTGTTAAGGAGGGAGTCCCTTACAATAATTTTTTTAAGAATCACATTGCTTTTTTCCAAGGGAAATTTTAAAAGTGAAATACTATTAACATTAATTTATGGCGAGAGTATTATATATGTAGACTGTTTAAATGTCATCATTAACACATACATCTGAGATATTTAGCAGGTTATTGGTTGCTTGGAATAATAAATATTACAATATTTTTGTATGAATTTAATTAGCAATTTTGGCATATTGCTGTGTACATTAAGAAATATATTTTAAATTTGTAAGAAAAACAAAAGATTTTTACAATAACAGACTTCTTTTCTCTTTTCATGCTAAAACATCCTCTGCTTTAAAAATTAGAGGATAATGTACAGATATTAGTGCTAAGCCAGTTAATTGTTTGTTAACCATTCTGTTGCTTGGATATGTTTTTTATTGATTTGAGCGCTGAGAATAATCTTTCGACTCCACATGTAGATACTGGTAAGCATGGTAAGACACAGGGCAAAAATGCTTGTTGCAAGTATCTAAAATAGACATATAACTTGAGATGGCAGGTCAGATCTCTATATGTAATTCCATTTTTTGACACCACAATATGTACTCTGGTCCAAGTGCTATTCAAGAAACCCTGTGTTTATAGAAAACCTTCGGTCTTTTTATGTTCTCTACATGGTTTGGTCTACAGTTTTAGGGAAGCAACTTCCCAATTGTAGACAAAAACTCTTTCTTTTGACTGATTCTGTTTGAGCTTCACAATGAGTTTGTCTACAAAAGGTATGAAAAGTCATCTTCTATGGTACTCCTCAGGATAGTCAGAGATAGTTGTCTCGTTTTGTTTCTTTGTTTGTGTTGGGACATCAATCTGAATTTCTAAAATAGTCATAGATTTCTGGAAGATCTTTTTAAACTCACTTTTATCTCTTTCTAGTGTGGAAATCTTTTAGCATCTGCAGAATACCTTCATTGAACTTAACTGAAGAAGCTAGTTCGTTCTGAGGATTTTGAAAGTAGTAATGTGAGGCTGAAAAGGTATTCACAAATTAGCAATGCCCCTATGAAGTTTCTTTTATCCATGGCAGCTACACATATTGATGTAGTGGATGAAAATAGCCTGCTCATTTCTGAGAGTTCATGAAGACTTGGAACTCTCACAGGAAGAAGCTTGACTAAAGTATTTACAGAGGCCTGGCTGTTTAACAGTCCCCCAGGAGTATTGATATTTTTTTTTTCTGGCAGAATCTTGGCAACCTTTTCTTTTAAAAGGTTTCCTGCTTGGACATTATGCCTAAAGAATTAAGTTACCCCTTTTAACACTCCAAGACTGAAATTGAAGGCAAATTAAGGGATTCAGTGAGGACTAAATTCAGGTGATGATTTGAGCAATGAACATACATCGCGTTTGGATAATGGCAGAAAATTCGTGGAAGCTCATCATATCCTTGACCAATTATTTTTTCTAGGTCAATGCATGATTCATTGCGGTGTTAAAAGTAAATCGGTTGGTGAGGAAAAAGATTATGAAATCTTCTATCAGTAAAGAATGGTTCTCATTTGTTAAGTATCTAATACACAGTGAGAACTGCTCCTGACCAGATGCATCAAAGATGTCATCTCCAATAATAGAGAAACACTCCGCAGCATTAATATATTTGGCTAATATTTCTTGAATTTGCTGCCCACATGTTATGTGGGCAGCAAATGACATAAGCATATTATGCTTATGTCATTTTAAATTTCTAAGCTGAAGTAGAATGCATTCCTGGAGCCATTAAACTATGTGGTTCTTTAGTTTTCATCAATATTTGCTCTATACCTTATGAGAGCCCTGAACTTTCCATCTTTTTTTCTCTGGCTTTTCAAGAGTGATAGGGCATTATCGTCTTGGAGGGGGAAGCTCATTCTCGCCACAATATATGATCAATTCTATGATGGGTATAATAGAAGACCTATTATCTTCTTGCTCTCTCCTTTTATTATTCAAAATAGTAGCCAGGTCCTCTATTTTACCTGAAGTTACTTTCAAAAAGTTATCAGCAGAATCTACTACCGGCTTATGGTAACTTCTTTTTGAGTAGTCCTGAAACTTTTCTGCTGCATCCTTGCACTTTATAAACAGTTGGCCTACCAATGAAGTTGTACATAATGACAGGTCACTTCTCCCCACACATTCTGATGCAAAGGGAAAGCAATAAAATATGTTCCATCCTTTCGCTTTGGGTAAGCAAGCCATGCCCATCTTTGAAGCCAATAATGCTAAAATTTCAGATTTTCTTCTAAAACTGACAGGAAACTTGACTGATGCTTCTGGCATGAAGAGTTCCTTTAATATATTGCATTTGTTTTCCTCTGTGGTTTGACAGGTATAGATGGTTGAAAGGAAATCAATCCTATAACAACTTTATAAAAACTTACTTGTATTGATAAAGTTTTGTTGGTAGCTTGTTCAAGAGGTCTGGATGATAAACTGCAAGAAAGATGCTAGCCTGCTTCTTTTTGCATGATAGGGACTTGGTTTTGTTGAGGCTCAATAGGCTTACTTGGTCTGGTAACTGGAGATAAGGGCTGGCACTAATCAGAGATGTTTCTTCGTTTGCTGGAGTCTAAGATAAGAGAGAAAAAATATGTGATCAAAAAAATGATTTTATGAATATATGAATTGAAATAAATTTGGATTTAAATTTAAAAAGAACACATTAAGTTTACCTTGGCCCTTTAAATTATGGTTAAAGGATTAATAACCTTGAAACATACTAAACAATCATTACTAAATATTATAACAAAACTTACCCTAATAATATTACAAGAATCTTATTCGATTTTTCTTTTCTTCAGTGTGATGAACTTGTCAATTTTGGCAGCAAAGTACTGTGTTCAGTGCGAGTCCACAAGTGATGTTTGAGAGAAATAAAGCAGACGAGTATAAGGCTCTAGACCTGGCAACACTGCAAGTGTCTATGAGTTGACTACATAGGTAGAAACAACATTACCATTTTGTTTATTTGTGGGTGAGTTATGGATCCAACCTACTTTAGTTCTGTTGTATTAAAAGGCATAGATCTATGACAGGGTTGGGGGAGGAGGGAGGAAGTTATAGCCTGCTAAGGATAACAAATCCTTTGAAAATTGATTCACTTCATCCCTTTATTACTTTACATAGGTGCTTCACTATAAATTTTTTTTAATTTTTTTGTATCATTTGTTTTTCTCTTTTCTTTTCATTTTGATTTTTCTTCCTCCCCCGAAGTGGAAGGGGGGTCCAGACCCTTGAAACACCCTTCCTCCCCCCTTCCCCTGGCTATGTCCCTACTCCAGTGTGCTTAAATGCTTTGTTAATGATATTAACAAAGTAAAATTTTAATGGTGACTGACTTTATTTGAAATGAATTTGGTAGTTAATTGGATATGGGAGGTATATGAGGAATCAAAACAGTTTCTCCATTTCTACAGCCAATGAGTATACCAGCTTATAGGCGATGTGCACCAGTACTGGTGGAGCGACTCATGATTGTTTCCTAAGTTCTTGCGGGGAAAATCGAGTTTACCGCGATCAAATACTCAAAAATCCTAAAACATAACTCACCATTTCTCATGAACTACTTGAACAATCACAATAGTTTTTTCAATATTTGTTATAAAGACCTTAAAAGACATGAGGATATTATTAAAATTCCCATATTCCAATTGATTTACTTTGAAAAAATTGTTTTCTAATGAAAAAAACTATAATAAGGTTTTTACTGCAGACATATTTTCACTCTGTGAAAAAGTTTTTTCCTAATTGAGATAGATGGGTAGGTAGTATAAGTGTACGAAATGATCAACATGAACTGAATTTGATTTTGATATAAGACTCATTCCTCTAACATCAATACTTTTCACAGTTTGATGCATTTAGTTATGGGCTCTTCACGCGTGCCAGGTTTACAATAAACTGAAGATTGTCAGAGAGACCAATCCGTCATTCTGTTTGGTCATTGATTGACGATTGTGCTTGAAGGGAAGCTGGACATTAAAATAGTGATTTAATAATGGAAGTAATAATAAGAGTTGGTTTGTCTTAGTATAACGCACTACACCCCTTTCAAGAATGGCCCATCAGCAAAGGGAAAAGCATTAGTAGCAAGTAATCATGTAACAAGGGTGAAGGAAATAACACGAGATTCAGAAAAGATTATCAGACATCAGTAAGTCTACAACCTTATGAAGTGGTATTACATGTAAATAATAAATATATATAATACCATCATAATTTTTGAAAACAATGGCTAGTGCTATCAAAGATATAAGTGGTTTTATAAAGCCAATAGCTTATATTGGGTCAAAATTAAGTATTAATAGAGTTTCAATATTATTATATAAATATTACTAAATTACTTTTCAAAAGAAATGTTATTTTTACCATTGTAAATAAAAATTATCTATTTTTTTTTGTAGTGAATATGTAAAAATTACAAAAATTTGATCAAATTCCCATACTTTTCCATGACTTTTCCCTGACCAAGCCAATTCTCTGTTTTCCAGATCGCTGGACACACTGATAACACACATTTGAAAACTGTGATTTTCTCAGTTTAAAAAATTAGTAATAATAATGTGTCCTAATTTCTTCTCAGCCTTTATTCATGAGCCAAAGAATAATGTATAACTTTAGTACATTTGAGGGATTTTTATTATGGGCTTAACTAAACTAAATAAAAAGTAGCTTACAACACTACATTATAAGTTAAATAGTTGTCCTAAGTTACCACAAAAATAACTTCAAATAACTTCATGAGTAGTGATGTGGGGCAGGTAAATACCCACTGGGTAGGGTAGCTATAAATGGATATTTACCCAGGTATTTATTTATCTCTGCTCTGGGTGAATACCCAAAATTAGGGTTATTATAGCTTTAAGTAGTTTTTTAGAATTATAATTTTTTTTACTATAGTAATACTATAATTACCTTATAATAATTTACTGTACAATTTAAAATTATTGTAATAGCCCTAAAACATATTTCAAAAATTGTAAATACCTATAATAGGAAAAAAACTAATTTACTAAAGCAATTTTTGGATGGTGTTGCATTAAAAAAAAAAAGCTACACTAAAATAAGTCTTTATAGTCTAATACAATTGGAGAGGTATATCAACTAAATCTTTTAAGCATAGCAGGTAAAAATAATAGACTTTTCAAGTAATATTGAAATGTTGTTTAGTATTACTTTTTTTTCCCTTTTTTACACTTACAAAATCATATAAGACCTATTAAAATAACTAACATCATCTATGACATAATATAAATGACTAACATATTTAATCCCATTGTGGACATGATAATTGGGATGGAATCAAACACTCCCCAAATTCATAAAGTATATTCAAAATTTAACGAGTTAGAATCAATCTTAAATAAAGCCATTCCTGTGTCCCCACTCCAAAAAGCTGAAGGGTAAAAGCTTTAGACAAAGTTTACAGAATGGAAAAAATTTGGAGTAGGCCAAATCCACCTGGCAGCTGATCTTTTGAATCCAGCAGCACAAGGCAACAAATTGAAAGTAACAGAATTGATTGATGCAATAAGTTTTATATTTGAAGTAAGTCACCACATGGGCTTGAATGTTGTAAAAATTCGGTAAGATTTAGCTGACTACAGCGATAAAGAAAAATTGTGGTGGCGTCTGTTCATTTGAGATGGCATGGCTGATTTTTTTTTTCTGTGTAACTCGATCACCAAAGAGTAATTACAAAATACATTTCAATTTCAAATCCAAAGAGATATCATATTTTAGTTTAGTTGGTTATTTTAAATTCACAGATCCTAATAAAGGTGTTTCTATACTTATATGATCATTTATAACTAGAGAACTTCTGAATGATTTGACTGCAGTATTTTTTATATCATGTTGAACTAGTCTGGAAAGGTTTATAAGCTATTTAAAAATTAACTATGTCTTCAAGGAGCAGTGATGTTAAAGGCAATACAAATGCTTTATAGACACTGTGGAGTTTCAAAATTGAGGACTGCCACATGTGCATCTACTGACTTCAGAAAAAAATCAGACCAGACAATAGGCTATAGATTCAGAGATTCCAAATTCAAACACTGACCCACAACTGCATGCAAATGTAATTAAATATATGGTAGGCCTATATGGCCCATGTGGACTTTTGAATTGATCTGGTCCGTACATGCAGCAAAAATTATCCAAAGAGCTTTCAAAGATCTACGTCGACAGGCATAATGGATATTCCAAATATTGTAGATGGCATCCTAACAATGGAGAGCGCTTGGCCACGATCTGTTCTTGAGTGCTGGAGAAAGACAATTGTTGGGTAGTTTCGAAAACTGTTCTGTTGAGTGTGAGTCCCATATTAATGTGGAGCTGTGGAGTTTCATCAAATCCATTATCTATGTATGTAAGTAAATCAATAAGGACCGTGATAAGTGACATTTAGTATTAACTTGACCAATGAGGTGGCATTTAGCTGTCCATCTATAAAATGGACAATGTGTATATTTTATAACAAGTAGGTGATGTTTCTGTTGAGGAGCTCGTTAGGGTAATTAAGGCTTATATCCTCAGCCGGGTGTATAGGTCTACCATTAGGGTTGTTATAATTTTACCTAGCCCAAACCTACCTACCTGGTTTTTTTTAAACATAAAAAAAACCACTTATTATATTTTGGATGCAAAATTGTCTAATTTTTGAAAATGGTTAGTCATATTGTTGAAAACCTTTTGGTTCAAACCCAATAATAATAATACATTGATTTGTATTTGGTGTGATACACAAGTTTTGAAATTACAGATTTTATACAATAGACTAAGCTATAAAATATGTTTTAATTGGTTGAACAAAATAATATGTTCAACTAGCAACTTGGGATAATATCATTTTAAGGTACCTACACTGTATTAATGCTAGGCCGTAGAAATAATACTTTGTCACAAAAGCAAATGAGATAGCAAAAATGCTTACCTTTTATCTTTGACTAAAGAAAGCAACAAATAAATTCTGCAGCTGGCTTGCCAGTAATTTGATGGTCTCACCTCCCTTTCTCCCTCTTTCTATTCCTTCTAAACAAACATTCTTTTTTTTTCAACCTGCTAGCTTATAAAGTATTGTTGTGAAGAATTACATTGTTGCATTATTGTTTTCCTTTATTATGTCTCTTATTAATACTTTCCTAACTATATTAAAAATAAAATATGTTTCTCTGGATCCCGAATAATTAATATATTTGAATTATTGTTTAATCAGATAGCATACATAATATCTTTAATTAAACCACAAAAGACCAATTAAACCCAATAAAACAAAAGAAAACAATACAACCCAACCGGGTTGGGTAAAATATAAGCCTTTTTTTTAACCCCTGTCTAACATACAACCCAATAACAATGTTATTATTTGAGAATGTGGATCCATGTCACCAAAGGTCCAACTTCATTTGAAACCTTACATACCATGAATGGCATAGTCCACACATCCAACCAGTGGGACTCTTAGAAAATGACTAACACTGGAGAAGTAGTTTAGCAAAAGCCGCTTTGTGTCGTTCTTCATCCTACTCAGATATTTGCTCTCCATCATATTCATATTTTTCACATGATAGATCCTCTAGCACTTTGGCTCGCTCACAGGGAAAGCATGTCGGAAGATATTGAAGATAAGGTCGTAGTTGACTCAACCAAATTGTAAGGTCTTTCTCGGACAAGATCGTGAAGGACTTGGGTAACCTATTCTTCTACTTAACAATTTGAACGGATTTTATATTTTATAGAAATTATTTGAGAAAGAAAACAAACAACATGCTATTTCTATTACAAACTATGAATAAACTAGCATCTAGTAAACAAAGAACAACTTGCCATATACTTGAAAGTATCATATAGGGTCCAAGATCCAGCAGGACAAGTGTTCTTTTGAGATGTGCCCAGAGGTAAAGAAAATACTTTTTTTTTCCTCTAAACTCAGGCTCAGGTTTGAGGGATGTGTTGCCTTTGCAGTGGCTTTAGTGGATATAGCCGCTACCGTACTTTGCTAGAAGAGGGAATAACAGCAAATGCAACATTTAAATTACCTTTCCATTTTTTTAACAATCAAATTTCCATGTGGAGCATATATTATAGGCAAAATTTCACATCAAAATCATCGCAAAAATTATTTCTTAGGCCTATATTATGGAATGAGATTACAATGTCGCATAAGACCTAAAGTGAAGATCTAGATATAGCCTAGCTCATAGATATCAGAAGTAACATTGTGATCTTGTGAGGTGTCACTGAATTGTTCTTAGGAGACTTCAGACAAACTACCGGCAATTCAGAGTCACTAGATCTGATGAGGTAAATGCCTGCCTGAAAAGATCCTACATATTCCCAAGCGTTGTGAAATTTTCCCTGTCAACCAACATATGCATCTGGCTGTGCGAAGACAAAACAAAACTTATTTGTCGATATAGTACTGAAACTCAGCAATGAAATCTTCGCAGAGCATAAAAGCAAAGCGGCTTTAAATAACTCCAAGATATGCGTTGTGATCGTGATCAAGGATATCCAGGAATTAGTCAATTTTATTCATCCTGAAATACGTCTTCCACAAAACACTCCTCTTTAATGGTCCCATTAACATATCATTTTAGTTCCAAAACCAAATAGGCAGATAAAATTAACAATTGTATTTTAGACCTGTTTTAAGTAGCATCTCGCACTTACATGTTCATCAGCACTTCCCTGTTTAATTTTGTAATTCCCTTAGTCTATTTGGTTTACCCATTCATTCTCTTCAATTAAAATTTGAGCACCCATCATTTTGCTGTTTAATTTGAGCCCATCTTAACTGTGTAATAGGACCTGCTTCAGTAAACAGTCAGCAAAACATTATCATAGAGGTGGCTGAAATGACAGGTTGCACTACAGGATAATAGGTCTTGATAACAAGAATACCATCAGTCCTGCCCTTCCAGTTTAAATGCATGCAATTTACAATCAAGGTTTGGCATGCAATGACCATAAACACAGCGCAAGGTCAAACCCTGAAGGTGGTGGGAGTTGATCTTCATGGCAAGTGTTTCTCACATGGACAACTATAAGTGGTGTGTTTCCATGATAGTTCTAGCGGCAACCTGCAAATGCTCGCTCCTGGTGATAAACCACTAAAGTAATTTACAAAGAAGCCATGCCTTAAATTTTGTTACATTATTTTCTTTAATTATTACAAATATTCCATGTGTACAATCTTAAAACATAAATAAATACCTAATTGATTTATTTTTTATTCTGAAGATGTATTGGCATACTACATATTTTATCAACTCCAAAGTTTTCATCATAGTATTTTTACCTTAGATATGTTGTGTGAGTGATTTCATCTCTGGGTGGAATATTAAAAACTCTGGGACTAGAAACATTGTTTTAGTGAAGATTTTTTTTAAAAGTGACATTAACTTTGCTTGGGGCAAAAGCTGGTGTATAAATAATAAATTGTGTATGGTAATTTAGGTGATATTTGCACTCTCGCTAATAACTCACTAATAAACCCGGTCATGATTTTTAGAATGTATTCTTTTTGCAGAATCCAGATAATAGTAAACTTACATATATTGCAAAAAAAAAAAATGCTATACCATTGTGAAATAAAATATTATTATTATTGGCACCGCGTCTTACTACCCGTTCGGGTTATACGCACTTACGCTAATGTGTATGGTAGGGTGATTGTGAGATGAAATGGAGGACCTACAGTTTAACATGGAATCCAAACCACGACGGAGGCCTGGCAATTCCCACATTCACAAGTTGTGATTAATACACATCTTGTCAGAGGTGAAGGAAGGGTTTGGTAATTAGATAAATCTGTGCCGAGACCGAAGATTGAACCCCGGACCCCAGCACATTAGTCCGACACCTTACCCCTAGACCACCACGTCACCAAATAAAATATTATTACCAAAAAGAAAACAAGACATGTTTAGGCTACTTTTCCTATATCTCTAGAGAATTAAAACTTTCATATAATATACTGTATATAATTTGATGATTTTCTTTAAATGAAGCAGCCATAAGCAAATCACAAATCCATGAAAGCTTGAATCTAGCCCTTTAACGATAAAATGTTTAAAACAAATGTTACTCACATGATTTTTGGCAACTGAATGTTCTCCACAAAAATGTTGACCTTTTTTCACTGTCATTTTGCAGAAGCGTTTCTTTCTTGCAACAAAAAAATTGCAATTTTCTGAAACTTTTATATTACTATCAATAATATCCATTGTCAACTACACAAATAACAAAACACACACCACAGATCAAATTAAAAGACGTTATAGCAAACCAAGTTGGATAAAATTGGTGGTAAGATGTTTACCACTTTAGTGGTACTCTCTATGTTTCATACAGGAACTTAGTTAGTCATGGTGGCTTGTTAGACCTTTTTTGTGTGGCAAATCTACCTATATATTTTTTAATATTATATTTTGTGCTTAAACATGATCAACCATTGAATAGGCTTCCTCACTTCACCAATTTTCATTAAAAATATTATATTTAAAATACAACCAAATTTTCATTGAAAATATTATATTCAAAATACAACCAAATTTTCATTAAAAACCTTTTTAAAACAAATGATAGCAAAAGATAAGTTTTTGAAACTTTGAGTAAAATCCTAAAGGAAAAATTGAATCTTTTTGAACATTAAAAATAATAGATTTATTTTCCAAATTTCTTTACAAAATTTCACTAAAGACTTTTTGTAATATTAAGACGAAGTAAAAACTAGTAATATCCACTTTCGTTCTCACATTTTCTATGCAAACTATATTTTATAGAAACATTTCAAGAGATGATATTAATTCGTTAAATTTTTCCTTGTAGGCCTATGTTTAATTTATTGACAGTGTTTATTCATTTAAAGTCTTACATTTTAGGACTATATTATATTATATTCGTGAATTTATTCTTTTCCATTATAAGTTATGTAATCTGTCTTTGAAAACAAAAGTACCGGTAAGCTAACTATTTTTGTTGATAGAGTAATGGCAGAACCTACTTCATTTAAGGGGACAATTAGTAGACATTAATTTTTTTTTTCAAGGAATGGATGGGCTGGAAGGCTACGTCTCATGCGAAACCATTTGAGTCTTCTGGAGATAGCTGTAAGGATTTAGAAGCTTTCTTATTGGGGGGGGGGGGGAAGCTTAACTTAGGAGCCAGCGACAGAACTGTTTAGGTAATAAATACTTAACCGATGGCCTGACTGACACAATTGGGGGTCCTACATGGCTACAAACCCTGGTACCTTGAGCACGACGGTTGCCCTAAGCAAAAGTACCCGGTGTTCTATCCCGTGTAGGTCCAAAAATGGGCAGAATGACCCCTTGGTATAGATAATATTTTGTCTGCATCAATAGCTCTAAAACAGAACCATATATACTACACATAAGCCTTGTCGCCAAGAAAATGCTAACACACTGTTTTGAGTTATCAGCTTTTAGTCCTATAGTCTACTAACCAATCAAAACACGCTAATTATACCAGTTATGTCACTTGCAACTTTCTACACTTACAATGGTAATTTAAACAAACACCTCAATTTAGGGCAGGACGGTTACATTACCCTGGGGTTTTCCAAGATATTCGAACACATTTACTAATATCTTGACCCCCCCCCCCCCCAACAAATAGATAAATATATATATAAATTATATATTTTTACTATTTACATGTTTACTCAATTACCCTCGAATTTCATGACTTAACTTCTGTCATAGTGTCAACTAAGCTGAGCGGTAATGTCACATTGACATTGGGTAAACATGCAGAATCGGCTTTCTGGCCTATACAATGTTTGTTTACCTTACTAAATACATAAAATGAAGTTAAAATAACTTAACATAAAATTACAATACTGGGAATAACTTAATCATATACAAATAGTTTGTTAAAATGTCTTTATTCAATTTTTGCCTGGGATTGATTAATTAACTTATCAAAGTCTAATGTTGAACAACTGGAAATTACATAATTGTCTAATTCATCGTGTATATGTGTAGGAACGTCTACATAAGAAAAATTAGAACGCTCTCTCCAAATTACATTTTTTATCTCGGGGAATCTCACATAACATTCCACTGACTCTTAAACTTCAACCTGCCTTTATAATGGCAAGATATATATATAAAAAAATCTCTATTAGATCACAATCTGAAACATTTAAAGTCCTCCCTGTATGGGTTAAGTTTTAGTTATTGAAGGAATGGAATGTAAAATCTCTTTACATATAAAAGAAACTTCAGTGTTTTCCAGTAAAAAATACGTACGGTACATCCATCCATCCAGATATTATTCTTATAAAATGCTTACTTTTATCTTACACATGATAGTATCTAGTCTAGATATAAACAGATGGAAAACCCAGTTTTTCCACTTTACTATCTAATAACATTAAATTGTTAGGGCCACTGTACTAATGTTGTCCTTTACACTCCAAAAAAATAACTTTGATCAAGGGATCTAAATACATCCTATTTTTATTGATTAATAGTACTTCATCAAGATAAAATTCCACATGGGTTCCTGATTTATACAAAGCTACTGGAATGGTCTGAATTTTGTATTGCTCAAAAATTCCTTCTCTGGTTAACAAAGGTATATTAACAATTAATTGGAAATTATTTACTATTAAAATTATATTAACAGAACTCATTTTGTAATAGTCATATATGTATAGTGGCTTTATAGTGTATATCATTGAGAGTGGGTGTTGTATGTTTGCGCTTATTACTGTCAGTATTTTTGAAAATAACTCTGGATTATCAGAATACTTTTTAACTGATGTTTCGAACTACTTTGTAAAGCATAACGGAAACTACTCAACTCTAAGCGAACATTTGTTAATCCTTCCGACACTCTTAATAATAACCCATTTAAATCTACATGATAGGTAAGGATATTCTTCCCTCTTAGTAAAGATTACATGCTGGAATTATATTGTACATACAACCATACAACTTTTGATCATGCTTGATATAGTCTCGTGCTAACCTGGTAATGAAATCAATGTTATTCACTATTTTTTCCTGTAACCCCTTCATTAGTACTAATTGGTTTTCATGGTATACTGTCAAATCCATCTTGTTCCTGATCTAACTGATCTAATTTTTCATGCAACAAAGACAAATCTCCGGAATCCAAAGTTCCAAACAGGTTCTTCAGGATTTTTCCTCCTAGATCGAACAAAGATCTTTCTCTAAGAGATGCTTTAGTAGGTACCAAATTTGTTAGGCTACTTAGTTCTGCTCTGAATTTATGAAATCTTCCCTAACTGGTCTAAAGAATTCTGGAAGTTAGCTGACCAATTATCATTCTCTTTATTTTCACAAAATAATCCTGTTCTTAGTTATTCAACAATCCCTATTGACCCTCTTAACTGTTCCTGCTCGTCCAAAAGAGGTTTATTGCTGAAATCCAAAACATTTGGTAGATATTTTCTGACAATACCACTTCTCTCACTTATTCAAACGCTATACCTGTACCTGAGGTGTAAACAATAATTTAATCCTGCTAGGATCGAACCCAAAATCTTCAAAAAATGAGAAGTAAAATTATTACTTCTATGAACATAATTAATACGTATAATAACTTAACAATAACACAATAACAAAAAATGACATAATTTAAAAAAAATCCATTTTACAAACAATAACAAAGTCTGACATTCAAATTATTTTTTTCTGTCCAGCCTTCTTTTAGATGATTATCACATTCTTGAACACTGGTCGACCATCGAGCAAGACATGCTCGTGACCATTTCACTGCACTTGTACTTTTTTCTTTCTCTCTGATAGAAAGATAACTTTTCACTCATTCACTTTTTATAATTTGCTGACGTGACTTCAACATATACCGATGAGCTGGTGTCTAAGTGTGTGTTCTCACTTTATGGGCTGTTTACAAGAACTTGACTAAGTGGACAGACACTAGCGTGGGTTTGCTTGCATCATCATAAGTTAAAAGGTGGACCGATAGTTTGCTTAAGACCATATTATTGGTCTAATAAGCATTCACTAACGTTCTTGCATACTGCTCTATGTGTTGATAGTGTCGGCTCCAAGGTATGAAGGCCAGACCTCTTCTATCTCCTATCAACCTCCTGGATGAAAGGTGCCTTCCTAGATCCACCCCGTGGTCGAACCTTTGTATCTGTGAAAAGAACTGAGGTAGGATTCTTAGAAACAAAAGGTTTTATACACCCTACATTAACAATCATTGAGCGGTAAGGAGTCTGAATGCGTACAGTAACCCTACTTGGGACTTCTAAGATTTGGTATGGTCCCTTTAACTTCATCTGGAACTTCCTAACTTCCTTAAGTTGGTCTTCGTCAAATAGACCCAAACCCCGACATGGTATGTAGTTGGTCATGCCCTCTTGTTGTGTTGCTTGGACTGCTTTACAAATGAATCATGGCTATTCTTGTACACCTTCGTCGATAGTTATTGTAGTTTGGCCCGTTCTGCTTCTTCAATATAATCAAAATGTGAACCCTCTTTAACAGTTTGGTTGGAGGCTTTGCATCATTTGCATTATTCTCTGCAAAGCTACGATAAGCTGTCTGCGCGATGAGCTTGACTTTCTCTAGTTGGATCGCGTGTTCGATGCTAGTCGTCAGTGGTAAATTACTTCGTCCTCGGAAAATGTCTTGATATTTTCCTAAAACTGTCCCAAGTTTCTTTCTTTGTGTAGCGGTACGATGTTCCAATTTTTCGCAGAAAACAATATCCTTCCCAGCGGTTTCCTTGACACAGATCTTAATATCTTTTCTACCCCTGTAGCTGTCTACGTGGTTACCCGTACCCGTACGTAGCTTTTCCTGGAACTGCGAATATCTGGTTCGCACTCCGCACGTCCCCTGCCAAGGTTGACACCCAGTCAGCTTCTATAATGTTACTTTCCTTCCCAACTGCGAGCCGGCTATTTTGTGGTTCCTGGGTAGCTCAACCCTCGCACCCCCTAGATTAATCAATCCTTAGGGTATCTCTGGATTACCTTGTGTCAACGAGTTCACACAGATGCTGCGTTTCATATATACTTACTGATCGTTTAAAAATGCATCCGTGAACAATGGCTCTACTAAATAAATAGAGCTTTTAACCATCAAAAGGTCAGAATTTGGCCAAAACATCCAATTTTCAGGTCGGGCGGGAGTCCATCAACTTAAACCGTGTGTCCATTATGCTCACTCCCTTGTACAAAAAGATTTTGACGCTCGGGTATGGGAGGGGCATGCGCGCTGGTTTCACTGCTTCTCTGTCCTCACAAGCGCAGTGAGGACCGGCCAAGGTATTTGATGCTGTCGTCTGCAACTTTCTGGCTTCCTCTTCATTTGAAATACAAGATTGTAATCAATCTTCCAGGTAAGTATGCGTTCAACTTGAGATTTTATAAATGTTATAAATTTAAAGGATGTTAAAAAAATTGGGACATGGACCGTGCAGAGCTTACAAAGAAATATGAAGATAAATATGAATAAAACATTGAATTTAACAAATTGTTTGAAATAGGTTAGTCCGTAGTAGTCCGATAGGAGCGGTAAATGCCCCCTGTACAACCAAAGCAGATTAGCTCTACCAACTAAAATTAATTTTACTAGTAATAATTTAATATTAAACACAGAGGCTAATGGAACTTTGTTACAAGATTAACGCTGCATATGTAATAAGACAAATTAAATATTAAATTCCCATTGTAATGTGTTTTAGTAAACATCTTTTTGATATTGTTGTGAATAGTCATATGCCACAAAATAAATGTGTTGGTCAATTTTGTCCATAGATTATATTTACAACAGGATTTCTGTTAAAGTACCAAGAAACAAATTATCTTAAATTTTCAATTACTTTAAGAGGAAAAACATCAAATTATTGGAAGGTAGTTAGGGCCTATATAATACTATCTATATTGTTAAGAGATACTGGTATTTGTGAAGAGATATAATAAGCTCATATGTTTATATTGATTTGTAATTGGTGGAATTGTAATAGAAGGCTACTTGTAAATTTAAAATAAAGTTAAGTTACCATATCAACTTTCATACAACCCATCAGGTATTTCCCATATGAAGTTGTAATGTTATTGATTTGCCCCTAAAGAATATGTGAGAGCATTGACAATAATATCGTCCTAATTTTATAAACGTATCTTATTTCATTTAAATTATAATATATTAAATGGCGCTTAAAGCACTTCTTCTTCTAAGAAGGCAAAAGCCACTGATCAGTGACGTCATGCACGTGACGTTGGCCGAGTCAATATGACAATATAAGATTTTTAAATAATAACTTCCTCTTCTGGAAAGTTCGAATAGAGATTTTAAAATGTAACTTGAGTCATTTTCCGGCTCTAGAACCTCCCAGTAAAACCGAGATGTTTTTGTCTTGTATTTTGTTTTTCTAAACTAAACCTTCTCGAAGCTTCCATGAGCAATGGATATATACGAAGGATGGTGCAATGTACAGTCCTTGAACCACTCGGAACTTGAGCTCCTGTCCGCGATCCTTACGATCATACAATAGGCCGCGTATATATTTCGACGACATGATCTATTTTCTCTAGAAATAAACCGAGATTTATAAATAAAAAACATGTCAACATAAAAAGTGTGTATTAATTATACAATATTTAAATCACCAATAATTCTTTAATTGGCTATTGATCACGGGGCTATAAATACCAATTAACTCACCACATCAAAATACCGAACCGCTTTAATTAGTGCTCAACCACGGGGCAATTATCAGCTAACTAAACGGTATAACTTCAATCGACGCCCAACGAGACGAACCAGATCCATAATTCATCGATCGACGCGGAGATAGACGTCCAAAACATCATAATTAGCGCCCAACGTAAGCAGTAATATTCAGAAACACTTCAATTGGCGCACAACGCAGGGACCCGTAAAACAGAAACGCTTCAATTGGCGTACAACGTAGGGACCCCTAAATCAGAAACGCTACAAAGTAGTGCATATGGGAGCGCCTTGACCATGTGGCAATCACTTCAATGACACTAGAAGACTTATATGCCATGAGTTTCTTTGATTATTATTATTATTATTATTATTATTATTATTATTATTATTAGCACCGCGTCTTACTACCCGTTCGGGTTATACGCACTTACGCTAATGTGCAATGTTAGGGTGATTGTGAGATGAAATGGAGTACCTACAGTTTAACGTGGAATCCGAACCACGGTGGAGGCCTGGCATTCCCCACATTCACAAGATGTCTTGTCAGAGGTGAAGGAAGGGTCGCACTCCAGTTAACCAGTAGAAGAGTATGAATAACTAAGGTTTCAATTTATGGTTTTAACTTTTTAGGTACCGTAGTGATTAAAACTAAAGAACCCCAATCACCCCCTCCCCATATATGGTAGAAAGAGAATATACTTAATAAAGTACAACAAATATAGCTTATTTATAATAAACATACTAACTACCATTTGTATTTGCTTACGATTGTAAAAGCACTTAAATTTGCTTTGTAATGTTTAATATTTGTAATTCTTTCGTTGATCCAGTACGGTTGAGTAATCTAACATTGGCGACATGAAAACCTCGCCCATAAATGCTTTCTTTGTTGCTATCGCCGTATTGTTGTGATACAAAAAGAGGTTATGATGACTAACAATAAGCATCTTTCAATAGCACATAGCGGTAGAGTAGAAAACTCTTAAAACACTTTTGTGGGCCTCCCACCCATCCGGTATTCGAAGCCCAACCTTCCCATTACTAGCAAACTGGTATATACCCCAATTTTCTTACGATGTGGGTAACTCGACTTACACCGCCCGGTCTTGGGGAGCATTGGACAGCTCTGTTCAACAATTACTTAGAAAGGCTGTTGGAGAGGGAGGAGAAGGGTGCGTGACGGGAAGGTCCACTTGCAAATTTTGAATTTTTTTCGGTGACACAGTTTTGTGCCCAAAACAAAAAGTTTTGTACCCTACCCCCAATCCCCATTTTGAGTAGTTAGCATATCAATGTACTCAATCTAAGTTACTGCAGGAGTACCACTTTAGAATTTGGAGCTTTTGTCAATGCCAATGTTTTTTAATAGTTTTGTACCGTAGTACCACAAACAAAAAGTTTTGTACCCCACCCATTTTGAGTAATCCTATTAAGCATATCAAAATGGCCATTACAAATTAAGAGGTGTTTACATCTTTAGAATTTTGAGTTGTTTTTGATGTCAATGTTTTATATTTTTTTGTACCACAAACAAAATGTATTATATTAACACCCATTGTGAATAGTTAGAATATCAAGGTGATCACTCAAAGTTAATTCTGGGGTAATACTTTTGAATTTAGGAATTTTTCTATGCAAACAATTTGCAGTAGTTTTTTTAACACAAATAAAAAGTTTTTTACCCCCATCCATTTTGGGTAATTATCACAACAACGTGGTCACTCAATTAGAATAAAAAATTAAAGTGAGAATCACTCCAAATAGCTTAAAGGTGCATCCAAATTTGAAATATTTCTAGGCGAGAAACACTTTGTTATATGGCTTAGGACTTAAAAGAATATATTTATTTAAAATCAAGGCGAGGACTACTCATAGCTTCTAGTGTGATCAATTTTACAAAAAATTGTTGAAGGGAGGCCACTCCAAATAGTTTGTAATATAAACTAACTGATTTTAAAAAATATAAGAGGAGAGCTACTGTTTAAAAAATACATAAGCTCAAATATGAATGAGAAACTATTAAATGGCTTTAAACAGAACTCTAGTATTCTAAGTAACTATGTAATTTATAATTATGACACCCCCATTCCTCCCCATTAAAATTATTTGGATCCGCTTTTGAGGTAGTATATTAATTACATTATACTTTATAAATCTCGATTAATCTGGCGAGATATCATACGCAAACCAAATTTATGTTACAAAGCGGTACAGAATTATTACAAAAAGTTTGTATTGAAAAAAGTTCAAAATCATAAAGATCGAATTACCCTTTAATTTGGAGTGGCAATTTTTATATGCTAATTACTCAAAATGGTGGGAGTATAAAACTTTTTGTTTGTGGTAGAAAACGGTATAAAACTAAAACAAACTGTTGACATAGACAAAAATTCAAAATTTGAAAGTGGTTCTCCAAGTTAATGCACCTCGTGACGGGGTCTGCATGACTCTTGCATAGCGCGAGCGGTTATCTGGTGTTTGGCAAACGATTCAAACTTGACGCTTGATTTAATCGGGTTAAAAACAACGTTGTAGCCAGGGAGGGACAACCTTAAGTAAAACGAGGGTCAGAGACTATTGACAACGTTTTAAATAAACAATGTTGTAATAGACCACGTTACAGCAGGGTGAATCAATAGGCTGGATTTTGTTGCAAGTGCTGAGACTGTTGAATATTTGAAAATATATTTTATGTAAAGCAACAATTTACCATACCATAATCTTCTTTTGGATGAACCACAGTGTTGGCCGTTCGGTATAAGGCGCAATACTCTTCATACTAGATGAATTTATACATAACTATTCAAGAAACTAGAAAGACTCGAAGCACATGTTAAGTGTTCATGTAGACCTGCCCCTGGTCTGAACCCGCGTCTCTACATGAAAATACTTACAAGCGCTACTTCCCACTAGGGTTCACTTGCTTCTAATAAGTCCTACATCTTGGTTCCAATAACAACTATTTCTACTCATAGTATTTTCAGTAAAATGTTCGTCGACTACTCAAACGAGACATTAATTTTAAATAATCTTCTATATTGTCTTTGTATATGTGTGTGGGTTTTTTTATAACTATTTCATTCCATTTTAGTTAGTGTTTAGAGGTTACCTCATTGTTGACGAATTTCAAACGTTGTCTAATTGTTTTTAATTTGGGATATATATTTAGTAAAAAAAATTATATACATGTTTAATTGTTTATTGAAAACAGTTATAATATTGATTAAATTAATCATTATAGATGCGATTCATTAATAAATACTATCTAGCTATAAAAAAATGGTTTGACACATCACTAATCAAGACTTTGGAAAAGGGATCGTAATATAATAAAAAATATTTTCAATTATTGACTTATTTTTAAAATTATTTCCTGGAAGTGCGCCCCCATTTTCGGAGCAACTGCGCTACACTAATTGGAAAGCACATGTAGTAATCTTTAGCCCACATCACTAGTCACAAAGGAACAAGCCGCGCGTCCCAACTAATTAAAATGCACATGCACGCGGATTTACTCAGAAGTCCACACAAACATACTGACTATCTACAACTGTCTTGGGATCGAGGGATGGGGGGAATGCCCTAAAATATCGTGCTGGTCCCTATAGCATAGTTTAGTGAAATTGCCTTAAGTGTGCTGTTTTTTGCACATGTAAAATTATAAATATATGGTTTAAAAAAGATAGTTGGCCTGTACATGTGATGAGTGATGTCAATTTGATATCATTCGAATAAATATTTTATTTTAAATTATGGATCCATTTCTCGATAACCCTCTTTGGGTGCAGCATGGCCTAAGGCGTCACTCTCACAGTAGATTAGACTGCCGATGATGGGGAAATTGTGATTCATATCTTGGTCGGGTGTACTGAGGGTAGTTTTCCAAAATGCTCTTCAAGCCTCCCTCCATACAAATGTGGGTACACTTGCTGTAAATATAACCTGCTTTATCCATAAACTATTAGTGTAATTAGAACATAAGCATATAACCTAAATGGGTAGTAAGACGTAGCGCTAGTCTTCCTTATACCACCATCTCTAACATTTCTTTTACCTAATGGCTGCTGCTATGTTGGTGAGAAATCATATACATGAATTGTCAAAATAGTTTTCTCTCTTCAAGTAATATTTGTCCTGCGTGATAGTCAGTGGAGAGCTAAAGTTGGCTTGCGTGAGCTCATTGTTGCATTTTCATTTATTTATTTGCACCACAAAAAAAAACAATTCTTATAAATATACTTTATTTTCCATAATATTATTTTTAATAATAGTTTAATCAAATCTGTTGTGTGTTCGGTGTTGCACTATATAAGTCGTAAAGACACCGACAAAAACTGTGTGACGGAGAAGGAATGGACCAAATGAAAATGGAAACAGTAGGATTTGTGCGCCCATGGAGCTGAGATGTATGTGTAAGCACACTAAATGTTTGAATTGTTCGATTTAATTGATATGTTTAAATACTGTATGTCACATGCTCTTTGTATTATTTTGTAGATAGATGAAATTTCGCAAAAATACATTTTACTAAAATTTCCTCGTTTTAAAAATAAGTTTAGAATTGAAAAAACCGTGAGCCCAACGTTAAAATTTTCTCAGCTCATCACTCTTAACTATTAAAATAACTAAACAGTGTTTACATAATTAAGTTATTTAAGCAGTTTATATTCTGACTTGATTGTTCTTATTAAAATATTCAAAAAATATTTATTTTAAATTTGAAACATGATTCTATCATTGCAAATATATATTAATGCCTGTGCCAATTCAAATATGTTTATCTAGTTCTAAATATAGTCTTAATTTAATTTTCAAATAATTTTAATAACCCACACACATTTTTATTTATATTACTAAGATAATTGTATACTTATTAAACCCAAGCTCAGCTTGGAACTTTCTGACAAGCTCACTCAAAATCATCTAGAATCAAAAAACTTGAGCTCACAGATGCCTGCAATATTGAAGAGTAAGCTTTCGCAGGGAAGCATGTGAATTCGAATACACATGAGTAAGCTTTCGCAGGGAAGCATGTGAATTCGAATACACATGTCTTACACACCCACTAAATCATCTTTGTAACAATTAGTTGTGTAATTAATGAGCTCATTTATTTTTTGTACACTAGTATACTAATAATCCGACAAGTTAGCTCAGTCAGTAGTGTGTGTCTACTGAGATAAGGGTCACGAGTTTGATTCTCGGCATGGCCGAAAAATTTATCATACGTAAAATGTGGGTTTACCTTTTCAGAGATGAATTAATGGGTGGGGACTGGATGTTGTGCCTGTCCTAGTCTTAAGATAGATTATATTCATAGGCATATGAAGTTACGACAGGCATAGTAAGCCGGTATTGGAAAATGTTTGGCTTGAATAAAAAATTGACCCAGGCCACAGCCTGGAAACAATTGTGGTTTTAAAAAAACTAATATACTAATAAGTAGAAGTAAACTGGTGATTGTTGGAATAAGATAAAAGAGAAAACACCGTTGTGACTTTGAGTGGTGGTGAAGGGAACAAAACTAGAAGAGATTTGGATTAGAATGCTGTATTTTAGGGGGAAAAAAATAAAATGATTAAATTTAAAAATACATTAATGATAGATATACACACACCACTACTAGGGACACGTAAAATTCGCATTCGCAATAAAACAACTATTTACGTGGATCTTACTGTTTTTACAAGAATAGCACGAAGTTAAGTATTTTTTTCAATAAATTTCCATTTAGAACAGAAGTAGAAATTTACTTCTTGAAGTTCTTTTATCCTAACTAAACACAACTATAGGGTAGGATTCTGGTACGAGATAAACCCTTATAAGCGAGCTTCCTTCAAAAATAATCGTATATATTAGGCTACATCAACTTATTTAAAGAAAAAACTAACCAGTTTCGGAACTTTGATATGCTCTTAAAAGCTCTTACTAAGATAATTATTCAATTTAACTACGCACACATTGATGTATTTCATATATTCAATCAAATTAATGAACGATGTCAAAATGCCACATTGCCTTGTATGGGTGTAGGAGAGAAATAGATACCCGAAGGTTTTTTCTCTCTTACACAATGGTACGCAGACGACAGCCAGTAAATTTCCGCCACATATGTCCATCCAGATATATTAGAGAGATCAATGCATAAAACGGATCACTGAGCCGAACTATTCCACATCCACATAACCGTTTAATCTGGTTATTTTGAGGAGTCTGAAGTTTTGTTCCATAATAGTAATATATAATAGTATTATACATAAAAAATTTGAAGTTTGAGAATTGATTACAAGTTGGGATATTTAAAGAACAACATGAGGAGAAAAACTCATGTTTCAATGGTTGTATTTATAGTATTTAAATCAATTAATATGTTATTTCATTGTATGTTCATGTAAAAAAACTACTTCTCTAAGGTTACAGAACTATTCTATATGGAAACTAAAGTATTAAAGAAATATATAGAAAATTCTAATGTGTAAATCACAGAACAAAGACAGAACTAAGAGTATGAGTCAGAGGTTGTTTTAGTAATAGAATAAAGGGGAGCATGAGTCAGAGGTTGTTTGTTTTAAATACATACTGGCCCATGAGTCAGAGCTGACAGACTTGTTCAGAAGTTCTGAGTGAGTGTATCAGAGCAGAGATAGAGGAATAAAGGTTGTTATTGCGTGATACATATATTTTATTCAATATTATAATGTATTAATATATTAATGAGTGTAATTTTTAATTTAGAAATAGAAGTGTAGTGTATCTATTTAATTATTTCATTCATTCTAATTCACTTTGTCATAGTGGAATACCTACAACAAGATTTTGTCCAAATATTTTAGTCATCATTAAAATATATCTTACATCTTAAAAAATGGAATGTAGTGTGGATGAATTTTTTTAAGAAGAGTGTCATAAGTGTGTGTATGGACCAATATCTAATGATATCAAAGTGATTACTGAATTATGTGAAGCGGATCGAAATCTTATTGCTTTAAGAACAAATATTGGTTTTGTAAATATATATGCTAGTACCACGAGATTAAAAATTATTTTTAGAGTACCACCATCTTTATGGTAACTCATGTTCTGACCCTCTTAAAATCTATACAAAAGTGATTACCAAAGGACTTAGAGAAATCAAAGTGGAATATTTATCAAAAGAAAAAAATTACTCAGATCTTATTCCTGTGAAATATTTTTGTGCTACTTGCTACAGCAGGATGTTTGTAATAAAGGAGGAAAGTAAAGGCGAAAAAGATTATGTTTTGTGCCTCAATCTTAACATATGGACATTTTGAATGCAACCTGTTCAAATTTAGGTGTATCTCCTTTTTCTAAAATCATAAAACTAAATTCTGAAAAAAGACCAATGGCAATTCAAGCAAAGTTAGGGAAGCTATCCCAAAGGTTGAAGCGAGAACTTGAAGCCGCTTTTGAAGAGTAAGCAGACCTACTTCATGATGAACCCTTAGCACAAAATCTTCACTCCCTATCGTTCGCCGAAGAATATGAAGCACTAATTGAAAAGCTGAAACAAAAATGTAAGACAGCAGATAAAGAAGAAAAGGTAAAAATATTAAGTCTATTGCCAGAATCTTGGTCAAGAAAAAAAGTTAGTACTGGATTTGAAGTTTCTGAACGTTTAGTAAAAGTTACTAGGGATATTTATAAGGCACACGGAATACTACCAGACCTAGGAAAAATACATTGTGTTAAAAATATTAATGAAGACACAGTCACGAAGGTTGAAGATTTTTGTATCAGTGGAGAAAACACCAGGCTTCTTTCTGGTAAAAAAAAGTTTGTAAATCTGTCCGAATTAATGGGTTTAAAGTACATAAACAGAAACCATTATTACTTTGTAACCTGAATGAACTTTATGTACAATTTAGGGAAGCCCACCCAAAATGTAAAATTGGACACTCAAAATTTTGTGAGCTTAGGCCTAAATGGTGTGTAATTGCTGGAGCATCAGGGACACACTCTGTGTGTGTTTATACCATCAAAATATTAAATTAATGATAGATGGTGCAAATTTAAATGTGGACTACAAAGATCTTCTTATGATGCTTGTCTGTAACCTAAACCGATCTGAGTGCATGCTAAGCCAATGTACAGACTGCCTAGATGAGGATTTTCTACTGGAATTGCTGTTCCAAGAACAAGAGAGAGAAGAAACCCCTTACAACATAAGCTGCAAACAGTGGGTCACAACTGACCGAGCCGAGATGGTTTCAGTCACAAAACCAAGAGCAGAATTTTTTGAATCCTTAGCAGAAAAACTCAGCTCTCTAAAGAAACACCACCTGCTGTAAACAGAATGCATTGTTTTAGCTGATTTTTCTGAAAACTTTTCTTTTGTAATCCAAGACGAAATACAAAGTTTTCATTGGGTGAAAAAACAAGCCATTGTTCATCCCTTTGTTTACTATCATAAAGAAAGTAATCAAAGTTAATTGAAGAGCAGAAGTTTTTGTGTCATCAATAACTACCTTACACACAATACCATCACAGTTCATGTTTTCCAAAAGCGTTTGATTAGTGATATCAAGACTACTGCCCCATCAGTGACGAAGATATATTTCAGCGACGGATCTGCTAGTCGGTACAAAAATAAGAACTTTCTCAATCTATGTCACCATGATAAAGACTTTGGTCTTCAAGAAGAGTGGCACTTTTTTGCTATCAGCCATGGGAAAAATGCTTGTGATGGGGTAGGAGGGACTACAAAAAGAGAAGTGACCAAGAGGAGCCTTCAGATGACAACCAATAATCAATTATTAACTCCAGAGGATATGTTTCAATTTGGTGATAAAAACCTTCTTGGCATTAAGTATATCTATGTTACAAGTGAAGAAGTGGTTAAAAATGGAGTTGAATTGGAAAAGCGATTTGAAAACTGCTTGCCAATTCCTAAAACTCCATCATACCACAGATATATTCCTATAAATGACACCACCATAAGATGTTACCACACTTCAATTTCTGAATACTTTGAGGAAGTAAAAGTATCAAAAGCTTCTGCGTTCTTACTCCCAAAAAAATAGACATAGTTGCGTGTGTAAATGAAGGGTAATGATGTCTTGGGGTTATTGAGGAAGTGAGCAGTGGATATAATTACTTCAAAATGAATCAATAAAAGTCAACAGGACCAAAAATTTCTTTAAAGATTTCAAGAGATGTCAAATATGTGTACCTGTGCAAATAAGTTTTAATTAAGATCATACTAATGGAATTTTCAACTTTGACTGGTCGTACGCACATCATCAGCCCTAAATTGTGAGAAGAAATATCTCAGCTCTCTGCCAAACACCAAACTTAGTTTGTTAATAAGGTGATGGTTTTAAATTTTTATTTTATGTAGAATATTAAGCACCATGTATTTATGTGCTTGAAATATATTTTACACATAAAAACATATTTAATACAAATAAAATTTAATCTAGTAGAGGTATTGTATACAAACCTATTAATATGTGCAGGTTTTTTCTTCTAATTTTGTCTTTTCAATATCTCAACTTGTAGTCAATTTTCAAACTTCACATTTTTTGTGTTATAATAAATACTATTATATATTACTATTATGGAACAAAGTTTTAGATTTTTATCTTGTCCCCCACCTGAGATATTAAGCTCTGAAAATCACAATTTTTTGAAGTTATACTTCTTTAGGCGCGTTATGAAAAAATGATGAGTGAAATTTTAAGATGCGCGCGCATCACTGTAACACAAAAGTAACAGGTTGAAGCTAAATCGCTCATTAAGTCTCGAAAAAAAAAAAAAACTACCAACAAAATATAAATAGAACCTCTGTTAGTCGCGCATGTTGGTACTCTCATAGAGAAATGTATACTATGTTATTCCTTTCTCTATGGTACGCTCATCGCCTCTGATCACTGTTTTCATATATATAATATTTATCCACATGTTTCTAGTTTCTACATTCACAACACGTGTTTTAGTTTCATACAAGTGTGAATTATATATGTGCTAATAAATTATATTCAGTAGTGATTTAAATTGAATAGTTTGATTAATATTATTTACTATTCATAAATATTAGTGAAAAAAAATTGTGCTTATAGACTTTTTCAAGTGCTCCAATATAATTGAGGTTAACTATTCGTATGTATTATTATTGATATAAATTAAAATATTATTATTTAACATAATTAATACTAAATATTATCATTTTATTGTAATTAATTATTTGCATGCAATTAAAAACTATTTTTTAGTGATGCCAAAGAAGTATAACTTCTCGCGCGCGTACATAAGTACACACACCCATTTTTTTCAAATTTACAAAAACTTGATTTTTTTTTTTAAAAAAAGATCAATTCTCAGGTTTGAAACTTGGTGTGTGAGGACAAGTAGTTTAGGTCTACTTATATAAAAAATTGTAGCTTGGAGACTATTTCCCTTAAGTAAATATTTCCCCCTGAAAACTGGATTTTCTTATAAAAAAACTAGAACTTTAGGCAAAAATTTCATCCTTTAGAATTGAGATTAGTTCAAAATGCTACATACACAAACTTGTAGCCCTTTACTTTCCAAACAAAATTATTTTTCAATCATGTGGATTGATCAAAAAGAGGCAGAGATATTTTTGTTCCTGTAAACCCTTAAAATTGCAAAAAAATGTAGCGTCATGTAAAACAAATATGGCCACTATACGAAAACCAAAAACAATAAAAATAAAATAGTAGTCATTTTGAACTACCAACATGTAAGGGTAATTTAGAGAAAATAAAATTAGATTTTTTAAAAATGGTCGAGCAACCATTTGTTTATTTTCTGGACCATTTCATATGGACTGACCCTAGCTTGTAAAAGGGTAATGATCATACTAACGGCACCTATTATCAACTGAGATAACAATTTTTAGAAGGAAAAGTTGTATTTAAAACTATGTATTTTGACTAGTGTGTCGACTTGGGAGTTGTTAGAGCTCAATATTGTCGTGATTATTGAAGCTAAACCAAATAAAATATGTCTAAAAAGAAAAATAAATTATTCAATAAATAATATGTTATACACAAACACTCTAGCTTAATTGTACAAAGAAAATAAATAAATCGATTAATAATTTTTGTTTTCACATTTAAAATGCATTGAAATGGAAACAATTAAGTGAAAATATTTCAATAACTATTTTCAGCATGGTTTGAAAATTTCATAAGAATTATGAAAAATACTATAAAATGTTACTAAAATAAATAAAAAACAACAATGTTGAATTATTAAATTTTTTTTAAAAACTTTTTTGTTTAGAACCGTGCATTTATGGGTAGGCTCAGCCTTAAGTTATAACAAAAGTATTAAAAATTGCTTACATTTTCAAGTTTATATATATTTGTTTAAATTTCCTTTATTAGGGCCTATGCATTGTAATGATATGGAATTATACATCTCAATAATTTATTCACATCTTTATTCAAAATTACGATATCTTAAATGAGAGCGGGTAGAAAGATTTGTGTTAAGTTAAGTTGCAAGGTATGGCGACATCCTCCTACACCTCTGTTTAAAAAGACAACACAGTTTTGTGTACAGAAATGCACCTGTATGACAACACCTTTCTTCTTTTGGGAAGCTTCAAGAAGGAAATGTCGCTTGATATACCCTTTCAGGGTACGCATCTCTTCACTTTCCTTCATGACGAGGAGCCGTGTAGGTAGAGTCTATTATATCTTAGTCTGTGTTCTAAATTCCACGTGTTGGGAATTATCTTGCATATAATGTAATAGTCGGGCTTTTATTAACATCTACAACGTGTGAAATATCTAGCAAAAAACTGTTTATCTACTTAAAATAAAAAATTATAAAACACCAGAACTTTTAATTCATAAAATAAGACATCATCCCTTTTTAATCATTATAATAATGAACAGCAAACTTGGACCCAATTCAATCGTTATATCAAATGTCACCCTAATGGTGGCGTACAAACATGAATATATCAGACTAGCTCTTTTAAACATTACAATAATGGCTTCCCAACGTGGAGGGGCTGATAAACCGAAATAATAAAATTAAATTCAGTTCACAACCAGAGAAAGTGAGTGCTCAAAGAACAGTGAAAGTGCCAGAAACGACTTAAGTGCTTTATTACTACCACATACAAAAAACCAGATGACTTAAGAAGAAGGAGGAGTAGAAGAAGTTCCAAACCAGGTGACTTTGGAAGGAGGGTTCCAAACCAGATAGTTTCAGAATAAGGTCAAATGCTTATATACTTCAGGTGAGGTACGCAGGGAGAAATCAACAACAAAAAATTTCATTAAATATGGATTACAGACAGTAGTAGCAGCAGTGAGGATAACCTTTCCCTAACACAATATTCCCAACCAATAGTAGAAGAACATTTTTGTTTAGAACTATCTGATCAGGAAACAAGTGAACAACAAATTAAAAAAGTAAATGAACCAATATCTCATAAAGAAGAAGACTTAAGGGGGTGGAGAATGTTTCAAAGGTAGAAGGTATAGCTCATCAAACCTCAGCAAATGACCTAAATGCAGTTAGTGCAGCAAATGAAAGAGAGTAGAGAAAAGAGTGAAAAATTTTAAGTCATAAAATAGATGAAAGGTTCGATAAAAAATAGCCAGGAGTTAAAAGAAATAAAAGAAAATAATCATAAATTAAATACAAAGTTTGATGAAAAATTTAAGGGCGTAAATGAACAATTCAACAAGCTAGAACAAGAATTGCAGGGTAAATTTCAAGAAGTACAAAACGACTTTGACAAAAAATTACAGAAAATACAACAGATTAAATGTGACCAAACGCAGGTATGGGACGAACTACAGACGCTTAGGGAAGACTGTAGTAAGTCAGAAAAGCAGATGAATGAGCAGATGAAAAAAAAACTTAAAAATGCAAAGGAAAACTTGAAGCTTAGTCAGGATGCTTTAAATTCAAAGGTAAAATACTCAAGAAAGTTGTGATAAAAATAAAAATGAAATTCTAGAACAGGTACACAATTTAACAGAACGATTTGTGACTGTTGAAAAAGAGCAGCAAATATGTAGTGATAACCTTAGATTCCAAAATGACCTCTTTGATGGACACACAGTACCAGAAGTTTACATACAGGAAATAGTTGACCACCAATTGGACAAATTTAAGGACAACCTGACAGACTGTGGACAAGACGTCACAAACAGCCGAACAAATGTGACAACAACTAGAACAGACCAAGTCAAAATATGACGAAGTGGTGGAAAAAGGGATGCTAATTACCGCTGATGCCTTGGTATTACCCAGTACAAGCATCTTGAATCAATTAAGGGCCTCTCTATCCACCTTCAGTGGAAATAATGATAGGGTGCATGCTGTACAATTTTTGAAAAAGATGGATAGACTTTTTAAAAATAGTAAACTCAATGAAGCACAAAAAATATCATTTTTTAATTCAAAGTCATTAGGTGAAGCTGAAGTGTGGATGAATAGTCACGAGGCTGACTATACATCCAATGAAGCAATATAGATACCCTTTCGTAAAAGATTTTGGTCCTTGCATAAGCAGGACAAGTTAGTAAATGATATTTTTACAGGACGTTATGATCCACATCGAGGGCCTATGTATGAATATTACAATAGATATGCTATGCAAGCAGGGAATTTGGACATCCCTATTGATGGGGGACGAATAGTAAATCAGTTATTGCACCACTTTCCACGTGAAATACAAGATGCTCTAATAGCTGCTAGAGTAAAAACTAGTGTTGAAATGAGAGAAATTCTAGAAATCTTTGACGAGCGCTCTTGGAGAAAAAGGTCAAGGCCACACATGCAAGATAGCTCATTTCAAAATGGAGGAAACCAATTAAATAGGGACAATAGAAATAACCAGGCAAAACCTAAATTCCAATAATCAGACAAACAATTCTAATCTTAATTACACTAATCCTAATCAAAAGGGAAATTATTCTAATCCTAATTACAAGGGAGGGTTTTCTAGACCACCAGGGGATAGAATAAACATAATTCAAAGAAAATAATTTACAGGTAATGGTATTCAACCAAGAAATCAGCTGATAGACATAGACCTTGAAAAACCAGAACAACCACAACAAATGAGTAGATATTCTCTCAATCCCCATGTCATTGTCCTTGAAGAAACAGGACAAAACTGTCAAAAAAATGGCCAGACAAGTCATTGAGTTGCCCGACAATGACATCCACTCAAGTTAGAGAAAGGGCCGCTACTTTAGGAAACTTTCAAGAATATATTTGTTGGATGTAGAAATAATGAAAGTTTCATATTTTAATTTGTAATCATAGCCAAAAGTCAAAACTATAGGGGTTCAGATTCGAACCCCGAGATCTGTAAAATAAAAGATAAAGACGAAATTCATTTACCTTGTAACTGAAATTCTTCTCAGGTTTATTGTTACTAGAACACTTGTATATTTCCTAAGAAAATATAATGTTACAAAGAAAAGAGAAAAAGAAAATAAAGAGCCAAAGAACAACCCATCAATAATATTTAATCCTCAGAGAAAAGGGTTCCTTTGACAAATAAGTAAGTTTGAAGTAAACAACTATAATAGCCAGTAAGGCATCTAGCACATGAAAATAACAATAATTCCCTTCTTTTTATCCCTTTCTCACATACACACTCTCCCTTTCTCTAACCATATTGTAATAGAAAATAAAGTTTTTTTTATGTATACATCTTAAATTTTATACTTATTTATTATTTAGCACCGCGTCTTACTACCCATTCGGGTTATATGCTAAATTTTATACTTAATATTGTAAAATTTTAAATATAATTTTAATGAAAAAAGCTAATAAATGAACTAGATTAAGGTTTTATGAATATTGAATTCTTTTTGTTGTATTAATAATGTATTAACAAGGAAGCATTTTAATGTTACTATAGTAAATTGTGTCATCTTTAGTAGACAATATGTGTTTACATAAATAATAATAATTTCTCAAAATGCATCATAGGAAAGTAGTGTAATTCATTAAAAGTATCTTAAGGGTAATGATATTCAAAAGATCAACTCATTAGTATCAATCGGGAAATTTTATAGATAGAATTTAAATTCAGTATCAAACAAGGGTCACATTATGAACCTAATAAAAATGGTTGAAGTTTATATGAAATTTTATAGGCCAAGGAATGGAAAGCGTACTAAGAGTCTTTGATACAGAGTTCGTTAAAAAAAAAAAGTATGACCGATCTAAGTGATCGATATGAACTAAATAAATTGGATTACGACACCCAGTAATGATCGTTCATGGTAAAGTATCATAATAAATGCGAGGTATCTAAAGAAAAGGAGGTTATGTTTTAAATTCACTTGGTGTGGATAGGTAGGTATGCCAATGGTATGAATTATAGTCATGGATCTAATATATCTTCTTTGTGGAAGATGCGCCAGTTGAAGGTGAAATACTCGTCACTGATCCAATATACACCAGTTAAGGTGAGTTATGTCGTTGAAAATAAATAAATAAATATAAATGGGAGGGATTGCCCCATAAACTTTTTAGGTGAGTCTCCGTCATTGAAGAAAGGTGAGATAATAGTTGACATAATTCATTTGTTTAAGCCTATACCAGGGAAGGAATTAAAGTTATCTGATATTTTCTTGTGTGTCTTGTAAACAAATTAAAACAATAAAATTAATAACAAAACTAAATAAGAGTATTTAACTATGAAGTAAAGAATATTATTTTATCTTGGGCCTATAAAATATAAAATAGCTGGAGCAAAGACTAATTTTCTAATTCTTCTTAAAAATAAAATAAAGTTAATATAATTAAAATCATATTGAATTAATTAAAACATTGTTAAAGAACAAGGGACACTAGCGATGGTATTAAGGAGGATCGATCAATGAATATTGAAATAGATAATTTAAAACATTGAGAATTAATAAAATGTTTAATAAGAAGATATTGTATTAAAACAATTAAATCAAGTGATATCTACATTGTATAATATATTGCATTTATGTCAAGTATATTGTATTAAGTAAATATAATGTAACTTTAGTTAAATATTTTAGAACTAAGATTTTTTGAATAATAACATTAGATAAAAACAATAAAGAAAACAAATTATTATTAGTGTGACAATGTAAAAAAAAAATTCTTATTTTTTTAATGTATATAACAAAGGACCTTCAAGAAAGAAAGTATAGTCGAGGGCAATCCTTGACTAGACTAGCAACAATTGTATGTAAAAGTGATTTTGAAATTATACTACACGTTTCTAAACTAGCATTCCTCAACAGTCATGTAAACTTTCTTCAAGCTTGTATCAATTTCAACATAACCCCCAAAGTCCTCTGTATCAAATATCCTACGTCTGCCATCCCTCCAGCAATAAAACAACGTTTCACTCTCCTTAACCCAATACATTCCAGAGAACTCACTATAACCTTATTCAATCAGTATTAGAAACTAGCCCTGTACCACTCAATACAACTTTCCTCCTTTTCCAAAATAGTTTTTCTATCCTCTTCTCCTCTCATGCAACTTGTGAACAGCATTCTACAAACAGCAGTAGAGATTCAAACAAAAAAAGCCAATGACCATCTCCGAAAACTTTCTAAACTTTGTATCCTCGCACTCAAAACTACGCCACTTCCAGCACGTGAGATAAGCAGACCCAAATCCAGTAATCCTTTGTTTGCTGTCAAGCCCTCACTAGCCACAATATTCGACCTCCCCCCACCCAACAGGACTACTTGTACACTTGCCATTTCCTCAAGAATAATTGAGATGACACCCTCTATTAAATCCATCAACAATAACAAAACCAACATTGTATCCACCATTGGTCCAGACAACAGTTCCATTCTGAACCTATCAGAGCACAATTTCTCAGATAATGCCCTCCAATAAGCCTGTCAATAATAACATAACTGGCACTACATCCACCAATGGTCCAGTCAGCAGTTCCATCCTGAACCTATCAAAATACAATCTCTCAAAACATGAAATGAATATTCTGTCCAAGGGTCTCTCCTTTTCACCTCACTCTCAATTTGATCACTTTGCTCTAATTCAGGATGTCCTTCCCTATGCTTGCACTCTAAGATTGAAACATTTCTTCCAGAACAAATCCTACACTACCAGCCCTGACAAAGCCATAGATCCATCCCTCTACAAGTATAAGACTGGGACACCCCCACCACTACCCTTGGAACACCCTCTAGAAAAGTACATCAATTACCTCCTTTCCAATATTGCCGATCCACTCTTCCCGAAGACACTACCTTTGAAACGGAACCTCAACACCAACGAACAAAAAGCTATCAAAGCACTAATCTGGTTGATTCACACCTACAATCATTTGTAAAACAACTTCCCTCATTCATACAGGATACAAAACACTTTTTAGACAAAATTAACAAAATTAATAATCTTCCACCGAACTGTTTTCTGGTCACTATTGATGTCACAGTACTCTACACTAACATCCCTCATATGCATGGAATGTCAGCAATGGAGCATTTCTTAGACCGCAGACCTCCTGGGTCCAAACCTACCACTCTTTTTCTGGTGGAGCTGGCTAGGATGATCCTTCAATTTAACAACTTTTGTTTTCTAGACAAACACTACCTACAGATAAAGGGCACAGCTATGGGTACACGCATGGCTCCTTCATATGCAAATCTCTACATGGGACTACTAGAAGAACGCTTTCTACATTCTCAGCCAATCAAACCCTATCTATGGCTTTGCTACATCAACATTTTCATGATCTGGCTCACTCCAAAGAATCCTTGGACGTCTTTCTAGATAATCTCAATAATTGCAGCCCCTTTAACTTAACCCACAACAAATCACCTCATAGTCTTACCTTCCTTGACGTGAATCTGTTCCTTGAAAACAACCAAATTCGCACCACTGTACATATAAAACTCACCAATCACCAACAATACCTCCACTACCATAGCAGCCATCCTTCATACACAAAAAGGTCTCTACCATTTAGCCTTGCCACACGAGCCAAACGGATATGTTCAGAACCCGATGATTTAACTAAATATTGTAAACAACTCTCCACAGCTTTCCAAAGCAGAGGTTACCCCAAGCCTTTAATAGACAACCAAATTTCCAGATCACTATCCAAGGAGGACTACGGCCCTCCAAAAAGTTGAGGACATCCCTCTCACAACTCAATACCATCCTGGTCTACAACGTATCAACACCATCCTTAAAGTGGTTACAAATTCCAGACCCAAAACCTTCTTAGTTCACCCCCAAGAGTCACTTTCAAGCGGCCACCCAATCTCCACAATATTCTAGTCCATCCCAAACTTCCTGACCCCAAGAAAATCCGAGAAGAAAAACCGACTACCAAAGGTTCATACCCCATCTGTAGCACCCTTTGCAGCACATGTGGAATCCACCTATCAGATACATCCTTTAATAGCAAAGTAATCAAATTAGAATACAAAATCCCTGGTTATTACAATTGCAAAACTAATAACTTGATATATCACCTACAGTGCAAATCATGTGATGCAGAGTATATAGGCCTTACCACAGGTTCTCTCAGACAGTGAATGAACAAGCATCATTTTGACACAAACCACAAAGATCCTGACAAGCCTGTACCCATCCATGCCGGTACTCACAACCAAGATTTTCAAGCCTGCTAAACCACCAAAATATTAAGAGAATTTCCCAAACAGTGGAACAATTCTCAACTTAGACAGTGGGAACTGGCCCACCAATGGATTACCACCAGGCCTCAACAGATGATAGTTTATTTCTATAAGAAGATCATTTTTCAAATTATTATTATTTTAAAAAAAAGATAATTTTTATTATAATATTTATTTTCTTATATATTAATAGTTTTCTATAAATATTAACCATAGCCAAGAAATTTATCTTTACTCCCAAAAACAGTTGGCATAATGTGGTTCTAGCAGTTTTTCTTTATATTCAAAATGGAGTAATCCAGTGTTTTGTGTTATTTGTACTCTCTTCTTCTTTGTGTTTGATAAAGGCAACAATGCCGAAATATTATATTTGTGTTAAAATGTGTGTGTGACTACTTCTACTATAGAAGACGATGTCACCTTTGTGCATTGGATTCTTCACACATTTTTCCTCTTTCCCTAGGTGGGCTTTCTTAATCAAATTTACTTAGCAGTTTATTTTTCATTTTTCTTTCGTTTTATCAATTTCCTTGTTTATAAAATTATCTAGCCATTGGGCCACCTCATTTTTAAACAAATTTCAAATAACGTAATGGAGCTCTTAAACTACTTTCAGCCAATAAACTAATTTATTATTTTCTTACAATTTAATTATTCTCAAATAAAGTTGCATAATCATGACATGAGAATGATAATAAAAGTAGCTAAACAGTTGAATAATAATTATTTTTTCTACTTTTATATAGTCCCTTTCTAAAATTTTAGTTTCCCTTAAAATAAATTTTAAAATTGAGAATATAAATGGTTTTTGAATTTGTATTAATACCTTCGACTACAAAACCAGCATTAGTTACCAATTTATTATAGAATCATGTTAGTTAACCCGTCAAAAGATATATTATCAACTTTTATAAGCAGTAAAAATTGAAAGGAAATTTCATAACATAAATTTGTGAGAACCCATATAAGGCTAAGTGCAATTGCACATAGAGGAATGGAATTGGAACAGAAAAAGTGATCATGTGTGATTATTGGATTAAACGATTAAGGACTAATAAACGAAATAGCAAACATTTTAAATTTCTAACGGCTTGTTTTTCTTACGTTTTTTAAATATAGAATTAAAGTTACGGAGGTTTATTTTGGGTAAATATTAGCTCATTAAAATGTCAAGTTAATGAACTTTTTTTTTGTTTTGTTTGATAATTTGTTGGTGTAATTTTAATATCTCAATTACATGAGTGTTGAAAATATTTTTTCTATTTGATTGTTCATGTTTTTTATAAGGTTTGTTATTTCTAATTTAAAAACCAATGTCTATTTTTTAAACTTTGTTTTAAAAAGTAGTGCCTATTTATAAAAATGAGTCATTCTTATTTTAGAAATCTCATATTTTAAAGATTTAGTATTTACTTTTATGTTTGTTTTGACCAATGACATTTGAAATATATTAATTTTACTTTTAATATAAACAAATATAAATACGCTTAGCCTTTTAAAATTCTGAATAGCCTATACACAAACTAGACTTTGGAGCATTTTGAAATACTCAATTCCATAGAAAAAACCCAAGCTCCATAACCCCCATTAATACCTATACAATTATACTAATATAATAAATTGATACATTAAAGTTGACTGCCAAAATAATTTTATATTTTCTAAACTTTTATTTTTATCATAAATCAACTAAAGAATATTTATATTTCTGAATTATCAGTCTTTATACAGATACTAGCCCCCTTACCCGTAAAAAAATATTGTAAAGAATCCTGTAAAACAAGGCTTCAAATCATCCATCATGTCAATATAAAAACAAAACTTTGTTTTACTTTTTTTTTTAAATACAGTCCTACCATCCCTGTATAGCCCCCTCCCTCCTATTTTCATCTAATTCCTCTATAATTTTGTTTGCTCTAGGCGCGAAAAGAATTGTGTATACACCAATCAAACAAGTTGTTAAAATCAAATTAATTTTTCAACTTCCTCCACTTTCATTTACTCCCCTCGTTTCCCCAAATTTTATTTTAATATATTTTTTTTTTTTGCGTTCCTCGTCACTACATCTATTTCTCTTTCCTCACCCCTACCCCCCACCACCACTTTCCCTTCAACAACTTTTTTTTTCCGACTATATAATATACTATCGACATTTTCATGAGGAATAAATTAAATTTTCAAATAAAAATATAGCCTATGTTACTAGCTGATAATGTAGCTTTATATTGGTGAAAGAATTTTTAAAATCAGTCCAGTAGTTTTCGAGTTTATCCATTACAAACAAAACAACAAAAAATCAAATCTTTCCTCTTTATAATATTAGTATAGAAGTATAGATATGGATACTCACATTTTTGTTTTTATATAAAATGACAATATAAGTGTGTGTGTATATATTAAGAGAAAGATATTTTCTTAAAAACGTGATACTTGAAGGGAAATATTTAGAGTAGATCTGAAGGTTTGTTATTCTATGTGATTACTTGACAGAAATAAAGTTTTCACTGTTCAAAACTTGGCTGAAGTTCTCCCAAACCTAGTTTCTCTTTAGGGTTATCCTTTTTCTATGGCCTAAATTGGTAAGATGAAAAATGACATTGCAGACTTGGGTAGAAGTTGACTAAAACAGTTTATTCAAAATAGGAAAATATTATTCTTCACTTAAATCTACAAAATTTATACTATACCTACTATCCTTAAATATTATCTTTGCCATGCAAAAAATTGTAAGTTTGTAAGTTAGATAGAGCTTAAATGGAAGAAGAAAGTTTCAAATTTATGAAAATAAAAAAATAATTTTTTGTATATGTATGGTAACTATTCTGAAAATATATTATAAAAATCGTAAATTTCTTTTTCGGCCTGTGGATTCATTACTTGAAAAATAATTTGACAAAGGACATATTTACGACCAAAATATTATAATAATTAAAATGAGCGTTTGGATTACCTGGAAGAGAAAGTGTGGGTGATAGTTAATAACAAATGCTAGAAAACTTCTAAATAATTTAGTTTTTTTGTGCAGTATTATATGCAACATTACTATACAAGTTTTACAGTCTTTTACAGAGGCTTCAAAAGAACCATTTCATTTCGTGGCAACATCACAGGTTTACACAACTTAAAAACATGACACTACTTTATGAGCTTTGTGTGGATAAACAAAGTTGTTGCTGTATGCTTTGTGCCCACAGCCATAGTCCTCGTGTTAGTTAAATGTACAAAGTACACATATTTTTACATTATTTACACTATCACTTGTACAATTTTAATATTCTTCTTACAGAAGTAAGGCATAATAAAGCAGTAAGAGCAGTAGTTTTTAGAAACTTTAATATCCTGTGGATGGAAGTCTTGATATCTTACAAGGAGGCAATGAAAGTGAAGCACAAAAACCACTATTCAAATTACCAACACTAAACAAGTGATAACACAACACACTGTGAATATGAATGCAGTACCCGTTTTTCTTAATTCAAATAAATATAGGTTTCTTGTGTTTGCTTATGTTTTAATTTGCAACAAGGTACCCAACACGCTCTTTTGATGGGTTGACTTATACTTTCCTAACCAACTTGTCAAGACTTTAAAAAATAATTTCTGACATTTGGCATATGTATTTTTTTAAGCCAATTTATCATATTTCTATGCGGTCTGAGCCAACATTATTAGGATTATATTAATTTTTTTTAAACACCATTATATCTGGCGTTAGAACAAGCTCATTTAACAAATTTCTCGGTTGTTTGATATTATGTGTGTTTAAACATGAACAAATTATAAGAATATTATGCCACTTTTAAAGGGAATAAAATGTGATATATCAGTTGAAAAATACAGAAATTTTTCCTCTTTAATGCTCATTATATATAGCTAAGCAACCAAGTTTTGGTACATTTTGAAATTAATGTTTAAAAATCCATTATTTTTGATTCGGTATTTATTGGTATTATATATTTTACAAATAAATGTTTAAGATTTTCAGCTGCATTTAATTATTTGAGAAAACCAATTCACTTATATTTTTCCTGTTTCTCCTGCTTTCCAGTATGTTGGGTACCCTGAGCCCTCTCCAAATGTTGGGAGTACCATTGTTCTAGAATTACATGAATTTTCAGGGAAAAGTTTACCATTTGATTGCAGATGACACACAACGGTTTCACCATCCAACACTGCAACTGTGTGTGCATTTTCACCAGAGTAAAAATAGGAGGTTGGAGCAAGATTAAGAGAATGATTGGCCCCAACACTATATTGATGATGGGACTGTTCTTTTAGCCGCTGTTTAAGCGCCACATCTAAACACGAGTGGAAGTTTCGATCAGTAGCTGGACTGTAGGGTATAAGAGGATGATGATCCCCATAACTTCTCGATGACTGTCTACTCACATCACTCTGCCTTTTGCCATCGTCATCACTCATATCTGAACCATGAATTTCACTATGTTCTATTTCTTCATAAACAGGATCATCTTCTAATGGAGCTGTTGGATAAACATGTAGATGGTTGGCATTGTGTAATCGTCCATCGCGAATTTCTGTATAAGTATGATTCCAGGGGCTGATTGAGCGGAGTAAATTACCATTAGCTTTTTTTAAAGCTTTAGTATTAGTATGATTGAGATGTATCATTGATGTCTGTAATCGATTACATTGCAAAGAATTATTTGGATCTTGATGTTCATTTTTTTGTTTGAGATCTGAAAGATCATTTGTTATGCCTTGATTGTAGTCGTGGGGCTTGTACGCTTGATTATGAGTGTCTTTAATTTTTGCAGGATTTCTTTGATTGTTCAAACTATATAAGGTTGTTGTAGAGTGACACCGAGGAGATATTTCTTGCTCCAAGCAACCATGTTCCGAGTCCTGACTGCAAGATTTAAATGGAATGTTCTGAAAAAAAATAAATAAATAATAATAATAATAATAAAAATTAACAAGGCAATTATCATTTATTTTATGCAGATTTATAATATAAATTACAATGTATAAAAGTTATTGTCACAAATTGAATAAAAGACAATTGTGAATTATTTAAATCATATATAATCCTATAAAATAAATATAACTAACAAGTAAAGTAATATTTAATCTTATAAGAGATATTTTAATTGGTATTGGTATTGCGCTTTGTAGAGCCCAGAATTTTTTTTGTATCAAAACTTAACACTTAAATTAGAAATATAATCAATATCACAAAAATAACCAAATATACTTTAAAAGGGGAATTCAAATGAAGCCCAAAAAGTAGGTGTCTGTGAGTAGGTAGTTTTTATTTCATGTTCATTTTGTTTGCTAAAATATGATATAAATTAATATAATGAAGCTATTAATTTTTGACTAAACGTTGAAATACCACAATAGATGTATTTTTATTACAAGCATAAAAGGAAGTCAGGTAAGGTATTGATGAAACTATATACCAAGCGTCAGAAAAAGTATGAAATAATAAAAGAAAAACAGAGTTATGAGAAGTTATTTTATCTAAAATAAAAACGAACAATATAAAAGTTCTAACAAAGTCACCTCCCCCCCCCCCAACATTAATATGATTAATTATTTGAGCAATGAGCATCACCACTTTTCTTTTGTAAAACCATATGAACATACAACATGTTTCCAAGGAAACATAGTGACTATAGAGCAGGTCAGCTAGATTTGTGGAATTTCAATTTGTATGTAGCATCTGGAGCTTAGATGGATTTATGGAGGTGAAGCATAACCCATAAGGTGGGACATAAAGAAAAACAAGTTGAACATGAAAGTCTTCGGCTTGGCACTGCACTACATATAACCTTTATGTGATGTGTGTTCAATAATAATTCTTTGAAACTTACATACAATCATTTACACACAAAATAGCTAATTTAATTTACCTCGGTAGTGATTTATGATAGGGTAAGCCATCAATTGTAATCATATAAACACAAGTTACAACTGTATCATATTAAACCTAGACTAATTAACAACAATGTCTCCAGATTAGATCTAATTAATATGCTTTGCAAATATAAATAAGCCTGGATTCCAAAAAACTGGATTTTGAAGCACACTTGAATGACCCAAAAGCCCAAATCCATTTCAAGAAGTGGCCACCCATTTTCTCAGAGTTCATTGCCGTAAAATCACACCATTCCCAAAACTGTCACAATTTATTCCAAAACATAACCAACATCATATATCTTAATAAAGGTCATTTCAACTTTCAACTGTGTTGAAAGAGGGAATGGTCAGTGTCATGGTACAAAAAAAAAAAGCCTAATATGCTGAAAATAAGCTTAAGACCTTCATCAGTTTTACACTACCTAAGTGCTCTAGTATCTTGATAAGGAACACTGAAATACACAACAAAAGAGTTTGGGAATTTCATCATAAACACATTACTAAATCTAAACAAATGCTAAGCCTAAGCCAAAAATATTTTCTACCATGCTTTCTTCCTACATATCTTTTCCATCTATTTAGTACAAATCAACCAAAAACGGTGAAAAATCTTTAGTGAACCAGTAGTTAGTGAATCATGCATTTCAATCAAGAACAATAAGCAATAATACAGTCGGCATCTTAATTTATATCTACCCTAAAGCTATTTGTTGCAGTGAAAGCCCGAAAAAGAGTGTGTTCTACTTGATTTTCAAGAACAGTGAGGTGAGGTAAAGGTAGCATGACTTTATAATGAATGGCCTTGGTTAATAATTATAAAAGGGAATGATATAAATTCATGTATACATGCTTTTGATAAGACAATATTTGACATGTTAATGACTTATAAAATATAATGTATCAAATAAAAAAGAATATACCAGGGCTAAAACATGACAAGGAAAGAGTTTGGTTGAAAACTATTGATTGCTCAAACATGTATATTAATTTTTTATTGCAAAGTAAAGAAATTAGGTATTTTTTCTTTCTTTTAGAAGCTGGACCACAGTCAAAAGCATTTCAGAAGCAGCTCACCTTCCATATTAGAGGCTTATGAAGTGGTCCCCAGGTTGTAGCAGATTTGGGAAGGTTCGAGGGAAGGATCCCACGCCCACGGACATAAGGCAAGGTAGCAACACACACCTCCACTTCTGGGTCTGACGAATTAGAGATAGCATTGGTAAGACTAGCGTTGACTCGGTTGAGAGCTGGTGCGGTTACGGTGTGGTTTGACTTTACTTGATTGCTGCCGGGAGAGTTCCACCCCAGTTGAAGGAAATACTAAAACAACCAAAATAAATTAACTAGTGACATCCTTGCATGGTTGAAACAGAAAATTTATTCTTGCTCAACAAACGTAAAATTCCAAATGCCAATTCTATTTTCCTATGGATATATGTGAGGAGTTAAGGAAAATGTAATCCGCAATGTACCATGTGATAAGTGTTTTTTGCATAGTAAAAGCCACATTGTGTTAGTTTTATTTTATATATTTCTATCAACCTTTTCTGTGCCTTCTTCCAAATATAACAAAATACCTCAATAAGTGAAAAGAGGTTTTCCTTAAAGAGATAGATACATTAGCTATTATTATAATTCCCCACAAATTATATAGAAAATAATTTTAGCCATGTTATTTTTTACTCATAAGTAAATGAACATTACTTACTATGCATACAAGAAAATATGTAGTATGTCACATATTCCATAGTGACAAATGCGCATGTTAATAGTATTAGTATTGAAGCAAAAAGAACAGTGAGCCAGGTTAAGGTAGAGTTTACAAGGTGTGTCAAATCCATCCGAGTTTGGTGTGGCACCAGGGAAAGTCCCTGTTAAACTAGCATTGTAATACAACTCATGTGTTCTTGGTATTTTAGTATGCTACATCCAACTAGGACAAGCTAAAAGTAGATTTGGTTTGAGTTGACAGCATGGACATTTTATGAGTTAGGTGCTCACTACTCAATAAAAATAAAATGCAACAAGTAAGTAGTTCCAAAAAATTATGTCAAGCCAATTTGTAAAGGATCATAAAATAATCTCAAAATATGAAAAATGCAAGTGTGTGTTGGTAAATAATAGAGCTATATTTAAGAAAAACGATGATCAAAAAGTGATTTAGTGTTATATTATGTTATAAAAGAAAGTCTATATAGAATATTATGGGTGTGATAAAATCCCAAAACTTTTTTACATTACCAATATGGCAGCTTAGGCTTCAATTTGATAAAAAAAATCCAAATATAGCAACATTAAAAGCCTTTCTTTCTAAATATTTGACCTAAAATTTGTAACAGTCCACATTTCTTACTCTGCGATGTTATGGACATTCAAATATTGTTTATCAACAAAAATCTGTATATTCATTATGGGCATGGCATGTAGAGGCTATTTAAAACAAAATCCCATTAATTGCACTAGTATTAGATAAAGCTATGCAAATTACATGTTTCAAAAATAAGTAGCATTTAAATAATATGCAATTTTTTTTTACCAGCTATGAATATTTTTTTTTCTTTAAATTCTACTAGCAATAAATTAATTTATTCATATTTGAATAGGTTCCCCTTTGAATGGGGGAAAAAAAGGAACATTTTACACCTTTATGATATATCTTGTTGAATTTGTGTTAGTGTTACTGTTAAAATATGTTTAGTTAGCAACTTTAAGTGCCAATACCTAAACTATTTTATCTAGCGAAATAGTGTATGGATTAGAATAAAATATACAAGTTTATGCCCAAAGTAAGGATTAAAGAACATTTCAACTAAAGAATCCAAGGATCTCTATTTTCCAAACCTCTTAGGGCTTAGCTAGGCCACATTAATAAGATATTACTCTTTTGTTTTATTTGACTTATATCCCATTTATAAATTGCTACAGCTATCTAAAATAACTATATTGCTTACAACAATTTAAATTATATCTTGGTAAATTTAATGAAACATGAGATGAAGTGCCACTAGTTTTTTTTTTGGTTGAAACAACTAATGAGAAACGGCAAATTTGCCATAGCTAAATTGTTATTAACATAAAAAAAAGTAAAATATTTGTACGGTTATTCCTAAACCAGTTAGCCTAGAGTTAATTGTACTGTGTATCACCACCATTAGGTTTATATATTATATATATAAACCAAATGGTGGTAATATACAGTACAATTAACTATAGTCTAACTGGTTTAGGAATAACCGTCACAATATTTTACTTTTTATGTATTATATTTAAACCTAATGGCAGTAATTAATATATATATAAGCTTAACGGTGGTAATATACAGTACAATTAACTCTAGGCTAACTGGTTTAGGAATAACCGTCACAATATTTTACTTTTTTTATGTTAATTTACTCCCGGGAAAAGAAAACTTTCTGGCATACACTATCATTCTCATGCGATTTGTGAGCGCTAACAACTATTGAATTTGTGTTACTTTATATAGAGCAGCAAGATGACTTTAGCAGTAAATAAAAGATAATACAATTGTGAAGGAAAAAAAACAAAACAAAAAAAAACAATAACCTGCTTTTTGTATTAATTGTAGTTTCCAATTATCTGTGGTGTTTATGACCGTAATTACCTTGAAACATCATTGGCATTCTGTAATTTTCAAAATAGCCTATGTGAAATTGTACTCCTATTTACATATATTTTTTATAAATAAAAATTGTTTTATTCACTTGGTGATTTCAATTAAGAACTTTGACTTTGTGTGAACACAAACTAAAACAATACCTAGGTACAGGATTGTAGATAAAGTTTAGTAATTACAGTTACCTCTAAAATATATATCTAGACAAAAGGAAAGACAAAACCTATAAAAAGATGTAAATATTATAAGAAACAAAATTAGTATGCCAATTATTAAGTTAATTAACTACAGCTAGCCCTTAAAAATATATTTAAGTCATATGTTTATGAATTTTATCTTTTGTGTAGAGATGTCTTACTATAGATGGCTCAAAAGTAGTCAATATTAAATTAAAACACAGCCATTTCTAAATATAATCATAGTGATAGTTTTATCTTGTTTTACTGTTTGCTTTCATTATATTTTTTGTACCTATTAAATAGATACTTTATATTTAAGAAAATATTTATACAGATACTCCTCACTTAACGACCTACTTGTTTAACCACCATCTTTCCAGCTCTCGGTTTTAAATAGTTATTTTATGCTATCCTTGGCCACTTTTCACTTTTTAAGGTTTTATTATTTATCTGTTGAAAACAACTGTCAAGGTTAGTAAAAATAGTAAAATATGGATCCAATTGATAAAATTTAAGATAAAAAATCATTTAGTTTATAAAGGATTCACACGTCCTAATTTATGAACAAATCAAATGATATATTGTTTAGCAAATATAGATATAAATACTGTATTTAAATTTTTGTTGTGAGTATATCGATATATCCTTTCCATTTCCACTAAGTAATCTTGTTCCCTCAGTCGGTCAGTCCTACAGTACTAAACGAAGCGTTCAAGATTTATAAGATCTCAGTATTTCATTCTTAGATTTTAACTTGATCGTGCACCCCATAGAATAATATTTTGGCAAAAAGGAAAAGGCATGCAATATCTATGAGACTTTGAAACACGTGAGTGTGAAGAATCAATGTAAACAACTACGGCAAGCCATGGATGGTTTCAAATGTTTCGTTGGCGATTCAACCTGTATAATCGGAGTATCAGCAGTGAGGTGGCAAGTGTTGACGTAGAATGATGATGAGCCTGATGACCCCAAATTACTCTTAAGGGATTCGAAAAATAAAAGAGGTACTAATCTGATTTTTTTATGAGTTAACTTAAATTTTTTAGGTACATATTTGTAAATTTTTATGATTGTACTTTTAGGTTTTCTAATAAGTAAGAAATGCAAATTCAAACAAAGTTATCAAGTTGGAGTTTCCTTTATTCAAAATAAATAACAAAGATCAAGCTCCTTGCTTAGTGACCAATTCGTAGGAACGGATCTCAGTTGTTAAGTGAGGAGTACCTGTATAAAACTAAACAGTTAGCATAAAAACTCAACTTTGAGAGATTTTTAACCAAATTTAACCAAAGGGTAAACAAGCAAACTTGATAAAAATTTAATTCACATATGGGTTTAATCAACACATCAGCAAAATGGTTATGAAATAAAAAATCAAATCATAAAAGTTCCCACCAAGATGGTGTAGATACCAATTAAGAGAGAGAATGAATAAAAAATAATAAAAAAGAAGATTGATTCACTCTGCAAGAATCAGTAATCTCCCTCCTGATTGGCTATATGCACTGTGTGAATTTTTATTTAAAATTTAACACATAATGAATCATGATGAACGTGAATAAGATGAGATAATTCTGTCACATTTATTATGAGATCTTTTCAAATTATGTTAAATGTGAGTTCATAAAAAAAACTGTGCCAAATGAAGGTACTTCCAAAATAAAATTTCAAGATTCCTGGAAACTACTGAAAATTATCATGTTGTAGTGTCTGCAAGGTATAGACCTAATGATTAGAGGTAAATTAAAAAAAAAAGGGGGGGGGGGGGGGGGCTTTAATAGTATGTATCATTCATAGAACCCACAATTGGCTTCCAGGTTAATTTGAAGTTAGAGACCTGGAAATGAGACCTACAGAATAACAAACGAACATGACCAAATTAAACATGTTTATTGGCTTTTAACAATAATTCAAGTTTAGTATATAGATTTGTGAACTGCTCACATGTAATATAACGACAGTCTTAAACAGAAATGTGGACACAAAAACAATAGCTTTATTCTTTGTACTTATTTGTGATGTACATAGTAGTTTGTTTATATTTTGTCTAATTAAATTCAGTTAAATTAGCTTGGAAACTGGAATAGATATTAAAGAAACTGGTATATTGATTGACCTTAATAAACAAAATGATAATATTTATTCTTGGGTCTAGTCTCTAGGCTATTTGAATTTATGATTTCATCCCTTTGATGGTACCTTAGCGGCAATGCCCATTTGACAAGACCAAGTGCTAACAAAGTTATTTAGTATTTTACTCCCAAGATCTTATTTTATTTGAAATATAGAATTAAAGTGTCTCATAACACATTTTACAGTCTATAACAGCATGCAAGAATACCACTAGTTCTTCATAAGGTAGTTTATTTAAAAGATAGGTTGTTTCTAGTAACGAAGATTGCAGTTACGTGAGAGGGGATACTGTGGCCATAATTACAACTATTTATATAGCTCATGCTTTTTTCAGTTGTCAAATGGTCTGAAGTGTCACTGTAAAAATAGATTGGATTACTGATGACAAGGGGATTTAGTTTCAAATCCTGGTTGGCTGTAATAAGGGTGGTTTTCCCTAAATAATTTCCCTCTCCCACTTAACACAAATGTGGGTACATTTCTTCTAAATTAAAAATACCTCATCCCTAACACAATAACATAATTAGTACATATGCATACAAGACACAAGGGTAGAAAGAGATAGTAAAAAAGAACTGATTCTCTGGCAGGGGGTGGATTGATGATACACATGGTTTTATTGCATTTAAACCTGTGAGAGCCAAGTGGTCTTAGGGCATTAGACATGCATTGCACTTGATTACTAATGATGGGGAGGTAAGGCGAGGGTGCTCAATACAAATTTGCTGCAATAAGAATGATTTCTCCTATGTGATTTTACCATATTTTTTCTTTTATTACTTTGATTCTTGAACTAAGAATTTTTGTCAGATTTAAAGATGCATTGCCACAATTATTTAATGTGCTTAGATTAACTCGTTAATAAGCCAGGTTTAATAGTTAAACAACAAAATATCAAATTATGAATACGATTTTTAGACACTATAAATATATATTCATGGACAGGTTGAGTTAACTTTAGCTGTTACAAGGTAAAAGCATTAACAATATTATGGTAATGTATTATCACTGCTAGTGGGAGTTTTGGAGGGAAGAATAATATAGGAAATGGAGTTCAAAGAAAAAAGATTTTTTTTCTTTTTACATTGAACAGGAGTCTAACTACATTTTGACCACTCCCTCAAACTTCGCCCATGGTTTAATGTAACATATGAGCAAGATATATCATATGTACCACTATTTAGTGAAAAACCAGTTGAATTTCCCACTCTAATTGTATGGTGCACTCTTAGTGAAGGAGTGAATAAAACTATGAAGAAGACACCAAGCTACAGCAATAAATTATTTTTCTAGTAATATTAATATATATTCTTTTTTCAACTGTGCAATTACATATCATGTAGATTGTATATCTTATTTGTATGGATTAATTAGGTATTTATTGCCTCAGTGTGTCTTGATTTATCTCAATGGAATTGTTTGTAAGAAATACTGATGATTTGTAGGTAGATAAAACCAGCACGGGTTGAGATTTTTTCATATACCTACAACTAACCGCACAAGTTTATCACAACTGATATGGTGTGTGACAGTTTTTTTTTGCAGTCAAGTTACTACACAGTTCACAAAAACTAAAAAAATATATATATATATCACAGTTCACAAAACAAAATGGTTAACTTTTTGTTGAAAACAACTTCTTCAAACTTGAGAATTTTTTTTTAAATAGAAGGTTAAATATATTTTATAGATGATTACATTTTGAACAAAGATTTGATTTTTCTCATGAATAATTACATCAAAACATGGCTTTGGTATGCCAGGTCAATACTATCAACAATTTTCCAAGAAAATGCACCCCACATTAATTCACACCACCATAAAACACTTTATTTTACATAGGCGAACGTGGCAAGTTAAGTGTTTATAATCATGTTGGTGACCATGGCCCTTTTAAGTGTTCATAATAAAGTTAAAATTACGCTTGGTAGTTATTTCTGAAAATGTTTTTTTTAAAGGTATCAAATTAGCCTGAACACGGGCCTTGGACATAATATGACCTTAAAAATTTGTGTGTCTACATAGAAAATTAAAGCTCTCAAATATTTTTGTATCCAAATAGAAAATTAAAGCTCTCAAATATAACTCGAGGTAAAAACTAAACATATTTGATATAGTTTTATTGGGCCCACTGAATAATTTTCTGGATGTGCAGACATTCTTAATTTCTTTTTCCCTCCAGTTTACTATCCCCAGAAACACTTAGCTTGTAAGCAAACTTCCCATTGTTTGTTGTAATTCGCATGTGTCTATTAAATTCAAATAATCTCAAAGATTCTTCTCATTCCCTTGTTTATTTGAGACACCAAGGAAGCCTTTTTTTCTACACAATCACTCACTTGCTAATCAGTCATGGGTGATTTTTTTTAACACCAGTAACAAGGCAGAGCTTCTTCCAGCAACTAAAACTGACATACTGAATTATTCGTTCAGTGACAGTGAAGGGTGAAAATGCTTTCTCTCGCTTTGTTTTGACCTTAAATTTATTATTAGATGCCCACAATTATTTCCGCTGGTACAGTCTCAGCATGTTTTAAAATATAGCTCTGTAGGAATATGCAATTTTTTTAAGTGAAAAATGCTAGGCTGAGCATATAACAAGAGTAGACCTTTAGTTTTCAGAATAACATTTTATGGAGAAAAACATTACTCTTTATACGAGCCAATAAAGTATATATGCTAATTGAAAAGACCAATGTTTTCTTTAAAAAAATGTGTTGTAATATAAGAAACTGGAAATATATATGATCATATGAAGAATTTAATTTCGGGTGTGTGTCTGTAGGGGAGGGTGGGGGGTCAAATTGGCATGTTTAGAACAGGGATATGAAGACTCAATAATAGTAAACGCTGAGAAATAAAAATATGCTTATGACAAAGTTTAAAATTATATATATATATATATATATTTTTGGTGTCAAAACAGTTAAAATTTTACATGAAGCTATATGATTTTTTTATAAACTTTAACAGTTCAAATATCAATCAACATAAAAATTTACACTTTAAAAGTCATGTATAAAATCATCTTGTAGATGTAGCCATAAAGAGGAAAACTAGCTTGTCTTGATACCATTACAAAGGGTCTTATAACTTCCTTAGGCTCCAAAGAAATATTACGATGCACACTGAGAAGTGCAAGTCCCGTCAAACCATCATTTCCTGTGGTGTTTCTTACATAAGACTTTAATTGCGTAAGTGTAGAGAAAGTATGTTCAGGGGTCGCTGTCTATACTGGAAGTGTGGCTAAAGTTTTAAGAAGTTTCAGAATATTTGGAAAAAAGTCCAAGCTACACTGTACAAGAGCTTCATTAGCAGTCGTCATTCTATCTCTTTCATCCACTTTCACCCACTTTAATTTCCAGGTAGTTATCTTAACTGAGCATTTATTTTGTTAGGAAGCATAACACCAGAGAAGTTAACAATCTCATCTTACTTTTACTCCTTTCAAGTCAGTACCTACCATTCAATTAGGGATTAATTTTTGTAGGGAACAGATAAGGTGTCTGTATTGAGAATCAGTCCTAAGATATTCTTCAATTGTGGATGCAGGCGTGTTATCGCAATTGCACTGCTTATCAACAACACGAGGAGTTCGCATTTCTTCCCAATTTCAATCAGCATTTCTGCAGAGTAAGTAAATATATTATAAAATTCATCATTCGATTTTTTAGCTAAAGGTTGGTGCGTTCTCTGAGCAGTTTCTTGATTGACTGCCCCCTCTAGCTCTTGTAATGCATACACAATTGGAATATAAATTTCCTGGAACCTAGGAATTGAGTCATGTTTTTGCACCCATCTGGTCTCCCAAATGGCAATGAGTGTTGCATGTTTGTTATCAGAGATGTGTTTCTTTATTTGAACATGTTAGAGATCAGAGTGCAGGGGAGAGGATATGAAATATACACTGACTGATGTGACTGTTGCTATACAGTTTCTTCTAATCGGCATAACATTGCAGGAATTAGCTAAAGCCAAATTCAATGAATGAGCACTGCAATGGACATAAAGTGCACATGGTTGTATGGTACCATGTTAGGGAAGTGAAAGATTAGATTGAGAATTGTAGTCACATTTGCATGTAAGGAGAGTGGAAAGCCATTTGGGAAAAATCGTCACCCATCTTTCCATTAAAGGCAGTCTATTCTTTTGTGAATAGTACATCTTAGACCATTTGATAACAGAAGCAAAAATTAAAGATAATGTTCTTGATCCAAGATTATCTGAGAGCTGGGCCAAATAAATATTTGTTTTATTTGAACAATAATTAGTAGTTTGAAAATGTTCAATGCAAATTTCATCAAAAAACTTATGAGATAATTTTCATGTTGTATTTTAGTATCGATAAAGAGTTTAAATAACTGGGTTTAAACATCACAAACAATTTTGCCTACTTAAAAAATCTGTTATCAGCAAAATTACACAATTAATAAGGTAAATGTGGCATATTAAAAAACGAGTGTATTATAGATAAAATTGCTTTCGGTTTTCTATTTATTTTCTAAGTGAGTGACTTACGATGTAGTTTTCATTATTTAAATACTTCTGATCCCATTCAGGAAGTCCTGCGAAATAAGTTTAAAAATTAATTTTGTGGACCAAAGTTTTCCAATGATACACTCGTGTTTAAATGGTTCAATTTATTATAAATATATTTATTGTCAACACTATTAAATCTTTTAAAATGTAAATATTGAAAGCAAGGTTTGATGAAAGGTTTTAGAGACAATAAAATTTCACATAGATACTTTAGGTAACTAGGAAATTTCTACAATTCTATCAAAAAATAAAAACAATTCGCCACAACAATGGAAAAACAAACATGCTAAATTATATTTTCTTCAATATCTTCTTTTGAAGTTAGTTTTACATTAAAAACAGTTATAACTCTCTAAACAGAATCAAATTTCTATAAAAATGTTCCTAAGCATATTTTTCGTGCCATGGATAGTTTCAAAGCTATAGTCAAAGCCATATCTGCGTTCGTCAAAACAATGGAAAAAACATGCTATAAGTAGATTTTCTTTCATTATCTTCTTTTTTAAGTTATTTTTAGAGTAAAAATATAGTTATAGCCATAATTAAACAAAATCAAATTTTCTATTAAAATGTTTCTAAGCATATTTATTTTGTGATGGAGAGTTTCTAAACTATAGCCATGGGAGGCGTAGCACCTCCATGAAACGGCACTGAATAATAACTTGTGTATCTTGCTTTCTATGTTAAATGATATTCAATTGAAAGTTTTGAAAAGTAACGATTGCATTTATCACTAAAAATATTCATAGCTTAATATGCCAAAAAGCTAATATTTATGAGTTATATCTAGATTTTATACTCGTTTCCACATCACTATCAAGTAGAGTATATGAAGCAATTTTTTTTAGCTTGGTTATCTCCTGTAGGCCTATATTTCTTCTTTATTCATTTGTTGAGGATTTTAACATATCTCCTCTTCTTTATCAATCCTTTCATTTTCTTGGTTGCTCCTGTGTGAATGCATTTCAATTTCTGAATCAAAAACCCTGCTGTTATCTTCGGTCATGATGTGGTCTAGTTGAACATCGATTTCTTGGTACTTTATGTTTTCAATGTTATTGCAGAAACATTCTTAACAATTGAAGTAAATGATAGGAACATCGTAAAACAACTTTTCTACAGCCACAAGCTCCTTTACAACTTTTAGTACATTTGCAGGTTGGGCCTTTGTGGAGCTGAATCTTTAGTGGTTGTAGTGGGAAGCAGGCAGTATTTTGTGCTCTTCCAGCACCAATCTTGCGGGCTCTTGGGATTTCCATACCAATGATGAACTTGGTGATACAATTGGAATGAATGCTGATGTGTAGCTGCAAGAGTATGAGGTAAAGATGCAAGATTGAATGTACTTTTTGATAATAATTTTGCTAATAGTTGGAATATTAGCCCTTTTAGTGAGTTTTCACTATAACACTAAAATAAATTACCGTCCTCCCATATCAATCACATATAAATGTGTATCTGAGTCTTTTAAAGTTCTGCATGATTTCTTGTAGCTTTTCTTATTTTTTCACGACTTTCAAACATTTAAATTTACCCTGCCTGAAAAATGAGGAAGCTGTGTGGGAGTCACTAAATGTATGTAGAAACATGTTGTTTTTCACCATTTAATAAATACTTTGAGAGCATACTGTATTTATTATGTTTTGAAAGAGATACTAGAACAGAACTGTAATGCTCCGTAGGCACACTAATTGTGGTTGTAGGAGCAAGCATCAACCAATAAGGTAAGGTTTATACTCATTCACCATCACTTTCACTTTCGTGATATTAAAAAAAACTTGGGGAAGGATGGAATGGAACATCCTTAATGAGTCACTATTGGCCACCATGGTGGATATATTGCAAGAAACTCTAGTCTTCACATGTTTTTCCACAGTTGCAGCGAATGTAGACCTCGCAAGAGTATAAAAAATAAACACACCATAAATATTAATTCTTGACATACTAAGCCAACAGTATATAAGAATATACAAAATAGTTGTTTTTCAAAACTCCCAATTAAGTATCATGTAACGTAGGAAGCATGATAGAAGATAAAACAATTATTTCGTGCAGATGCACGAAGGTACGTTTCCAATGGCTATAGCTTCGAAACTATCCATCCCACAATAAATATGCTTAGGAACATTTTTTATAGAAAATTTGAATTCTTTTTAGTTACTGGGAACTAGATTTAATGTAAAACTATCTTAAAAGGAGATATTGAAAGAAAATCTAATTTTGGGAACATCTTTTTTCATTGTTGCAGAGAACACAGACATTGCACAAAGGGGGAAAACTAGTATTTTAATAAAAAACCCGAACTAAAGTAATCAAAACATTTTCAATATTCATGGGATTTTTTCCTGATTTAGTAACTTTTTTTTGCCTTGATGGCCTACTAGAAGCATGTGAATGTTTTTTTCTCTAACCTTATTAGGTTAACACAGGGGTGATTAAGAGTAAATGGAACAGTGTTGGTTTAGGGAGGATTTTATATTCCTTTGGTAAATAAAGTATTACCATCTCCTGATGCTAATTAGTTTGTCAATTATCTACAGTCTACAGAATTAAAAGCACATAATCAAATACATTAGTATTAGACTGTCTTCTTTTTTTTGGTGTAGTAAAATATTTAGCTAAACCAATCTACTTGATAGGTTACTAAAGATAATGTAGCATAAAACATATTCAGCTTTTAACAACTACTATTGGAAATTACAATTCAAGCTATAAGATATGAAGTCTGTAATATTTAATGGGTCATCACAATTTTTCTTTTTAAACTGCTGCAATGGCCAAAACAATATTTGACAGCAGAAAGGAGTGGTTAGGTTTAAAAAAAAAACCTACCAAATATTGTCATTACATGTGTTCAACTAATCCGTAAGTAGAACTGTCTGTAAACTGATTACAGATTAGATCTTTTTCAAAGTTTTTTTTGAAATTTTTGTTTGTATCCTACACTTTATAGACTATACATACCATCACTAATAATAATTAAAAAACTATCTCATTTTGAAGCAATTAGAATTGTCAAGGAGCCTGTACAATGCATGTTATGTGTATCTATATAGGTCTACATTTTATACATAATTATATTACTACTGTATATACTGTTATAAATATATTTTACACAACTACATATATATATATATATTTTATATTTTTCTATTACATGTATATACAATTATAAATATATTTTATACAAAAATATTACATACATATGTAAAGGAATGATTTTATTTAATTATAGGTCTCTATATAATGAATATAAGTGGAGAGTGAGCAAGCTTCAGGGAAAAGAGAGGTGGAAAGGAATAAACAGGAAAATTATATAGAAATATAGAGGAAAAAATAGTTTGTGTGCAGGTTATTGTAATAGATACATAAATAGCCTGGTTGGTAAAATATTATATGGTGTTAAATTTGGTATATTTAAAATTAATCTAGCGTTGGAAAAAAAATAAAAAATAAGTTAACTTATTTGAAAAATATATTTCACAATGGAAAACTGTTTATTTTGAACAAGTCTATTTTCATAAGCATTCAGACCTTGGGTTTTAATCATCAACCCCTTTGATATACACTAGTATATAAAAAAATATGATTAAATTCAAATCATAGGTTGGGGTTATGGTTCACCATAAAACAAAGGTCAGTGTCAAAAATAGCTTTAAAACGTTATGAAATTAATTACGTTCTTCAAATGTGCCAATACTTACATTCAACTCTATCTATAAATGAATGAATTTTTAAATTAAAATTCTGTTTGTTTAGTTAGGGTTTGAAAACATAGTATATTTGTAACTATTTGGTTAAACTTTTATATAGCCATATACAATACTGCTTATCAATGTCAATAAATTGGGAAGATGGTACATTTGGTATTATGATTAGTGTGTTTATCCATGTTTTTATACTTAACTATTTGATAAAGGAAATTAACAGTGATTAAATCTTTCACAAATAAAATAAAATAACATTCCAAAGCTTTCAAGTTTACTTTAATCAAGGTATTCACCATGACCTTTGATGACAGATGCACATAAATAAGGCTTTCTCTCGATTAATTTCTAGTTATATCTCCTTCCATTTGTCTTGCAGTACTTTCCAAGTGATTTTGGTTAGTTATATACACATGTCAAACATATCAATCGACTTGTCTACCAACAACTCGATTGGATTACAATTCGTACTCCTAAGTGGTGATAAAAAATGTATCAAGAATATTTTGCTGTTCTTTAAACTCATCATAGGTGGTGCTTAATTGAGATGATGTTGTATGGATGGAATTGATGAATTTGGTTTTACTTTTGATTCTTTTGTTATTTGCTATTTTGACTAAATCACCAAATGCATAGCCTACAAAATCTCCAGACTGAAATAAACTCCAACATGCTTGACGGTAGGTAAAATGTACTGTGCTTCACATGCTCGCCAAATTATCGACCAACATAGCCTTAAGCGTTGAACCAAGTTATTGAAACTAGGCTTAATCAGTGAAAAGAACCCTTAGCCAATATTCAATTGTCCAATATTGCTGTAATTTAGCACAGTATGCGATTTTTTTCTTATTTATCCATTTTAAGAGAAGTTATTTTTATGTTATGAAACCATGCAACAAGTGAAAACTTGATCATATATTTATATATATATGGGCTATCTCTCTTTAAAATAGAACAGCATGTATGTCAGGTGCAGTTAAAAGTTATTGTGTTCACTACTCAGTACTTTAAACTTTTTTCTTGATTTGAAATCCCTAGTGGCTGACAATATTATGAGTATTTTCTTAAAATTTCCCATTTTCCTGTGCTGGGCAAGAGTATTTTAATTAATAAATGTTAACTAAAAGAAAACAGACTTTACTTAAGGTGCCCTATTTAACTAATCATTAATCAAGCCAAAGAGAAATATTTATAAGAAATAGCTCATATTGACAGATAGCATCTGGCTTTGACTGTGAATTAGTGTCTTTATTACAATGACAGTTGAGAAATTCTTTGCATCAATGTCTCTTTATAAAAGACCGATTAGTGTTGGTTTGATTTGAAGGAGATGAAAATGGTTTACTCTTTGTGAATGTGTGTCTTTTTATACAGTAGAGCTTTTGGTGCTAAAAATGTTGATCTAAATAAAATATCAAGTTGAGAACAAATTGAGTCAACTCTGCTGATATCCAACAATTAAAAGAAATATTAGATAGAACATACTTATTGGGAATCAAAACAGAGCATTTTGGAACTTAGAAAAACATTCTACTTTATTTGCTAACTAGTTTAATTAGTAATACATGCACTCTTGGTAAGGAAATATAATATTTAGTGGCGAGTGGGTAAATAGTTTTTAATCAGTTTTTACATCTACACTTGTTTGTTAGATTCTTGATGGTTGTTCTCATCCACCTCCTGGGATGGGCTTATCTGATATGCTTGAAAGTCATAGACTGCTATCTTTGTACTTGATAAAAACAGAACAGAATTTTTATATATATATATATATATATATATATATATATATATATATATATATATATATATATATATATGAAAAAAGTTCTTAGGGTTTTTAGTTTTTGGTTTAGTTAAGATTAAAATCCCCAGTCATCAAATCTATACCGATGCTTTAGGTGAGAGTTTCTTATCATAAGAGTTCCAAAATTGATTATTTTGAATTGATAACATCTCCTGAATCAAAAATTAGATTTATAAAATATTATAGAGGAGGTCAATAGAGTATGTCTGCCAATTTCTGGTTTTAAGTAGTCTTTCGAAAAAGATACAAAACATTCCAGCATACTTAACAAAAACCGTTATTCTTTCTTTGAGCATATTTGTTATTTCAATAATGTTAATAAAATTGCACTAAACATATTTCAGTATCATTATAAACATTAAAAAACAAACAAAAAACTATGAACATTCTTGATCAAATTTTTTTGAATTTAATTTGTTTAAGAGAGGGTAATTAATTATAAGGTTTTCAAAATCCCATTCAACATAAATTTTGATAAAACACATTACTAATACTTACATAATGTGTACATTATCAATTTTATTATATTGGAATTTATAGAAGAGTTTGTAGTTTATTTTATTCATTAATTAACCCCTTCAGTGTCAGGTATTTTGTGAAATTAGTGTATATAATATTCCGTTTTTTACCAATTTAGGACTTAAAAAACAAGTTTTTAATTTTAAAATTCTTTTAAATTATGTATTTCTCCAGAAATTTCTGGAGAAATAGGTAAAACATTCATTATAATTTTAGTTTCAAGTTTTATATTAAAACATATTTTTATGACACATTGATAATTTAAAAATATTTTATTTTAATATAAAAATTTTTCTCCAGAAATTTCCAAAAAGTAAGATGTGTGTCTATATATATATCCAAAAACTCCTGGATATGAAGCTCCTTGAAACTGAAATCTGGGCGGACACGCAGGAAGCTGCACTGTTATGTTTACTTTACACAACTGTCGGGTTACAGACAAGTCAATTAGACTAGTTTTATAAAATATTGGACACCTCAAATATATTTAGATCACCACCCAAGACAACAACATCGATTTCATCCAAGTCACTAAACTCTTCATCAATTTCTTCAAACATTTTAAATTATCTAAAATAAGTATCCAAATAGAGGCAAAACATTACGAGGAACACAAGAAATTTATGGACTGTCAGTTATAAGCTATAAATAGTATAGAAATCTGCTGCTAGAGTACAGTGTAAACAATGACTATCTTATTGCTATCTAGCAATCTTCAGATGAACATTTTGTAAACAAACTATCTCGGGCTAATATATTTCTACAGTGCAAGATTCATCATGCCTGTAATAGCTCTGGAAAATAATTTTCTACATAAACAGGCTGCCCATTATAGCTGGGGCAAATAATTTCCTGCACAAACAAGCTGCCCGTAATAACAAGGGCAAAATCATGGAAGCTGTTAATATAGATAATCTGTACTTGAGAACCTTGTCATTATTTAAAATAAATAAAGAGGTAATAAAAGTTCAAATACAAAATTTAACTCAACATATCATCCCCAAATATCCAATATCAACAACATGTATACAGAGATATTTGACAACATTGGATTTCTAAAGATAATTGTATAAGGATACAATCATTTAAAATCAATGCCCAATCAATTCTGAAATTACTAAACAGATAAATATATATATTTATCTGTTAAGTAATTTCAGAATTGATTAGGCATTGATTTTAAATTATATATATATAAAATAACTTATATTTGAATCTACAATTTTTAAATTACAGTAAAATCAATCCATTTAAAATAATATGACTTGGCATGAAACTTTTATGAAAAAATATATTACTAAAGTATATTTTGATACAGGCCCCCCTCCCTCCTAACCTCAAAATAAATGACTATGAAAGCACTAGAGAAAATATGTTATTAAAAACTATTAGCATGGTTTTTGTTCATTTCTAATATATTTCACATGATACAAAAGCTGTAAAAGTTAAAATATTTATGGTACACACTTATTTCAAATTTAAGACTAAAAACCAACTCATTTGAAATTTTATCAATGTTGAATAAATTAATACTACTAAAATATAGTAACCATTGGTGTTACAATGGATCTTAGTAAAATGTAAATTAGATAATTAACTTTTTATTTACACTCTTGTGTAAATAATGGTGCTGTAAAGTTAAATCAAGTTTATTATTTAACTTTCATCAATTCGGGTAAATCTGTAAATTTAACGCTGTAACACAAATTCAGGATTTTCTCTATTATGTAAATGTCAACAACTAATTTTTATATATATATAAGTGAAGGGAAGGAGATAAAATGGTGGCAGGGCGAGGTAATAAACAATGTTCATATAAATGTAATGCTATTTTTTAAAACCTGGGTCATGTTCATAAATGCAGAGTAGAAAATCATGTATGTAGCTTTAGAAAATAGAATTTTCATTTATATTAATGGAAAAAAATAAATATAACTGCGGCTGTTTAACTCTTGTCCTTTTGGCATGTTGAACTAGCGATGGGAAAGAGAAAAGCCTGGCAGAATTGGGGTCTGGATGCTATTGCCAACTATAGGGAACTTGCGCAATTTGTGGTGAGGCAAATGTTTTTCCAGAAAATTTCTAAATTCCTCTTCTACGCTCTATCACATACATGCAAAAAGATGAAATCTTGATTCTTGTTCTCTCCCACCAGAATTCTTTCCCAGCCTATACCTAGTTTCTTTTATTTATTTAATCATAATAGTAATTCCAAATTTTTTGTTTTGTCGTTAAAAATAGATTTCAGTTTTATTTAAGTCGTGAAACTGTTCATAGCCCCAAACACTTGATTATTTTTTCATGCTGTTTTATTATTTGCTAGAAGTCAGCTTGTAGGCTATATGTCCCATCCATTTTCATTTATGTTCAACAAGTAAGGCAGTTAATTGAACTTTAACCTGTTGTATGTAATACGGTTACTTATTTTTATTTATACTACAGTTAACATTCAGTGCCATGAGGGTAGCTATTCTAAAGAGGAGAATGTTGCAAGATACACATGGTAGGATTGGAGTATTTTTTGCTGACCATTATGAATGAGTGCATTTTGCAAGATTCAAAGTGATGATCATGTGAAATCTAGTTTGTAGAGCCACATAAAGAAAGGGGGATGCATCAGAGTGTACACACTCACCAATTTATGAAATTGTATGCTTCTGTATCACCACCTGACCAAAGGTGGAGAATAACAAATTATGTACATAATTACCATATAACCACACCTACAAGAGGAAGGCTTCACCTGGAGTTCCAGGAAAACCTGAAATGAATCACGAGGACATCAACCCTGGTACTGGTAGGAGTCCCTGATTTTTCAAGGGGGAGTGCCACATGCTTCCTATTATTTATCACGCACTACTGAGTTTGTGGCGAGCGTGGAAAGTATTTTGTTTAATAGCATAATTTATTAACTATACAAAATACAGAGGAGAATAATTTAATAATTTACTGTGTCCCAGTGTCTCACCTGCATTCAGTGTAGCACAATAATAGGACCTTTGTTGTCATAATTACAGTGTAGGCCAGGGTTTGGAGTGCTCTGGCAAGCAGTTTCAGGTTTATGTTACTATGTATAGCTTAATTTTAAATTATGAAGACTTGGATAGTAGAACATTTTATTCGACAGAAACTCAAGTGGTAAAGACCGCTTTGGGTGGATAGGGAGTGAAGTGTACCCCATGTCTAGTGGCCAAGTTTCAGCAGGAATAGTAGCCCCAAAGTCCCTGGAACTATCATCTTCAGCTCCACCCTCCAAGGAGTCCTGATGAAAAGACAGCCCCCACCAAAACAGTGAAAGTTAATCAAGGGAAAACTGGAGGCAATTTAATGTCAGAGAACAAGGATATAGTATTTTTACTACCAACATTAGACTCACTGGAGACATATTAAGAGGGGGTACCAAACATATTAACAACTTAACTCCCCCCCGCCCCAACCCCCAGAATTCTGGGTTAAGTACACTCCCCAAGTATTTTGAAACACACACACACACATATATATATATATATATATATATATACTCTAAATTGATTTAAAAATGATCAAATTTGTGAGAAAAAACCAACAAAACAGGTGCAGCTGGATTGTGGATCATCACCTACCAGCCCATTCAGCAAGGCATCAGAGGAAATTGTATATCAAAGTTGCAACGGATTAATGAGTGATAGGTGTGAGTTGGACCAAAGGCAAGTTTTAAAACACTAAACAAACTCTAATTCTCTAGTCAGAAGACATGAAATCAATCGATTGCAAGTATGTGGTGTGAATTGTCTAAGGTGTTGACATTAAGGATAAATTTAGGAGGAGAAACAAAACTATAAATTAATTTGAGGGATTGTTGATTTAATCACTACTACACCCTCTCACTCTCTAAGACATTACCTATCACATATACATGGATGGTATTTCATATATTAAATACTAGATGTGTATTCTTGTGAGGAGAAATTTTGTAAAAAATTAAAGTTGATTTATGCCATGGCGCTACATTGTTTCTAAGAAACCAGAAACATTGAATATGTAAAATATATTTATTTTTATGTAATTTAAATTTGATCAAAGATTATAACAATTAATTTCCATTTGTATTTATCTTAGAAAAGTAAAAATGTTGATAGACATTAGAGCTGAATGCAATACCAATACTAATACAAAATGTATTTAAGTTTTTGTGTTTTTTTAAAGAAACAAAATATTAAAGCGAGTTTCCTACATGCAATGTAGCGGTTTACCAGTTTCTTTAGCACACAATAACAGCACAAAACTGGTAGCCAGGCTCATAAGTTTTCATGAATAATCATAATATCATGTGTCCAAGCAACTGGATATGCCTAGAAAGCCCATCAAAGATCACATTGTCCACTTTTCATAAAAATATGCATTATGTCCATGTAGTTAATTATAGGTTTTTTAATGCCATAGCATTATTTTGGATGACGGTTGAAAAAAAAAAGAATGTGCTGTAAATTCACAATTATGGACAGTACCAACACGCAATATGTACTAGGCCTGTAGAAGAAATAAGTATATTTGTACTATCTTAATAAATAACAAATGCAATTCCACAAAAATTATCACACCACACCACACCAAACAAAACAACACAAGAATACACAACGCCACAACATATCACACCACACACACACTCATTGAGTCAAGTGGCTTTTTTGATGACTGAGCCTAAACGATTGCCACAGACAACTTTGGTGCGTTATATTATAATATATATTACATCCCTAAACGTATTGATAGTCACGGTTTAGCACTAGGCTGAATTTAAATAATGTCATTCTGCGGGACTTTACAACAATGTTATCGATGTTGGGTCTTCTAAGTATGATGTTTCGCAAATACAGTTTTATTTATTTATGAGATGTAAATTTCTTATAACATGTAAATTCCTATTTTACGAAAAGACACATGGAAACAATATGTACCTTTAGCAATTGTGCAAAAGTGACCGCTTTGGGCTTTTTGCGTTAAAACAACTTTTACACAACAGTTAGTTCAGTTGGTTGTGATACTTTCATTTTAAATTCTTTAATACACTATACTTTATGTTCATTAAAACAAAACACAAGAGTTTTTATCTCTACAACTTAACCAACATTAATAACCACTATATATAATTTTTCATAACAATGGACAATTTTCTTTAAATTATTCTCCTAAAAGATCTAATAAAGCCAAATCTATTTCTGTAAAGCTTATTAGGTCTGTATAAAATTATTGCCAGGGTAATATGTTCATACAGTGAAGATCTATTGTGATTGTTACAAATTTTTTATATGCCATATTTAATCCAACCTTTGAGGAATTAACTTAGCCAAACAATATAAAAAATATATACTATTACATTTATTGGTGATAGTTAATAGAATTTAAATTGTACTTGTAACTTCCAACCCTCTTCAGAAGTAAAGTTTTGTGATGGTACTAATGGCAAGAGTATAGGCTTTATTTGATGCGTTGAGGGGTAAATAAAAAAAAATTCACACATTAATCATATATTTTTATAAAACCAAAATATTCTGATGTGAAACACCTTTATGATTTATCATGTCAAATGAATTATAGTGGCGGTTCACAAGAGAGACAGTATGCTGTTAAGTATTTTTGTAAAGAATAGTAAAAGTGTGAGTTTTAAGGAAAACCAAAAAGTAAGTGGGGCCTGCCCCACTAGAGTTATTTATTGAATAAACAGTCACCTACCTGTGTTAATTATTCTTTTTTTTTGGGGGTGGGGGGGGGGGGAGCACCTAAAGTAGGTGTTAAATATTAAAAAGGGAAATCAAGAAGAGGCCAGAAATTTGGAATTTTTATTGTGAGCGGCATAAAGACAAAACAAAGATTAATAATGGATGGAATGACATTTAGTGATAAACGAAGAATTTTTTTTAGTCTTAATTTAGTTCACAAAATATTATATTAACATGTAATAAGAGATTTAATAATTGGACGAGTACAGTATTTATTCGGTCTTTATGTGGTCTAGTAAGGAAAAGGAAAACTGCGCCCTTCTCTTAATACTTTTCCATAGCTGAAACGATAGCAATTCAAAATTGTAGTGTGTTGTTGTCTGTATGAACAAACACAATAAACAATGACTAAGACTCACAATTATAAAATGTCGTCCATTTGAACTATGTCTGATAAATAGACAGTAATGAAAAGGCTACGGGTATATAAATTATTATGATTCCAAAGCTAAGAAAAAAGGTATCAATTTAAAGTGTATATTAATCTGCTTAAATGAACCCTACACTAAAAACCAAATAAAATGTTTAAAACATTAAATAAATAAAATAATCAAAATATAAAAAAGGATGGACAACACAGTTCAATTAAGCAAGGTAGGCTATTAATTTCTACATCCAAGCCCCACCACACCACCACTCCCACACCCAGGTCTCCACTGCCAAAGCCAGCCACATTAGACACAATAAAACAATTGTTAGTTAATAACTGTATACTACACCTGTGGATTAAAAAAAATTAGAAAAGCCCAGCCCTTTTGTTATTTCTAAATGAATTTTCGAGTTTAGGTAGGAAATACTTTTCACCTTGCAAATTAGTGTGTAGTGGATGTGACTGTCGGTGGTGGTTGGTGTTGTGGTGGTGCATATGGGGAGGAGGCCCGGTACCCACACTTGTCCCATGAGGAGAGAGAGCCGAGCTGTCGGTACTGTGAGAGTTGGGGCAGAAGGATTCCCATTGGAACCTGCATACAGACTTGAATGTCTCTCCTTGTTGTGTGAGTGTTTTGAACATCTCAGGCATTTAGGAAGCCAAGAGTGCCTTCGGATAAATTTTCTATACTCTTTGTGAACCTAAAAATAAAAGAGGAGATAACAATAAACTTAAGTATGTAAATAAAACATAAATAAAACACAAAATTTTTTAAATTATATTTGAAAAATAAAGATAGATAAGCAATTTGCAACTTAAAAAGTGTTAGGGAGAAGGGGAAAATTTAAACAAAAAATAACTCCTAAACCAGAATCTAAATGATCTAATAAAGTTATAGTTTGCATATCACAGAAGTTCTAAATATGAAGTACATTTTATTTATCACCATATTAAAATCTACAGTACACAATAATTATTGTTTTTACAAAATACAATTTTACATTTTTCTTTAACTTAATTTGATATATTTACAGATGTATTGTTTATTATTTTAAGTCTTATGTTTTTCTTCTGCCCACTAACTATTACAATAGTGTCGTTGTATGTTGTAGTCCTAGGAAACGTCTTACCTTCTCATTCTGAACACAATGGAAAACAAAGATAAATAGTCCCTGCAAACTATTCAACACTGTAAATGTATATGCCATTAGAGCAGATTCTTCATTGAGATAGAGCAGTCCAAAGGTCCACGTTAATCCCAGCAGAAAAACCAACACAATGGCTCCTCTTAACCAGGTTCTGAAACAATCAAAATCACAGGGTATACTATGAAAGCAATATTTTATAAAAAGACACAAAAACAAAATCCTATGATACTTGGGGAAAAGATCAAGTAAGTACACATGTAAGCATTTTAAGGATGTATAATCTCCACAAATCAAAATTGGTTTTTAAACACACATAGCGTGGAAATTAGAAGAATGTTTGGGGAAGAAGAAGAAGAAAAAAAAGCTAGTCTGTTTGCATTCAAGATGTGTACTGCCCAATAACGCTAGTGAGCACATTAACAAAGAAGTCAGTCCAGTCTTGTCTGGTCTGATGGTGACAGGGAGACCCAACCATTATATGGTCTAATGAGGGGGTGTTTTCCTTAAGGGTATCCCACTCCCTCCACACACAAATTTGAGTATATTTATTCTAAATTCAACCTTCCTTATCGCTAATTCAATAGTGTGAATATATATAAAACTACACATACAAGCAAAAAATATACCAAATAGGTAAAGAGAATGCTATAAAATTAGGGTGCAATTAGCAGCCGTATATAATTTAAAAATAAATATACATATCCCCAGAGGATGGTGTCTATTTGTATATAAATGTCACCTTTTGTTTTCAACAAAATGGTTGATTAGTTTATACAGTATTTTTTCTATAAAATTGTTAACAGTATTGAACAGCATTATTGATATAAAGGTTATGATAAGAGTTGATAGGTGTGGTAAGTTTTAAAATTGCTATATTTTTAAAGGTTTTATAGATTTTTTATTAGTATTAATTAAAGAATTGAATTTTCCTCCCAACCATTTCCTTTCCTAATGAACTATTGGAAAATTATATTAATTAATATTACATACCCTATGTATAGAGATTATTTAGTAATGTTGGTTTGAATAAATAATAGAAGTTTCAACAATTAACAGAAAATATAAAATTTATTTTATTACTAAAATAATTTGTAGCTGGGTAAAACTGTTACAAAAATAATAATAATGATAAAGTAAAATATGTTCTATACTGAATATGTAAAAGGAATATATAACACAAGATATAACATTTAAGAATAATGGTGTTTTTATAATTTTGGGAAGTGATTCAAGAAAAAGACCTCAGAGTAACCCCAAACAAGAGTTCAAAATTAGAGCTTCCCATCAGTGGCATACTAGATCGTGAGGTGGACACCTTTTTCAATTCAGTAAGAGTACATGGTAAATTATTGGAAGAAAAATATTGATACCGTACTAGTTTCAAAAGAAAAGTATCGAAGTATTGGTGTCAAAATTTTAATCTGGAAAAAATAAAAACTGCAAAATATAATAATTTAAATGTATTTTAGTATATTTAGTTAAGTCTTTCGCATCTCAGTTAAATGTTGGAACTTGGACAATATGATAGCTAGTATTGTTTGAGGAATATTATAAAAGGTTTTTACTTAGAAGCTTTCAAAAGTCTATGAAAATGTAGCTGATGAGAAGTTATTTAACAGTTAATTATGATTAGTAACATATATATTCAAACAAGTTTTTACCCTTCTTTAACAATTAAAGTGGTTGAAAGAACAGCTAAAAGAGATTGAATGCTAGAGTTGCTTCTTGCTTGTTATACAGAAAAATGAGTGAGAATTGAGAAATAGTGTCACTTGCTCTTCCTCCACAGTCCTCCCTAGTAAACATTTAATCAAAGCATGAGTGAAGGTGACAAAATAAGTTGTTTCTTTCGATACCTATCTGAAACCAGAGAGTGAGTACTAATATCAGTAAGAATACCAGAAAAAAAAGTATAGATTAAAAAAATGCTAGTATCAAAAGGAAATTATTGATATTAGTACAGTATCAATACTTTTTTCACATCCTTAGATTTCATTGAAGGTAAACCAATACTCCCTAAAATAATCACAATTAAAAAAAGATGAAACATCAATAGAGTAGTTTTAATGTAATGGTGTGGTGAAGAAAATAAATCTAAAAGTTGTCAATCAGGGTCACATTAAAATAGTGATATGGAGACAATTATAAGGACAGATTGTATTCCTGTTGTCATGAAGCTTGTACAACCAGTCTCTACACAACATCATCTAAAAGGGAGGGCAGCACTCATTACTCCGCCACCCACCCATAATGGTAACAATATGAGTAATCCAACCTGAAAGCACCTGGCTAAGTCGCCGCAGCCCGCCAATACCGAAGAGGGAAAGGTGACGTGTGGCTAACTGATATGGCACATGTGCTGACCTACACAATACCTGTTCGCTGCTCACGTGTGGCTAAATACAACAGATGCTGTTGCTAGGGTAGTGTTTGAAAATTCAACTGACACATAGCGTTCAACCTGAACAGAAATTAAGATGAGGTGCTTAAAATAGCCTGACACATCATGCCAACAATGTGCAGCGAATGGCTCTTTAAGATGTCAAAGACTTCATACTGTGTATGGTTCCCCTTCATTCCAATTTCCTCTCTGGGCACTTAAGTCTATAAAGTCAAGAACTAACCCTGAGCCAACACTCATTACCAACTTCACATTATCAACATCAATAAACGAGTGGGGACTTTCATGCCGTGACAGAGGACAGCATGGTGATAAAAATTGACTGTTAGGTCAGCAAACAAGATAGTTATGATCGTAACGTTCTGGCAAAGGCATGTAAGGATATATTGGGCTATTTTGTGGGAATATCGTTATTTTGATTAAGAGTTATTATTTTAGTGTAAGAGCTAGGACTTATTTAGTAAAATTACATGGGTAGATGAGCTAGGACTTATTTAGTAAAATTACATGGGTAGATTTGCTAGGATAGGTTTGTGTACGTATTACAGGCATTTATAAATTAAATCTTAATTGTGTAACACCTTATTTAAGCACTGTGAGCCTTTGTTTATTTTTTTCTCCATTAGTCACATTAAAAATATCATTTATGTCCTGGCAAACAAGATGAGACTAACACTTTTGTCCTCTTATCTAACGTTGTGGGTAGTAGTTTTGGGTGAGGGTTAATTTTCATAAAGGGAGGTCAACTAGATAATTTTAACATACAATCTTAGCCAACAAACATTATTGTACCAATATTTGGACCCTCCAAAGTGGGTCTATCCAATTCCAGGGGAGCCCAAACCAATCGCCCTATATTTATATGCCCTTGGTCCTGGAGAAGATCAGAAACTAGATCTGCATGTGTCTTGTTAAGTGTCTATGCATGTTTATAATTTGGTGTATATCTACATATTAATTCAAACTATTTTTATGAACATATTCACAATCGTATCAAATAGGAAAAAACTAAGAAATTCAATTTCAAATAAAGTGTCTTTTGGATTAATTTTTAGAATCCACTATAAAAATATTAAACATAATAGATCTTACTTTGATAAGTCACAAGAAATAAATAGCTGAAACTTCGGTTTAATATATTTTAAACACGTGATATCAGATTTAAACTATACAGTTGTGGTGTTAATATTTAATGATTTGCAGACCTCATAGCATAAATTGGGTGTCAAAAAGTAGGAAAAGTAGGACATGTTAAAAAGACTATTCACTTCATAGTGGCAAAATAAAATAAATAATTAAAAACAATGTTTTTATGCTATTAGGCCTGTAGTAAAAATAGGAAAAAGTATTTTATAAAAAAATAAAATAAAGGAGGAATGCTCATCTATCTTCAAGCCCTTGCAATCCTACTTTTACCCCCCCCCTCCCACCCCTTTAATTTATTCTCTCTTTAGTAGGCTAAAGTATTTATTATAATTTGTCATGGGTTTATTATTTTCTCTTTATCTTCTTGATCTTGTTTCTGTTCAGCCTCAATTCTCTTTTCTTCTTCGAGTATACTTATGAGTACAACTTATCGACCCCATGTCCTTTCTTGAAGAAATTCTTTGTGAATGATACTGTGTTGTACTGATAGTTGTAATGTTTAAGACTATCTTTGGTAGAATGCATGCCTCAGAGGGACAGGCCCTGTTGTTAGTAAGATAGTTTGATGTGGGTGTACAATTACATCGTGTTTTGGTAACCAATACACTGCAGGTCCATCACATCGAATTTCCCCCACCTCTCTATATACAGTTAACCCTACTCTGACGTACAACCAATAGGATTGAAGGGGCGTATATATACAATTACATCGCATGTCCATTGCATTTTGGGAACAAATACATTGCAGGTCCATCACATCACGTTTCTCCCACCTCTCTACACATAGCTAACCCTACTCTGACGTGCAACTAGAGATGACTTGTTGCAAGGATAGTGTGCCAGATACTCAACTCTAACTATCTCTTTGTAGATAAGGCTAGTTACTAAGATAGTGTGCATGACTCTCCCCCTAAAATCTCGTTTATATTGTAACACAACATGTTGGCCAACATGATCCCAACAAGTTGTGTTACAATATAAACACACTCCAAACTTGTTGGGGATGTTGGCCAAAATGTTGGTGTTGAGAGAGCTGGTCAGAGCCAACAAGTTGTGTTAGGAAAAGACCAACCGAACGTGTTGGCCGAGTTGGGAGGGTCTGCGCATGTGCTATCGAGTTGAATAAGTCTCTAACCTTGGTGAAGCACATGTTTTATTTTTAGATTAGCTTAACTTTTAAAATCTGGGCTTGCATAGTTTTGTGATTATGGAATGGAACAAGGCTAATACAGTTAAACTAAGTGATTTATATCAAAAGTATTCTGTTCTTTGTGATGTTACATGTGTACAAAGCTATCAACTCCACTTTACAAATGTAGGTAATTCATTATTCCCATGTACACACCTTCAATTCGACATTTAGCAAAAAAAACTTCAAACGCCCTACCATTTCTTATGTTTTGGTTTTTTCTAAGTACACTTCCTGTCAACACCATAAATGAAGAAACAGCAAGTAATACATCGTTATCTGTGGCTAGAAATGTGTAGACTGATTAAAAAAGGCAGAGGAACAAGGATGTTGGTCCAACAAGTTGGCAAGAATTAACGCAGCTTACTTTTCCGCATGTCTTGTCTCCCGACATGTTGGGTCCAACTTGTTACATAATAAATGAGGCTTCACTCTTACTATGAAGGTAGGTTTGGTTGAAAGGCTTATGTGCCCGACTCCCCTTGATGGCAAAGTTGATTACAAGCAAAGTGTACCCGACTCATCTTGAAATTAAGTAGTTAGTTAGAATTAAAAAGTACTCATCTGTTCCAGACAAGGTTAAAGTTATATCCACTCTCATGTATCCATCCACCAAATCATAATTGGATTTAAAAACCATTATTATACTCAGTTTCCGTCACTTTTGGCAACCAAATTTTCACAAGAAACAATTTACAATAACATTTTACAAAAACAATAGGCCGAGATGCCTAAGCAACTAGATCTACAACACTCCTAAAATAAATACACCATAATTTTGTTTTTCACTTCTCTGGAAAAAAATTGTCTAGATAAAAAGGGTATATTTTTAATTTGAACATTATATTCTTTATTTTATTTCATCTTTACTTTTCACTGCACCACAGAAATTTGAGTTTGTTTAAGGACTTTAGATTTCTGGAATGCTAGAAACTCTCCCTCTCCCAAGGGGAGTAAGTTGATCCTATATTCCTATTGTTTGTACATATAGATGTGTGAGGGAAAAGTTTCCCCATTTTTTTTTTTTTAAATTTAAGGTTGGCCCAAAATTAATTGTGTAGAGAGGTGGGGGAAACGCGACGATGGACTTGCAATTTTTTTTCTCCAAAACGCAATGTAATAAACATGCGATGTATTTGTAATGTGATGTAATTGTATATATACACACCTCTTCATTCCTATTGGATGTGTGTCAGAGTAGGGTTTTCTGTGCATAGAGAGGTGGGGGAAACACGACGTGATGGACCTGTATGTATTTGTTCCTAAAACATGATGTAATGGACATGCGATGTAATGGTGTTCACCCATTTGATAATTGTGAGAATATTATCTCAACATCAGCATTTCCATGGGGTAACACAAGGATGGTTTTGACAAGCCTTTAAATTTAGTATATTCTAGTTGGAAATAGTTCATCATAACACTACCTCCAAAAACAATTTTCTAATCATTGAATTTCAAAGACACTGTACAAGCTTTCGGACATACAATTCAAATGTATTCAAACAGGGTGAATTATGATGTGAAATTTTGTTTTGCTAGCTTACCAGCAAAAAAGAAGATCTACACTACAACATCTACAAACCAGTTTCTTTCTTATGGAGGTCAAAAAGTAGGAAAGGTAGGAAAAAAATGAGCCCTGAAATTGTTTAGCAAATTTATTGCACAAAATATTTTCTTCATATTATTTATTGATTTTTTAAAATCTAAGTAACATGTCTAAAAAGTGTTTAGCTGTGATGAAATTCCTTGTAAATTGTATTTCAAATGTTTAAAAGACATCTCTATAAGGAAAACCTCTTTTCACTTTATAAGGTATATTTATTATATTTGAAAGAAGGTAAAGGAAAGGTGTATAGAAACACATAGAAGGGGACGAACACAATATGGCTTTTACAATGAAAAGAAGAACACAGTTCACACTTTACACTGCTGCCATTGGACAAAGAGGTAATGGTTGCCTCTTAAAAGAAAATCCCGTTCGGGTTATATGCACCAAATATAATAAAATGTTGAAAAGAGAAATATGTAAGTTACAAGCGTTAACATTTTCACTCTCTATGTTTGATTAGTCAATGAATGGAGTAACAGTGCTTGAGGCCAACTGTAGTTGTACTTAGTATATTGTGTACACTTTTCACCCTCCTTGCTATATTAAACTATGGCCTTTTTTTATAAACTGCATCATAGTGGAACTTCGCAAGGTAAGCTTGCTAACTTTCAGAATAAGTTTTATTTTATTTAGCACTGTGTCTTACTACCTGTTCGGGTTGTATGCTTAAGTACTAATTACACTAATGGATTAGGAATTGGGAAGGTTTAATTTAGAGGAAGTGAAACCACCTTTGTGTGTAGGTAGAGTGAAAAACCCTTTAGTAAAAACCACCCCTATTTCACCCAAATGAGATTTGAACCTCGAGCTTCCCGTCCTCTGCAGTCTAGCTCAACACAAAACTAGTGTGTTAGCTAACTACGCCATCGAGGCAGGTTTCAGGGTAAAAGAAGAGTACATAAAGTATATTTATACTAACAAATTTTCTAACCATTGAACTAAGCCTGTAATTAGTGTGTTTGAGTGAAAGTCATTTAACTCCCCCCTTAATACTATATTTGACAAGTTCAAGATCAAAATTTAACAAGCATGTGATCAATCAGCTTAGGAAGAACATTGTTTAGTATTACTAAATATATTTTCAAGTATTCATAATTATGTTAAATGATGTGTTTTCCAGTTGTTACTTTTGATAGATGGTAGGTATTAGTCTTAACAAATTTATGAAAAGTATTATAAAAGCCATCTTTACGTTAAAGAGATTCTAAAAGGAATTGTATGTCAAGTTGAATAATCATTTTCTGGTATTAAAATATAGGATTGCCTTTCTTTTGAAAATACACCCAGAGCGTATTTCCAAAGTAGCTCTAAATTTATCAGAAAAGAGGTGTTCTATACTAAACAAGACTACCCATTTAATCTTTTTTTTAAATTAATGCACTGACTCTCCAAGGGAGTTTCAATCCGATGCATAGTTTTGAGCCCTTTTTCTCAACCATTCCCTCTTGAAAGACTTGGCCATTTGCCACGCAGGCAGACAATATTTATTTTACTATCAATATTTAAAATAAAAAAGTTTTAAATTTATTACATGATATTATTATTATTATTAGCACCGCATCTTACTACCCGTCCGGGTTATACGCACTTATGCTAATGTGTAATGGTAGGTTGATTGTGAGATGGAATGGAGGAACTACAGTTTAATGTGGAATTCGAACCACAGTGGAGGCCTGGCATTCCTCACATTCACAAGTTGTGATTAATACACGTCTTGTCAGAGGTGAAGGAAGGGTTTGGGAATCAGATAAATCTTTGCCAGGACCAAGGATTTGACCCCAGACCCCAGCATAGAAGTCCGACACCTTGCCCTAGACCACCAGGTCACCTTAATACATAATACCTTTTATTCATGCATCAAACGATATGAAATAGACTATCATGCTACTAGCAAAAATAAAATATATTACAGTAAAAACATTGACTTACATTAAATGTAGAGTGATAAAACCAATTTTTAGTGGTTAACACGCACTATAGAAGGGTTTCTACTATTTTCTTAATACAAAATTTCGTGTTTTCAAACTTTATGGAAGAGCTGGCAATAAAGAAATCACCCTATCCACCAGATAACACTAGTGTATTTAAGTTATAGTGGTGAAATGGTAAAATTCTTCTAAGAAAGAAATTGTGCTTGGGCTGCCGCCTTATTAGTGGATCCTTTTTGAGGGCAACAGGGGTAAAAAATTAACCCTGTGACTCAAGGCAAAAGAAACACTTGTTATGTCAAATCTTGTATGTACACAAGTGAATTAATCATTCCGATTGGCAGTTTTACGGTCAAACAGGATAAATGTGTGACAGGCACACTAATTCAGTTTATATCCCAAACAATAAAATGCAATCATTATTCTTAATACATTAACCACAATTATAAATTTAAATAAATCAACTAAATATAAGTAATATTCAATGTACACATAATAAATAAACTAATCATAAAACATCGGTAGGTTATGTAGGCTAACTTCCTGGTATGTTAATACGAGACAATAGGATATTGCGCCTCCAATTAACCAACACATGTGTAACAGTAACAATCAAGATGTATATTAAGCAGGATAGAATTAGAGCGTTAGATGTGCAGTGACAATAGACCACCAGTGTTAAATGTTCAATAAGACACATAAAATAGGATACTTATATGCTTTTCACAAGCCAAAGCTAGAACCATGGCAAATTAGGGTTAACTTACTGGCGGGCATCAGCTGAAAAAAACAGAGAAATGGGGGTGAAGAGGGCCAAATGGGATATATAGGTTCCATAGTGAAATGGGTAGTTGGTTATTAAGAGAATAAAACTGATAACCACTTATAGTGAAATTGTAGGATTAGTACTTATGCTGTAATGAACATTTAATCAACATATTTAAATAATTCATAGTATCAAAGCATTTTTCTAAAGTCTATATGCAGTTTTTGATTTGCTTTTGTGACAAAGTGTAGTTTAAAAAGATTTTCTTAAACTTTATTTACAGCTAAGTTGGACCGAAAACCGAAGAAGTGCAGTCTAAGGCATCAGGCTCTTTTGGATTAAAATGCTATTGAGTGGAAGGTCAAAGTTTGAATTTTGGTTTAGTAGATGAAATTATACTGTTGTGGACTAATGACTAACATTAAACACAAAGGTTATAATGGATTTAATCCAAGGCACAGTGATGAGAAGGATAGCTTAAAGGGAAATGCAACCATATTAGCGTCAGGAAAAGTTGAGAGATTTAATTTTAAAAAGTCAACAAGAGCTTGCTTAAATTCTCTTTTCTTATCATTCATCCACAAACCAACTTTATTATCTACTAAGGAAGCACCCTTATATTCATGTGTAAACATAATTTTATATACATTTTAAGTATTTTAAATGTATATACTATTTGCCATGGAGTGATGTTTTTGGAAGGTGGTGATTGTTATAGTTTAAAAAGTAATATGATTTTAATCATTTATATAAGTTAATATCAAAATCCCACAAATCATTCTATTTAGTTTTTTAAATCATATAAATAAAAGGAAATAATAAAAAGGTACAATACTAAAACATATTTTGTAATATAGTGATGCAATTTTGAGTGCTAGCGATATTGTTAAATAAGTGAACAAATAAAAAATAATACTTGTGACATTTGGTAACACACTTAATCACATGAATAAAAAACTGACCTAGGCCATTGGCTGGAAACAGTAATGGATGTAACTAAAAAAGTACTTATTCACAACAAAGAGTGAATTTTGAAACACAATATTATTTCAGTTGTGCATCTAAGTGGAGGCTTACCCTCAGTATGGTTGACTATCATTGCCCTGTTTTGTGTAGGGCTTCTACACTAATATTATAATAGCCCAAAAGTTTTTTTTAGCACTGCACCAAAAACATTAAATTATCATTTAGATTTTCCCCCTTATTTTCTTTTCTAGTACTATCTTATAGTTTATTAAAATCTAAATGTGTACCTAATAAGCAGACTAAATGCCATGATAATCTAGTATGGTCTGCCATTGCTGAGGGTGGTTTTTCCCTAAGTAATTAATCTCACCCTTCATGCAATTGTGATAAATTCTACTCTCTCCACCATTACTTCATTAGCATAATAATTTAATTAACTATATAGCTTGGGAAGGATAGTAAAATGGGGTGGTAGGAAACTAAAATGAAAAGCCATGAATTATATTATTTGTATTAATGTAGTTGTGTTGAATGAATTATGAATAGTTATCAGAGAGGGAGTGCCAGTATATATGTGTGAAGGGAATAGCTATTCATATTTTCAAGTAGTTATTTTCTTGTTGGTTAAAAACGCTATTATTATTATTATTATTATTATTATTATTATCCCCACATCTTACTACCCATTCGGGTTATACGCACAATTATTATTATTATTATTATTATTATTATTAGCACCGCGTCTTACTACCCGTTCGGGTTATACGCAATTACGCTAATGTGTAATGGTAGGGTGATTGTGAGATGAAATGAAGGACCTACAGTTTAACGTGGAATCCGAACCACGGTGGAGGCTTGGCATTCCCACATTCACAAGATGTCTTGTCAGAGGTGAAGGAAGGGTTTGGCAATCAGATAAATCTGTGCCGGGACCGAGGATTGAATCTCGGCCGCCAGCACAGAAGTCTAACACCTTACCCCTAGACCACCAGGTCACCATTATTATTATTATTATTATTATCACCGCATCTTACTACCCATTCGGGTTATACACACTTACGCTAATGTGTGATGGTAGGTGATTGTGAGATGAACTGGAAGACCTACAATTTAACGTGGAATCCGAACCACGGTGGAGGCCTGGCATTCCACACATTTACAAATTGTGATTAGTAGCAAATAGCTTTGAATATTAGAGATATATTTTACTTGATAAAACTATTATCAAGATGAAGGATATATAAGTTAAGTTTTATTGGCTAGGATTAGGATGGCTTGTTTGACATTGTTTTGTAATGACAATTATAAAATGTATAATTACCTTGTATCACAACATTTGATCAAGGTTGTTAGGAAAAAACATATTGGACTCAAATGCCTTTACAAAAATTTTTTTTTTTTTTTTTTTAAATTTTTAATTTACTTTAGTTGAAAGTTAATCGGTGTATTTTAACAGGCAATCACCTTTTATTTAAGGTTTCATTTATATATGGAAAATTTATATTGTTTTCCTAGTGTTTCATTTGATAAAAATCAATATCAAACCTGTGCTACATTTTATATTACTTAGGAATTAGACAGATTCCACTAACCCTTTGTTTACTTTGATGGGCTTAAAAATTGGTTCTTATACACTATTTGAAGTTTTAATCATGTGGTGATTTCAAAAGTACTTATGACTTGGGCCAATTAAAATTAACAAGTAGCTGTAGACAATGTTTGGAAAATATATGTTATGCTAGTCATATAGAAGGTGAAATTTTAAGGGTTGATTAGAAATACGACCATTTCTACAAGTCTTGAAAGGAAAAGTACTGGTTCTGCATTATGTGTAAAGGGTTTGACAGCTCAGTTTGTTGGACTGTTGTAAGTTTAGCCAAAGTTCCAAGATTGTAATACCACTCTGGGACACATCTTTTCAAAAGTGTTGTATCAGAAACAAAGAAACAACTGTTAACAAGGTGCAAGTAGGTAATTGAAATTTAATGGGTTAAATTAATTATAGTAAACATACCTTCTCCCATACAAATAATTAATTTAAATGCATTTTAATGCAAATGGAGGTGTATCTTTATCAAAGTAGAACTTTTTTTTTCATTCAGCACCACGTCCTACTACCTGTTCAGATTATACACATATGTACTAATTATGCTAATGGTTGAGGGTGAGGAAGAGCGAATTTAGAGGTAGTGTACACATATAGAGTCTGGTGGGAGAATGGAAAACCATTTTGGAAAAAAGATCTTAAGTACATCTGACTGGGAATCAAACCTTGATCTCCTAGTCATCAGCAGTTTAGTCTAATACAAGTCTGACGCCTACAACAAGAGGCCACCAAGGCAGGTTTCATAGATGAACTTAACTCAGCTTTATGATGTTTAAAATATTAGTTTTACAAATATACCATTAAAACAAAGACATTTATGTATTATATAAAAAAAATTCTTTTATTTTATTTTATTTCATTGCATATTAGATTTTTAAGTAAAAAAAGGTTTCGGTATGAAAAAACATTATTTGGTATGAAAATTCAAACCAATAGTTGATTAAAAGCATACACGGCAATATAGTGGTAAAAGAAGCAGTTGGAAAAGTTATTTTATTTAATAACTTTCACTGTCTCTCCTATATAAACAAATGTAGTTTTTCTTAACAAATAGCTTAACAGTGTATTGAAATAGCAAAAAGTGTAACCATATACTACAAATTTCCAAAGTAGTGATAAAAGCTAAAGAGAGAAAAAGGTAAAACAGCTTACAAGTGTGACTGTAATTTGTTCTGAAGAGCATTTTCTTCCTTTCCACTATGCCATGCAAGAGAAAGAAACAAATAATATATTAATATGACCTAAAGACATGAAAATTACTGTATGTCTTACAGTAATGTACACAAACTAAAAATAAAGAAGTTATTTTACAAAAATATACACATATTAAAAAAATTAAATGAAAAATTACCAAGTGTGGACATGGATAGTTTATAAAAAAAGAAATATACAAATTATTTTCCGACACCTGATTATTTAAATAGGAAGTGAATAGAATGTGTTTTTACCATTATGAGTAAAAAATATGGGAATGAGGAAAATATCATCCCAAATTTGACAATAATATTTAACAAAAAAATTATATGATCAGGTTAGTATTTAAATAAGTTGAGTAAAAAGAAAACACTCAATCAATGACTACAATAAGTTATTATTAATTTAAGGCAAAAGGTTAATATATTTGTAAGCTTACTAGCGAACTTAAACTATGGCATTACAAACTCAGTTCATTGCCGTACTTACAAAATTATTCTCATCTTGGGCTAATTATATCCAAACCATCTCATTACACCCTACTTATTTTAAGTTCATTCTAACGTTATCCTCCCAGCTGAATCTTGGTCTTCCCAATGGTCTTGTCCCATTGCTTTTGCCAGTCAATACCCTGGACACTGTTCTAGATTATCCCATTTGCTGAGCATGTCCTGCCTATCGTAATCTACAAGACTTGATTATCCTTACATCTTGTGATGAGTAGAGGTGTGTTGACTATTCTGTCCCCATTTCCTCATCTCTTCATGGACCTAATATAGTCCTAAGCACCTTGTTTTACTTTTAATTATTCAAGATAAGAGGCCATGTTTCACACCCATAGAAAACCAATAATATTGTGATAATAGCATGCTTTTCACAACTGTATTATTTTCCTAATATCCACTAATACTGTTATTGATAGTTTAAATGGTTTCAAAATATTTAAACTCATTAAACATGTCAAATGATATGTTATTCAAAGTAATTTCTAACTTCTCATCTTAAATCTGTGTGATCAAATAGGTGTCTTTTCAGCATCCACTTTCCAAACCTAGTTCCTTAATATCATCAAATAAAGTGTCTGCATTTCTCATACTCCAAACATACCTCAATTAGCTTTACGAGGTTTTGGATATCCCAAACTTTATTACATTCTAATATAATCAATTAGTTTTTTTTTTTACCTTTTAGTCAAAAACTACACTGATGATCAACAATTATTTCCTCCGCATATGGAATGAACCTCATTAAAATTATTTTATATATATTATGTAAATACAAAATTATTATGACAATTTTACAGGACGTGAAAGGAAGGAGGGGTTGGATCAGTGATAAGAGGAGAAAGGGGTTGTATAGGGCGTAGATGAGTGATCAGAGGAAGAAAGGGATTGATCAGTGATGAGAGAGAGTTGGGGACGGTGGGGAGCGATCTGTGATGAGAGGGAGGAGTAGTTGGATCAGTGATGAGAGGGAGTTGGGGAGGGGGAGAGTGATCTGTGACGAGAGGGGGGTGGTTCGGTGATGATAGGGAGACGGGGGTGGATCGGTGATGAAAAGGAGAGAGGGGTAGGGTAAATAGGTGATGAAAGGGAGAAGGGGGTGGGTTGGTGATGAAAGGTAGAAGGGGGTGATCTATTTAAAATAATTTATAACTATTCCTTTCTAATATAATTCAAATCTAATACCAAGTTAAAAAAATATATATGATTTTAGTTTATTTTGCTGATAAAGTCATATTGTGAGTTGATAAAAAATTGGAAACAAAACTTACTGAATTAATTGATAATGGGGGCTGAAATTTTTGGTAATATTTTACTAATGAAATGATGTAAGTTTTTATGATTAATTAAAAGTTCAACTTAAATATTTTGAACTAAATTTTATTGATTTAGAATCCGTAGTATATCAAGAATTGGAATTTCAATCTCGTTCAAATGTTTCAGTTCTCAAGAGTCAGAATTTTAAATTGAATCATGGTTGGAAGCAAATTAAAATTGTTGAAACTTTACACAAGTATAGAAGTTTGAGACAAGTGGGGAAAGGGAGAGGGGGGGGGGGAATAACAGTTCTAGAATTTAGCTACCAGAGAAATAAGATAATCATCTTTTGATCAACAATGTGTTGATTTAAGTTAGGTTTATTGTATTTTATATTTCTCATATTTAATTAAATGAAGCACCAGGAAAATGTAACGCACCTTATTACCTTATTATCATAAGCTTATGTACTAATTACGTTAATTGGTTTTGGCAGTGAGGAAGGTTACAATTTGAGGAAAAGTACCCAAATTTGTGTTAAAGAAAAGTGAAATGCCAGTTTGAAAAAACTACCCTCAGTACACCAAATTGAGATTAGAACCTCAATCTCCCCTTAATCGACAGCCTAGTCTACTGTGAGAGTGAAGATTTATACCATTTATCCTCCTAAGCGGGTGAGAGAAGAAAACTATCACACATTTATTATTATTACTAGCACCGCATATTATTACTGGTTTGGGTTATATGCACTTGTGCTAAGGTGTAATGGTAGGGTAATTATGAGATGAAATGGAGAACCTATAGTTTAACGTGGGATCCTAACCAAGGTGGAGGCCTGGCATTCCACACATTCCCAAGTTGTTATTAATACATGCCTTGTCAGAGGTGAAGGAAGAGTTTGGCAATCAGATAAATCTGTGCCAGGGCTGAGGATAGAATCCCGGTCCCCCAGCACAAAAGTATGACACCTTAACCCTATACCCCTAGGTCACCATCATGAATTTAAATGGCAAGTGTATTTATTCCCTCGATTAAGAAATGTGGTTTATCAAATGTATTTTTTATGGATTTCTCTAATTAAACTTATTTTCATAATATTGGTTATTAAAAAAAATTAACCCAAAAGGTGCTGTATGAGTATGAACATATACAAGCAGGGAAACCAATTAAGCATATTAAAAGATTAATTTAAAAATAACCGGCATAAAAATGTCAAGTACACATTATGCAATAGGGTTAGACCAATTTTCTTACTTTTTGTTCCCTATAAATGTTTTATTATAAACAAATACTCTATAGAAGGAAAAACCTCTTTTATAAAGGTTAAAACACACACAAACAAATGGTTCATAAAGTCCAAACAATATTAATCATTAATTTATAATGTATCCTAAATAACACTCCAACGTTTATTCCAAGAATAGGTGTATATAAACAAACAAGGAATGTTCTCTTTATTTAAACATTGGCCAATATTATGTGAATTCTTCAATTCCTTGTTATAAACAAACATAAAAATAAAAATTTGCACTTTTTTAGCTCCATATTTTACTACCCATTTGTTTAAATGCATCTGTAGCAATATGTTTGTAAGTTATGGAAGAGGAAGGTTACATTTAAAAGAAGTGTATCAACATTTGTTTGGAGGGAGAGTGGAAAATCATTTAAACTTGAAAACATGCTCTCAGTACCTATAGACAATTCAACCACCATAGCAGGTTTGTACTTTATTAAAAATTAGATTGGTAAAATGAAATTGTTAAAATGATAGTAGCAATTAGCATGTGAGTTTTTAATTGAAACTGGACTTAGATAAACAATGAAAGTTTAAACAATTTAAAGTTTATTATTTCTCAATAAATATATATACCATTTGTTTTAGGGTTTTGAGTTTGATAATCCCAAGTTACCAGCAAAATTGATTAAAACAAATATTAAAAGGTGTTCTTAAATTAATATTAAAAGTTTTTAATCAGCTTCTTCAAGTCCAAATTAAGTTTAACAACCTAGTTCTTAATGCATGAAACAAATTTTCAACATGCGATTATTGTGTATATTTTACACAAATATTATATCAGCTTGAGAGGTGTTGAAAAATAAATACTCCTAAAATAAACATTAAATTTATAGGTGATATTGTAAAATTAATATTGTGGTGTTGCAATGATGAGTCAAGTAGTATTTACCAGAAGAGGTGGTTTAGTGGTATGCACACCCAAGTCTTATTCAGGATTTGACTGGGTTTGGGTCTTGAATGAGTGCAATGGGTTAAGGCTAGGCTACAGACAAGATATGTATATACCAGACCTCAACTTCCAGGTTAAAATGGCTACGCTTCATGGGAGAGCTTAAGTTCTTTAACACAGGTACTGTTATTGCATGGTGCTATCAAGAGGATTTTTTGTTGTTAAAAAAGTGAATTTTAAATATTCTTTCACTTGAGAAAATACACTAATATCCTTCTCAAGTCAATCGGCCGGCTTCCCCTAGGCTATGTTCAGGTAGCGATCCAGCCCCCACATCACATACTCCTTGCTCACAAAGAGTTTACGCAGACTGCACGTTAAGATACAATGGGCCCTTTTTATGACAAACACGTTAAAAGTGAATGTTTAAACACTAGACATTTGGAAGTGCTTTAATTACTGAGGATTGACACTAGACAACCACAGTGTTAACACTTAACCTGGCTCAAGGCACGCAGCAAAATTTCCCTAAAGCTGAGGATCTGGAGTAAACTTTGTGGGCTGGGCTATCTTACGGTAGCAAATCTTAACTGATTCCCACCCTCAACCCAAGATCCAATTCCCAGCCTCAGCCTAAGATTAACTGTCTTTTTTAACCTATCAAGACATTTAATAATTATTTTTATTTTGTTCATTTAAACCTTTCGTGAAACTTCCAAAATGAGTGAATGGAAACTTCTGCCCATTTTTCAGGACCATGAATGTGCCCATTTTCTACAATTTATGGAAAGGAATTGCCAAAGGGTTCATCTAAGGACACCTTAACATAAACTCGAATAGCTTACTATGCGAAGAATTATTTACAAGATTATATAGCTTTATGTGTATCTTTTATTAATCTTTTTTTACATTTATAATAGCTATCCAAGGAATGTATGTAATAATCATAAATTACTTACACAGTTGGCAATTGTTATTAAAATTGCCCTTCACACTGATTTCTTAATTTCTAATTTATAGCAAGTGTTTCTCTTAGTAAAGGGAGTAACAACTAAGAATGTTTATTTAGTTTGATAGACCCTCAATTATAGCAAGTTATCTCTCTCATTAGTCAAGGAATCCTCACACGAAATATGGAACACTCGCATGCACACATATCCACCAATAAATAATCCTTACTAAATATGTTTGCCAATGATAAATCTAGAATGCATTGACATAAAGTTGAATAAAAATATGGAATTATAAATAATGATCTCATGGATCTTTTCGTTTGGTATGCTATCAAAATACTTTAAATTAGCATATAGCTAATTAACTCTTATCATTGATGATGGCACACAAAACCAAAGGTTATTAACAATAAACACATACACAAAGGTATAACAAGACAAAATAGGTTGTAATGCCAAAGGACCAATAATACAAATGTGGCATGAACATAAATAAAATAACGGTGTTCATTGAAAATGTTATATAAATACCAAAATGAAAGTTTAAAGTTATTTATTATATTGGCAAGACTTACACATCCAATCAGTTATAGTAAATAATGTAATGGAAAATCCAACTTTATAGATGTCAACCATTTATTATAAGCGATTAGATAAATGTTTTAAATTTTTTTTAGGGCTGTGCAGGATTTCAAACTCTGGGAGAATGCTTGTTTCTGAAATATGAGTGAGAAAAAATATTTCCTGTGATTTTTTAAGACAAAAGTTAAAAAAAATTACAACTTAGAATTGGCTATCATAGTCACGTTTTTATTTAATGTTCTTTCAATTTTTTTAAAATTAATTAAATACAAATTAACCTTATCTCCCAATTAATGTTGTTTGGTCAGAGCTAATGTCAAAAAATCTGTAAGATAGCGTTGGTGTCACTGATGGTAAGGTGAAAGTGGATCCTAACGGTACGTTCCGTTGAGAACCAAAAAACCTATCTTAGTCAGCGGAGTGACTGGAAAGTCTTGGGATGAAGTTTTGGGTAGGGTGGTGGGGGTGGAATAGCGGGTGGATTAGCAGGTAGACAGTCTTCTCTGGTTATTATGAATGAAAACTGCAAGTCAGGGACCGAAATATAATAATTATTATTATTATCACCGCATCTTACTATACGTATGGGTTATAATTACACTAATGTGTAATGATAGGGTGATTGTGAGATGAAATGGAGGACCTACAGTTTAAAGTGCAATCTGAACCATGGTGGAGGCTTGGCATGCCACACATTCACAAAGTGTGATTAATGTACGTCTTGTCAGAGTTGAAGGAATGGTTTGGCAATCAGATATATCTGTGCCGGGACTGAGGATTGAACCCCGGACCCCTAGCAGTCAAGTCTGACAACTTACCCTTAGACCACCGGGTCACCCCGAGACTGAACTAAAATGTCGGTTCATTTTTAAAGTTAACCTTAACTTGATTTAAACACCAAGCTCATTTATTTTATTTTAACAATGAATGGTGATCAGGGTTCAAATCCAGAATGGGTAAACACAGGGTGCATCTTTCTAAATAGTTTCCCTTTTTCTATCCACAAAAATGTGGGCACATTACCTCTGTTTTAGATATTTATCGTTATTAACACACTAGTGTAATTAATAAAAATATAAATATCAATTATACTAAGCACACTATATACTGATATGCCAAACTAATAGATTAAGTATTCAAAGCATTATCTCTACCTGATGTCGAATATGAGTATTTTTAATTATGGTTATTGCCTATTTCACATATTATTTAAATTAAAAAATAACATCTGGGCATGGGAATTGAGCTTGGAACCTACAAACTATGTTTTGATTGTTGTTATAAAACTAATTCGGTACATCTGAACAAAGGGGAGAAAATACCTTTTAATAACATTTGCCGAGAAAGGACATAAAAAGCGATTATGATTGTGGAGTTGGAAAGGGGGAAGTGAAATAATGAAGTAGAAATTCTGTGCACAAATGCACATATTGGTAGTGTCCATCTGGACACGTCTGTAACCTGAACCTAGCTAATACAGTAGTGCCTCTCAAATTATGTTATGTAATGCCAGTGTAGGTTGTCAGTGCTGATATTTTTTAAAACTTTTTTTTAGCACCGCATGTCTTACTAACTGTTCAGGTTATATGCATTTGTACTAATTACTCTATTCTTAAATCTAGAACAAACACAAAATCCATCCATCTGCCGTCAATTCATCACTGTGAGAGGGTAAACCCATATTCCAACGATTATAAATTTCTCAACCATGCCAGGGATCGAGACCGGGACCCTTTAACTCCATAAGTAGACACACTACCGACGGAGCTAAGCTTCGTAATTTTCTAGCATGATAATTTTTTTTCTAAGTTATATCCACAAACAAATTTATTGATTTTTTGTGTGTAAAAGGGCTAATTTGTTTTAAAAAAGGTGGGTAGGATAAGTGAACTTACTGTATTTGTAAGAATGTGAAAAGATATATGGGGTATACAAAACATTACTAATTTTAAATATACTCTCAGAATTAAGCGGTAAAATGAAAACATAGCTTAACTTATGTATTTGTATTGTGTTATTTGCTAAAATGAACAAAACCCATTATTAGAATAAACTGGCCATAAAAACACATTATTTAGAAAAAATTTAACACCAAAGCTCATACTCAGATAGTTAAAATAATTTTTTTTAAACATTATTCAAGATAATTTTATTGTTTTTGGGCTTACAAAATATGCCAGAACATATTTAAAAATAATTTTATCATGTGCGAAAAGAAACGTAGACAATATTTACACAAACTTAACAACTTAGCCTTTTAATTTTCAAATTATACTCAATATTATTGATTTAAATTCTAATTAACAATAACATTCTAATAAAAAATAAATGTTTCCCCAGTTTAGGCATCTCAATTTAGATGTGTTATGACCAGCATCCAAAGAGAAACTTGTGATGTGTTCAGACCAATAATTAATGAAGATAGAGTTATTATTTTTTATCCAAGGCGATATTGTTTATTTAGAGATTCACAGCCATGCAGCAAATAACAGTTTCTATGATGATTAAACAAAGAATGAAAAACTAAAAATTCTCTGTAAAAATAGGGTTTTCGTGGAAAACTATTTTTCCCCACATTGTGGACTCCTAACCGTTAAAATGAGTGGTATTTTGTCAAAATCTTTTTTTATCATTTCCTCATAATTTATAATTTCGGAAACGGGCTTATCAAATTATATATAAGAAGAAAGATTTAACCTACAAATTTCATCTCATGGCCAATCCATTTTTATTTATCTAACATAATGCACAATTGTGCATAGATATTAACGTAACTCAAATATAGGCTTTCACCTCAAGCTGTATTCTTTGGTCAAGGTCATTCTTAAATATTTTTTTATTAACAATTAATAAGTGGTTTACAGTGTCTTGGTAAAACATTTATGTGGTCTGCAGCTAAATAAAGTTTGGTGACTTTGCTTTGAAAATTATAGCAAAGAAAACATTTAAAATCAATTAAAAAAAATGGTTCAAACGGCAGCACAAAGCCACCATGCATCAACAATGGAGTGTGTTTCTGATTGTTATTAAATGGCCGATGATTTTACACACCTTTTACCAACACACCCTTAAAATATGAGTGATAAATGACCCTAACACAGGATTAGTTCTAGATAGCTCAGTGGTAAGATATTGACGTGCTAAGTTGGAAGATCCGAATTTTACACACCTATTACCGACTAACGCTTAAAATATGAGTGATAAATGACCCTAACACAGGATTAGTTCTAGATAGCTCAGTGGTAAGTATTGACGTGCTAAGTTGGAGGATCCAAATTTAGTTACAGATTTCAGAAGATTTTTTTAAAAAAAGTTAATTATTTAAGTTCAATAATATAATATTGGTTTGAAGTCATTCAATCAACTTATTAGCGGTTTGGGCTTTCCGAATTTCTTCGTAAAAGCGTTTCGTTGCCTTGGAATGCTTATTACCTTTTCCCTTTAAATCTTTTCTGCCATCTGACTTTTGGTGGGTCATTTTTTAAAATAATAAAAATATTCTTTCCACTATTTTTACACTTCACACCTCCCTAAAGTCATTAAATGCAACTACACTAAGCTACACTGAAAATAATCCTTTCAATAATCGTCACACTTGCTACACTGACTTAAAAACAGAGGAGAGCTAGGTAACAATCCCTAAAGAGAGATGGTGATAGGTCAGGGCGATAAGCTTCACAAACATGCCAAAAGAGCTGGTGACATATTTATGGTTTCAAGGACAGGTAGCTAGTGACTATGAGTGAGAAGGGATGAGTTGCCTGCTCTACTCTAACCAGGCCGTTCTGTTTCAGGTATTGAGGGGTTTTTATCAGATATATTTTCAAAAAATATGAAGAACCTCAGATTGACTATTAATGTTGCTAAGTTACCATTATAAAGTTAAAAGAAGCCGGCATTAATTGAATATTGCATTTATTTGGCAATTTTTTATGCTATTAATTGAAGGTTCATTGAAATAATATTTATTTCATATTTCGTGAAGTGCAACAGCACTTTTTGTGAGATCTTTAGTAACTAAAACCTAAGGGGTAACCAGACACAATAGCTTAGTTGAGAAATATTTATGTTATTCTTATGGACAAGATTGTGGCTCAATTGTAATTATTAAGAGTAGTTTCAATATTTTGATGTTTTACTGTGAAAGTATGTATTAAAATTCATGCCATGAGTTCTTTTATCTACAAACTATTTTAGTCACTCTTATAATATATGTTTAGAATTTATATTTATACCAAAAATGTTTGATAAAAAATACACAACTATAATAGTTGCATTAGATCTAGTGTTTTTTTTATTTACCTTACATAAAAAATTTTTACTCAACACTTGGTAGACCAAATATTAAGTTTTTATTTGAAAAACTTACCATTTAAAAATAATGTAATATTTAATGAGTTTTTTTTACAAGATCACAGAAGACAAATTTATTGCTCATAACAATTACTGCAACTGAATCAAAGTTCTTGTCCTTTTTCCTGAATATTCAAACACTTTTTAACAAATACCACTAAAAACTTGATTGAAACTATTAAATTATTCTTAGTTTTGATTGGAATGAATGGGATAGCTAAGTTTAAACTAATTTTACAAATCTGAAAAATATTAACAATCCTAAAGTGTAAAATTTATTTTTACATTTTTCTCCGTTTCCTATCCCCGCAAGAAATTATTTTTCAACAGAGATATTCCAAAGTCAAAATGTCATTCCCGCGCAGGACTACAAATTTTACAAGGTGTATCTATTGCAAGTGATTATTGAAGTGTTAAGGCTGAGTAACTATAGAGGAATTGTAGTATAGGTAGCTTAGAAAACACAAAAAAAATATATTTTACTACCAATATTTCAAAAGTATAAATTAGGTATTTTCTTTCAATTTAGTGTAATTAACCAACTTTCACCCACATCTGGAACTATGTGAAAACTCACAGCAATCTGTCGGTTGATGGTTTCTAAGTTGCCATTATATATTTTCTGTTTATGGCTATAGAAACTTATCCCACTTGAAAGGGCTTGAAGTTGGTGCTAATTGTGGATAATATTGAGAAGTTTATATATGATTATAAACCTTTTAGAATTAGCTAAAATATATATTGCAACATAGCTGTTTAGCAATTTATTTTTAACACAATAGCAGCATTCCCTAATAATACATTATATTATTTTCCTCAACATAAAAAGCAAACTAAAATTTTCCTTTCCTAGTTTTGAGCAAATTTAGAAACTCATTGTTAATGGGTCTCAATTAATTTATTACCATGTTATTTGCCCAAAAAACCTCTTGTTTTGTACTATGTAAGGACAGATATAATTATTTGATTCCTGAACTGTGTATTAATTAATAAAGTACCGCCAAACTATACTATAAAATATTTTACTACTAAAACGTAACAAAATAACTATTTGAGAAACTCTCTTCAGTAGGGGTGACTTGTTCTTGAGGCGCAAAGCCGCACCCCTTTCCCCCCCTGCACGATTTATAAATCATAGCCTTGCAAAATAATTATTTGCACTCCATGACAATTTTATTTTTCCAAACACCTAATAGTTTCAAGAAAAACATGTTTTTGGCTTAGTTAATAACAGGCAATGTTTTTGAAATTGCATCCAGTCAGGCACGCGGCTGTCAGCGCCTTGCAGTGTGAAACCAAACATTCCCACCCTTTGAGATATTGTCACCAGCAGGCTGCAGTTAGCTAGTCCTGCCTTTTCTGCAAATGCAGGTGCTTTCCTATACTTGCTATGAAATTGAAAGCTTGTGAGATATGTTTTGCGTATAGCATGAACCAGCAATATTGTTGCCAGAAACTCTGAGTGTTCCTGCGTCCTAAGCATATTAGTGATGTGTATAGTGTGAGTGTTTCTATGTGGGGTAATTTTAGGATTGTGTTGATTTGTTAGGTTATATGTTGTAACATTCTACATAGGTATATTAAATAAATAAGTAATCAGATGCTTAAGACAATAAATGTTTAATAAAGATCGACTCTTGATCAAAAAAGCAAATTAAAATCATAAGTAAAGGTCATGTCCTGAATTCTGTACAAAACAAACAGGAGCCAAGAAAAATGAAAACCTCTTTTTTAATAGGTGGCTCAAGAAACAGAAAAAAAGCTGGATTTGTGGCTGTGATGTGGAAAAAAAAATCTTTGTATCGTTACCTGTGAAGTGAGGACAATGAACATACATACGTGTATAGTTTTGCACAGTAATAACACAGCTTCAGAGTTTATACAAAAGATCCACATTCTTTGAAGTGAATTTGTTCCTTCTTATTTTTTGCATGTTGTTAGTGATATTTTTTGTGTGTTTAAATCAATGAATTTTTAACAAATATAGACAAAATATGTATCTTATTTTAAATGTATTGTCTAGAAATAATTAAGGAACAGGACTGAACATGTCATATAGGTTCTAAAGTGACGAGCTGCCGGTGATCCTTATGCAAATCTATTGAACTAGGCCTATTACATCAAGGTTATCAGAGATAGACAATTAATTACTTTGAATTTGATTTAAATCAATCAGTAGTCTGGTTATGCACCATGATCAAAAATAGTCAAACGCGAACCTAAGCAATTTTCTTTAAGTTCTCAATGGTGACAAGAGTCAAGAAAACAAAGATGATAAAAAAAAGTTCAGGTTTATTTGAAATTTTCAGTTCAAATGTAAAATATTTAATATATTTATTTTAAAATAAGAATGACACATCAATCCTAAGGTTATTAAATAAATACAAAGTTTGACAAGTGTTGAAAATATGTTCTATACAATTTCCAAAAAAATTAACCTAAAACAATTTCTATGAAACTAACCTTGCACTAGAAAGTCTGGAATGTTCTTTACTTTTCATTGATGCCGATGCATTTGCATGTCTACACATCATAAATATTGCCATACTCAAGAAGACTAGATTCGCCTGAAAAAAAAAAATTGTGTTACACACTGTAAATATTTTACCAAATTTACCAATAAACCATATTGTACATACATTTATTTATGATTTGTTATAAGCTATAAGTAAAAAAACACAAAAAAAACACATCAACTGTAATTTTCTAGTGTTATTGAATTACCCTTGTACATGGGAACTGAACCTGGGTCCCCGTATCGATATAAAAAATAGACTTGAAAGTGATTTGTTAAGGACATATTGTCACTACCAGGAGTAGGTAAAGCGATAGACAACAAAGTGGTCAATACAAGAGGACAAATTGCTAGACACAATGAAATGACATGGACCAAGTGATCGACATAAGCTGGACCATGTGATAGACAGCCAACCGATAGACAAAATGAAAACCATAATTCGGAAGGCTGGGTGGGTCAAATGGCCAACACAGCTTGGACCAACTGCTAGACAAGCTCATGTATCGGAGTAAAACCAAGTGGTCAACACGAGAGGACCAACTGCTCGACAAACTTTGATATCATCTAGTTGAGAGTGCGCTAAGTGACAGAACAGTTAATTTAATAAATGATTGTCCTTGTTTACACTCAAATAATTTCCCCCCCCCCATCCTATCAGGTTAACCTCCCACTTCTTGACATATTTTTGTAGGGTTTGCTAGAGTAAAAATGTAGGTGAGAATAACTCGAAATAATGATGACATTATAAAAGAATATCCGGAATTCAACAGTCGCAATTAATTCTGCAACGCTGGCAGCAACATTGAAGAACAGAGTGTGCTGGTCCACACGTATGAACTATCTTATTTTTATATTAATAGATTAGAGGTGAGGATGGTATAATATAGAAAAAATATACCCGCTTTTTCATGAAGAAAGAATTTAAAACCATTGAATAAAAATTCCTTAGTGGCCTTATTAAAACTTAAAATTTGACAACAGTTTTAAAATAGTATGTAACATAGTAACCAGTAATAAGCGACAGTTATCAGGATTTTTATGGTTTTTCTGAGATAATTTTAATATCTAGCCTGTATATTAAGTGCTACATATTTTTAATTTTTAGCACCGGATTATACCTACTAGAGAGTTAATAATAGTTCGGGTTATACGCCTATATACTAACTACACTAATGTGTTTAGGGATGAGTAAGGTTATATTTAGAGGAACTACATCCAATTTTTCATGGAGTGAGAGTGGATAACCATTTATGAAAATCCACCTTCAATCCAACTGGGATCAAACCCTGATGAATGGTCTCAATATTTAAGGTGTTAGGGTGGAGAATGGTGCATAATTATTTCATACCGTTTCAGAATATTGTGAGGGATGTATGGTAAGCAGGAAGGACATATCGTCTAATGTACAAGATCTGAGCCGTCATGTATCAAGAACCGAGTGTTAAGATGATGGATACATCATTTAAGGTACAAGATCTAAGCTGTCAAGGTTTAAGGACCGGCTGGTAAGCGGGATGGGTGTTAAAGAGGATGAATTGGAGCTGGATGTGATCAACACGGTCATTATTGAGCCAAACTACCTCTTGTCAGGATCGATAGATGAAGTTGTCTGGCTTAAAGGATGTAAGAGTACAGGATGGAGACTGTAAGTTGTGCAAATGAAGGCTGGTGGTAGGAGACTGGGAAGAGGTGAGAAGAGCGATTGGCTGGCATGGTAAGAGAAGGGGATGAAAGCTGGGAGGAGAGTACAGGATGGAGGCTGAAATCTAGACTCAAGAGAGAAAGGGGAGGGGGGGGGGTTGCAAGGGGCAGAATGACAAATACAGGGACATAAGGTACTCTTGTGTAATTGCGAGCCTGTTAAGGTTAGGTTAGGGGAGAAAGTGAACCACCCCATTCAATGTTAACCTTATTGGAGAAAGTGGTCAGAACTGTCATTTCAACCACTACTAACATGTTCATAACTTTGTTAGTTTTGAAATAACTTGTCTGTCACTTGAGCCACTCTTGACTGGATTCATCTTGATGTTTGTCGATCAATTGGTCCTCTCATGTCGGCTGCTAGGCTGTCTATTACTTTGTTCTCTTATCTGGGAGCCTGTCTATCACATGGTCCAGCTCATGTCGATCACTTTGTCCATGCCATTGTTGGGTGTCTAGCAGTTGGTTCTTTTACAGATTTGTTCTCTCATGTCAATTGCTTGGTTATCTATCACTTTGTACTCCTACACATGAGCTTGTCTAGCAGTTAATCCAGGTCCTGTTGGCCACTTGACCCACCCTGCCTTCCAAATAATTTTTTATAGCTTTTTGAGCAGTTTGTTGTCTAGCAGTTTGTATGGTGCTGTCACTACCAAATGTTAAAGTCAGTAAATTATTTTAATCATAGCTCCATAAAGATATGATTGCTTGCATGCAATTTTAATTTGCACCTTCTTTGGAAAAATTTGACACCATTTAAAAATACATACAATCCATGTGGTGGTATCCTTATGGAATTCAATATTCTCAGGGTATTTTTGGCTAATGATTTTGAAAAATTCATAAAATAGTACTAGCTATACAGGTTAGTATATTATCATCCACATCTCATTCAATTGAAAAGGCTGTGTATGTAGTGGCATAAGCTATGACCATTTGGCTGGGTAAATAGTTATGAGCATTCATTCAATACCATAAAAAATCCTAATACTCAATATAACTGTTGATTAGATAATGATTCAAATGATGTTTCTTTCAGGAATGAGTAAGAAAATATGTGTCTTTATTGGTTGCTGCAATTTCATTTTAGATACCATGGCAGAAAGCAACAAAGAAAATGTTAAATAAAGTTTTCAATATGTTTAAAATAGTAATATTGTGCTTAGTACAAAATTACTTTAAATATTCCCCGATGTATATCTAAAGGTCCATATTTTACAATCAAATAAGTTGTGCATTTATTAAAAATAAACAATTAAATATAACTTAGTTTTGTATTTAGTTATTAAGGTGGTGGTGTAGGGAATGTGAGAAAAGGACTGTGTTTTTGTATTTCATATAGATTTTTTTATTTTGCCAAAATAGTTCTCCAGTAAAATCGTAGAGTTTAATTTTCTTCAGAGTGCAATAAGAGTTCTTGAATATCTGTCAACAACGTGCTAGAATTTAATGACAACTTTTTTCTTAATTTAAAACGTTCCTCATCTATCCCTATGCTCATGACTAGCGGGCGGATTTTGCCCTAAATGCCTTTTTTATTCCTATGCTTTGAAAAGTAGTCTTTTGAGGTATAAGTTTATTTTCGATGATTGCGAAAATAATGTGATAGCTTTTATAGTGCCTATAAATGCCTATTTCGCTGTTTAGTGCCTATTTTACAAATGGGAGCCTTAAAGTGCCTTTTTCTATCGCTTTCTTCCTCTCACCCTCTTTTTTTCTTTCTAAATACTTGCGGCTGCCCCCCCCCCCTCCCTCATTAGGTTACTCCACGTGGATACTCGTAATAGGTAGGAAAAACCCATGTGTCCAGTGGTCTGATAGGTTCAGACTGTTCAGTCCGGCAACAAAGATTTTCTTCTAGCGCACAACAGTGCCAGTTCATTCAGTGGTTGTGTATATTACGCTGTTGTTAGATGTACATATCTGTTCATTAATATTTCTTTGTATTGGACTCAGTGTAAATTATTGAACTAGTAGAAAATGCCTAAAGAGAAATTGTGTAAAAGTGTATTATTCAAACAGTGGGTAGCTGCAAATATTCCTTGGAAGAAGCTGGAGAATCCCGATTTCAATGCTTTTCTCAACAAATATACCAACATGAAGATACCAGACGAATCAACTCTGAGGAAACACTACCTGCAGTCAACCTATTTATCCGTAAGCTTTACAATAGCAGTTTTTTTCTATCTGACACTAAAAAATATTAACTGAATTGTGTTGATTTAAACTATTTACAGTAAACATTCTTTTTATTTTGTTTAAGACAGTTGAGAAGATCTGAGAAGATATTGGAGAATTATACATCTGGGCTACTGTTGATGAAACCACTGACCGCTGTGGCAGATATGTTGCAAACGTTGTTATTGGAAAACTAGACTCTACGGGTCCTGGGAAACCTCACTTGGTTGTTTCAAAGATGCTTGAGGCAACCAACAGCTCGACAATTGCCATAGTTGTTTGTGATGCTTTGCATAAGTATATAATGTAATTGCACAAGATTTACTGTGCTAATTTAATGATTTGCGCTGTTAGTCCTGTAAAAATTATAATTATAAATAAGTTGATTTGTTTATATTAGGTGTCTTGTGGCCATCAGAAAACAATGATGAAAGGTTTTTGGTGTTGCTGACAGACAGTGCGGCCTACATGTTGAAAGCAGCTACGAGCTTAAAAGTATTCTAAACCAAGTTAATTCACGTGACATGTCTGGCGCATGCTGTTCATAGGGTTGCAGAAGATATTAGAACACATTTTCCAAATGTTAACGCTATTATTTCCACAGTCAAGAAAGTGTTTTTGAAGGCTCCATTAAGAATCTTCTCATTTAAGGCCGCCCTGCCCAACACACGTTTGGCACCACAACCAGTGTTAACGCGTTGGGGTACATGGCTTCATGCTGCGTTGTACTATGCAGATTACCTGGGTGACATTCAAAAGGTATTATACAATACACTATCTTTAGGTGTGTTTCCAAATTAAAATTGCAGTGAGCGTTTACCAATAGTTTTATTGATTCCACCTGTCCATCCACATTATTGAAAAAAAAAAAAAAAAAAATTGTTATAGTTGTAGAACACAATATAATGAAAGAATGGTGAGTTTTGCTATACAACCGTTTTGCTTGTATGTAGTCCAAACATTTGACGAGGAACAAGCTGTCGCCATTACAGAAGCAAATGCTGCCATCTCCTGCTCAAGTGTCAGTGCGGATCTGGCATACGTAAAAAGCAATTTTAGAAATCTTCCTGGAGCAATCACAGCTTTAGAGGCGAGGTATTTGCCTCTTGTGAAAGCTGTGAAGATAATGCGGGGAATAGAAGAAAACCTGAATCAGGCTTTTGGCTCAGTTGGCACAGCCATCGTCGACAAATTTAACAGAGAATTGCAGCGAAACACTGGGTGGAAAGTGATGGCAAGTATTGCGGACATCTTAGAAGGACAAACTACATCACTCCCAGAAGTCAAGCTTAGTCCAGCTGAAATAGCTTGTCTGAAGATATGCTCAATGACTTCATGTGAAGTCGAGAGAAGTTTCTCACAGTATAAAATTTTTTGTTAAACAACAGAAAAAAATTTACACCTGAAAATCTTGAGAAGTATTTGATAATTAACTCTAATAGTAATTAATATGTGTCTATGGAAAGTGTATGCTGGATTTTAAAAATGAATAATAAAAATTTTGAGTGTTTTGGTGCCTTTTGTGCATTACTATGCCTAATTATGTGCCTATTTTCTTCTTTTTAGTGCCTATTTATTGCCTTTTTTACTTTATAATGCCTATTTATGTTCCTATTTTTGTGATTTTTAGTGCCTATAAATCCGCCCCCTACTCATGACATGTAATCATAAATGAGGAAAGCCTTTCTTTGCTTTATGGGGTGAATGTATTATATTTGGAAGGTACCTTTTATACGTTTCTATGCATCTTTAGTGTACCTACTTCCAAATATAATATGTTCATGACAGATATTAAAAAAGTGTTTATAACATCATGTGTAGAAAATTTTACTATGTTTTCATTGAAACACTATTTTATTTATTTTGTCCATGTTTTGCTGTAAAAACTGCAAAAACATTGACCTTTTCACACAGCCTCTACACTCTCCCTTAGATTAGGAAAGGATATTTTAAGAAACATTGACAAGAAGTTGAGGTGTGTGTTATAGCTTTTGTTTTGTTAGATCTCAATTAAAGGACACAATGATATGAGCAGTTTTCAATTGTAAATAGAATCTGCACAAAACCTAGGAAAGTGTAAGATTGTCCAGTATTTAAAACACTACAAATGCTATGAATTAGATGTGTGCAAAGTGACGATGTTATAATTCTGCATTAGTAAACAATGTTATATAAGTTTTTATTTATCATTTTATGTATTTAACCTGCACAAAACAATTATTTAGTCTAATTTTTTTCCGCTTAATTGTGGCAATGAGTTGTGTGATTGAATAACAAACTGTATGTAAATGGCATGAACGCTCGTAACATAGAGCTCATGGGGACAGCATCCAATTCAGTTATTGCAAAGTTGTGCTTTGTCTTGGTAATCGTATTCTGATGCTTTCAGTATAAAATTGTTTACGATAGCACTAAGCACTATACATAAATATGTTTATGCCCTGTGGGATAACATAGATTCAAACTGTACCAAACAGTGAACAGATTTTGTTTATATGTCAACAAATTTAACTGAATCAAAAGACACTTGTCAGGATACCTCGTAAAGATGTCACTTTCCGATGCAATAAGTCCTTTTCAGCATTAGAGACCTGTTCTAACTTTTTTCAGTTTCAGTTCATTAAGAAAACACATATGGATATACTTGATCATTTTTTCAAATAGTTCATCCTTGAGCAATGTATAACCTTATTTTGGTATACATTATGTACTATATCCGACTTTTACCTATGTAGATTTAGTTTGCTTTTGGCTTTAGTTATTTTTTAAATAAATGTAATGTTTGTACCAATATAACTTAAATACAGTGTGCTTTCCCTAAATGAAACATTCCTTTGGTTTAATTCATTGCTTTTTGTCTCAGTTAAAATGTGTTTTTTAGCTTAATGTTTAAAATTTCGTTTAACTGGGGAACCCGCATAGTTGGGCCAAAGTGATATAATCCCAATGTGTCCCAATTGACCGGAATCAACTGTGCATGTGTGTGTACAAATGAGGATAATGTGTTGAAGGTTGAATTTAGAGGAAGTGTGGCTGCATTTATGTGGAGGGAACGTGGAAAACCATGTAAGAAAAAACCACTCAATACACACAGCAAAGATTGTTGACACCAATCTCCGTCATCAGCAGTCTAGTAAATTCAGAGTATAACACTTTAGCCCATGCGGCTACCGAAGAAGGTTGCAGGAATATTGCTAGCTTATATTATATTCTAAAATATTGCTTTCTCGGAACTTTAAAAAATGTAATTTTTAGAGGCGCACACACATATGAAGTTTTGTTTAATAACATGTCATGAAACTAAAAACTCCTGCACTAGTGGGCAAAATCATTTGGTCTGGCTTGCCAGTCATGGGGCGGTTAGGATTTGACTCTTGGCCTTGTTTAATGAGGGAGTTTTTTTTTTACTAAAAGGTTTCCAATTCCTCCTCCTCCTCTACACAATTGCGAGTTTATTTTCTATAAACTGTATATTTCTCAACCTTGCCACATTAGCATAATTACCATACATGCGTACAACCAAAACGGGTGGTGAGATGCAACCAAAAAAGCTAAATATACTTAAGGGGAAAAAATAATCCTTGGAGGATGATCACATTTAAAGATTGAAGAGAGATTAATTAAATGGTTTACTCTGCCTTTTGGTGACTCATGATTTTGAATTAAAATGTACACATTTTTTGCCTCCAACTATTGAAAATTCATAATCGATTTTCTGTCAGAAATTTTTTACAAGAGGTTATGAAGATGCTTGCTATGATTAATTACTGTGGTTTTTAATCTAATATGCATTAATAATGTTTTTAATGAAGTCATTTTGTGCTTTCTTTATATGTAATTGGATCCACACTGTATGTGCAAGTGCATATACTAAAAAAACATCTATTTGGAATCATATTAGGTGTTTATTTAGGTTTTTAAAGATTTTTTTTGGGCATAGATAAGATGTGCCCACTTTTTAAAATATACTTTTCATTAAGTCATTTGAAAGGAATAAAATAAATAAATAACAATCTACCGATTAATAACCTAAGTGGGTTTTTCCTCTCTGGATATTAAGGGGTGTAAAAAAATTCAATGTGTGACTTTTAGTATACATATACATTTAAGAAAATAAAACTTACTAGTATCACAACAATGACAGGTCCCACAAAGCTAAATATAAAGAAGTTGTCTGCTCGTAACCAGCAGTATTTATCCGTCCCATAGCTAAATGGGTCCACTACACAAGATACTGCTACAATTATCAGAGGTACTCCATAGGCAAAGCTATAGTACCACCGAATTCTTGATTTCTCGACTTCAAAAACTTCTATAAGCATAACATATAACTGGAAGCCTGAAACAGAGAAATAATAACTAAGTTAGGTAATTAAGAGCCCTTATTAGATTAAAAGTAAATAAAAACTTTCATAAATACTACTATTACATAGAATCTCTTAAAAAGGATAGTAAAGTCTCCCAAATCCTGTATATTTTTAATAACGTCTATGATATATTGTATAAATCCATGATAATTTGGAAATAGCTAGCCAGCATAATGTTGAACATGTCCATATTAAATACCTCTGCTAATAATAAAAAGTATATATTCTTAGGTAGGTGAAAAATCATGTTGCCTATTCTTGTTTATTACCAGGACTTGGATTTGGATGACATAAAGATAATAAAAATGGCTTAAAATCTATAAGAAATTAGTTAAAAAAATGACACTTTAATCAATAATGTACACAACTAAATCAAACATGCTTTACAAATGAAAACTAGAACATAAATATGAAATTAAGAGTCACTAAAACCACCGTCCTGCATACTGCAGAGTATAATATTGATTTACTAATACTTGCTTCAACCTCACAACAACAACTTAAATGCAGAGCCTTAGCCAGGAATGTGTATTTTAAACCATACAAGCAAAGGGTATAACAAGTTAATTTAATCTTCTCGTTCTGACAACTGTATGTTTAAAAATATTATGTTTATAATATATATTGGATTATAAAATGTTGGTATTAAAAATATACTTATTCAAGATAAATGAATCAAAAATGATGCAAACCAAGAAAATATGACCTAAAAAACTAAAATAACAAAAAATGATCACTGTTGGTGATGTGAAAAAAAAAAATTCATCAAAATCAAGGCTCTGTTAATAACTAATGAAGTAGAATATTTATTGATGTCAGGCTTCAAAAGACCTGCCCAGTCACAAGTAGAGGGCTTGCTTTATATCAAAACAAAAGGTAAATCTGGTAAATTTGTTTTTGCCTTTTCTTCCTTCCACTTAGTATCATTGTGCCTCATCTTTACTCAGGGAAGTGTGTGTGACCTTCTCTTCTCATCTCAGGTACTTTTTGGCAAGCAGGGTGAGCTAGAAGTCACGCAACCCATAGAATGGTTTGCTGCTGTGCTTGATAAGTAAGCTACTATTAGACTAGAATATTTGAATGCGACTGTGACTATACAGATTATGGTCAACACACAATGACGTTATCTCCCTTCACTCTGAGTCGTTAACAGGACAACATGCCTCTCACATAGGTTCAGCGAGTGTTCAATGTTGAAAGTTAATAAGACTCGGTTGTATGTAAATTGTCAAGATGAGTTTAGGGAAACTTTCCCTGAATCAAGAGTGCTGAATAAGTCTACAATTTTTTGCATGGTTGCTCAATTTATAGAGACTACGGTCCGAAAAAGCAACAAAGAAGTTACATTTACATCCATATCAGATGCAAAGCATGTGTGAACTTGAAGAACCTGATAAGGAAAAATGACTCCATTACTACCGGTGGTTTAAACTTTTTGTTCACAATGGTCTTGCTATTCTGGATTATGTTTTCTTCTCATATGAAACATAGTTTCACCTTAGTGATTACATTGACAGTCAGAATAGCAGAATATAGAATTCTGGAAACTCACACATTTTACACGAGAGTCCACTGCATTCTAAGACAGTTGGTGTATGGTGTGTGATTTTGTGGGTCCAACATTCTTCATGGATACAGTTACGGCGGAACGTTACCAGTACATAATATTGTATATGTTTTTATTTAATGCTATGATTCTCATTGGAAATGTTTTAACGCATTAATTATCACTTTGCTTTAATTTTACTTTTTAGCCTATTCTTTCTCTTTCATCTTTATTATCAATCACTATCTAAGTCTTTAGTTTTATTACATAATTAATCAGTTCATATCACTGTTAGAAACTGATCAACAGGAGTGTTGGTTACAGCAAGACAGGGCAATAGTGCACACAGCAAATTCCACGATAAAAGAGTTCTTAGGAAATTGCATAATTTCCCATGGATTGTGGCCGCTAAAGTCACAAGACCTTTATCTTTAGTCACCTAAAAGAAATTGCATTTAAAAACCAACACACGTACACTCGATGAACTTAGACAAAACATCAAGATATCTTTAGCCAGCGTAACTCCAGGGACTTTACAGAAGGTTGCAGCAAATATCATGAAACACACTGACCCCTGCATAGACGCTGATGGAGAACATTTCCAACATTTATTGAAGACCATAAATGTACATCTGTTTTTTAAGTAATTATTAGCTTATCTAAAATAATTTTAAATTTTAAGTAATTTTATATAATGGGTTGCGTGACTTCTAGTTCACCTTGTATTATGTAAGGCACTATCTGCTCCCTTCTCAACAGATCTACAGAAAATGTAGCCATATTTGAACTCACTACATTCTTATTTTGTACCAGGTCTTCTTAAAGATGTTGGACTAGGACACACACAAAATATATACCAGATCCTTAGCCTTATAGAAGTTTCGCTGTGCTCCTTGAACAAGGTTTTTTTAGTCTACTGACACTTAGGAATCACAGGTATCAATGTTTAGTGATAAAAGCAGCACTTCCAAATGTTCCCCATGAAGGGACCAGTGTAATTATAATGGACAACCTGCGTGAGCTCTTTGTGAAGTAGGATTATATAAAGAGTGAACTGGGTCGGTACCTGAAACCAGCTTTGTGGAAGCCAGCTAAATGAGTTGAGATGGATATTTGTGTCATCTCTCTAGTGAAACCTGTAGGCTGTGGGTCTGGTGCAGTATACCTTGTCTGTTGACTTTTACTACACACTCACTGGTTTATCATAAAATAACCAGTCTTTTTTAGGTAGTATTAATGCAGCATTATTTCTTCTCTCAACATCTTATCTACAGAAAGTTTAACTTTAAGAAGGCTTGTTCTTGCCTCATTTTATTCCCTCTATACTTAGGAAAGTGTGGGTGATGGACTTCCAATCTCCCCATCTTGTCCAGTCTCCTAACCAGTTTCTTAGCCCTTCTGCTTCTCTAACAAGCTCCTTGTATATTAGATTCAAAACCATCTCAACTTATTTTTATCCCTTTCACTATTGCATAAACAATCAACAAAGACAGGTAATATATTCATTATGATAAAATTAAAGCTGGGTCACTACCATTATTTCTTAAATACAAAAAAAATCTATGACTCGAATTCTAATCAAAATGTTATAAAACACAATAAGCATGGTAACTTTTCCGCAGTGGTGTGGTTTTTAATCAATTCTAATTTTATTCCAATTGATTTTAAGTCCAGGCCTATATTGAAAATATAAATTAGAACTAAGTGATCACAGTTTTTGTGTGTACAAATATTACAGTTATATGGTAAATTAAAAGCCTGTGTGTCCTATAGTTAAGTTAGGGTGACAAAGTGCATGTAAACTTATAAGATAACACACTGATAATACAAAAGGACAAACTGTTAGTAAGAAGGCATGATTAACACAGAGGAGCCACAGGACAGGACAATGTGGCCAACAAGAGAAGGACCTTGCGATAGACAGCCAACTGCTTGATAAAAACTAGAACATATATTTGGAGGCCAAGTGGCCAACGACTTGAACCAACTGCTGGACAAGCTTATAGATAGGAAGATAAAGTGATAAGACAGTCAACTGGTCAGACACAACCTGGACCAAATACAAGACAAGCTCATACATAGGAAGCCCCAACAGATGAGACAACCAACTGAACTAAAAAAACAACTGGACAAGTGAATACAGTTCAGCGTATACAAGTGGCAGTATAAATAAGTACCCTACATCAGTGTTTTTTTATATAGTTCCAAGGAACTGACCTCACACATTCATAAAAAAAACTCTGCCTTAAATGAGTGATAACTAATAAATGAGCTAGCATGAAATCAATCCTGGATAATAGTGTGACTAACTATTGGCCCACTAAGGCAAAGTTCGCCATTTTTAATCCTGTATCCAGGATTCTGTTTTCAAATTTAAATTTAGATACATTCCTTTGAATGGCTGCCATCTGTTGCTGATGATAATTTTAATCAATTGAATAATTTTTTTTCCCCAACACAATTCACTATCGTTCAACCTATACTCATAGATATATAATGAAGCTGATATGGTAGGAATGAGAAAGGTAATTAGAGAAAATGCAACCTAATTTGCAAAGGTAGAGTGGAGAGGAAAATTACTTCAGTACACGTGACCAAGATTAAAACCCCAATATCAGAAGCACCGGCAATTTAGCATAATGCGAGAGTAACGCTTTAGAAAACATGGCCATTGATTATGTAATCGTTTAATTAATAAATCCTATTGAAAAATAGTAAATCAATTATCTTACATGTTTTCCCCTGTTTACAATTTTGTTGCTAGCACTTTGTTTGCAATGTATCAACTAGTTGGTAACTTGACCAACCCTCAACCCCTTGACATATGTTAACAAGGAGTGCTTGACATAACATACCACTACTAAACAGATAGAATGATGAGCAGGGCTAGCTTGTTAAAATTATGCATAAAAGTATTGTAAGGTGAAATTAAATAGAAATCCTGGTGGTTGACATAGCCCACTTATATTACAAGTCAAGGGATTTACCAGGTTCCTTTAGACATTTGCTTGTCTAGAATTTGGTCCAAGTTGTCGTCCAAATAACTCGTCCAGCCTCCCAAATATATTCATACAGCTTGTCGACCAGTTTTTATGGCGTAGGGGTGAACTATAAGTAAGGATTCAAAAATCCCTAAAAAAATTGAAATGGATTTTTTTTAAATAAATTAAATTTTAATCAGAATTTTTTTTCAAATCCGAGAATTCTGAATATTATTAGAAATATAAATACTCTAAGGACCAATCTAGAGACGACTGGATTGTATCCATTCAGACATTTCTTAAACAAGCACCACAAATAAAAAGTCTGATTTGTATCCATTCTCATAATATTCACAAAATCCTGAACTCTATCCATTCTGAATGGTCTCCATTCAGACAATTTCAAATAAATGACTTTAACAAAAATCCCGATTTGTATTCACTGTAATTATTTGCAATATATCTACCAAATTCTGAATTGCATCCACTCTGAATGATCTCCATTCAGACATCTTAAACAGGCACCACAAATAAAAAGTCTGATTTTTATCCACTAGAAATATTTGTATTATATCCATAAAATCCTGAATTATATCTATTTAATTGCGCTGCCACATGTCTGATAGATGGCATCAGCAGAAACTCTCCTTAACTTATTCTGTACTTACTAGAGAGAAGAACGATCTCTTATGTTAATATAAAAAAAAAATTTTTTTTAATTATTGCCTTATTACTTTAAAATATAAACATGGATTTTAATTTATTACACTTATTTTTATAAACATTACATAATATATCTGTGTACAAGGTGCTTGTTTTATACACAAAGATATAGATAATTATAGATATATATTTATATAAATAATCCTAATCTTGTTGGCAGCCCTGTATTTAAATACTATATTATGGTAAAATGACAGCATTAGATATTTTCACAACACCATTTTATTATTGGGCTGAACTATTCCACATCCACAATAAACTACAAGTCTATAATAAACACAAGGAAAACAAATATAACCAACACAAAATTAGTCCAGAAAATAAATATAGAGGGCGACTAGAACTTTTTCTTAAAAAAAAAAAAAAAATGATTGAAACGAAAAAAAAACCTTTGATTGGGCTTATAACACAAATCCAAGCAACTTGGCCTGAACAATGTGAAGTATATTTTTAAAAAAGTAATATCCTGCACTAAACACCATATATTTAAGGATGGTGACCTGGTGGTCTAGGGGTAAGGTGTCAGACTTCTATGCTGGCGGCCGGGGTTCAATCCTCGGTACCGGCAAAGATTTATCTGATTACCAAACCCTTCCTTCACCTCTGACACGACATCTTGTGAATGTGGGGAATGCCAGGCCTCCACGTGGTTCGGATTCCACGTTAAACTTTAGGTCCTCCATTTCATCTCACAATCACCCTGCCATTTACACATTAGCTTAAGTGCGTATAATCCGAATGGGTAGTAAGACGCGGTGCTAATAATAATAATAATAATAATAATATTAAAATCAATTCTCTATCCAATCATATAAGTGTGCTTAAGACTAAACCCTACAGATCTGAGCAATTTGGATAAAACATAGGGATGAAACACACCTTTTTAAAAGAAAAATTCTGCATTAAACACATTTTTAAGGCACTCCAGATGCCAAACAAAAATTTGTGTAAAGAGTGCAATGCAGGCCCTGATAGTAAAATCAATTCTATATACAACCATGCAAGTGTGCATAGGCCTAGACCCTACAGATCCGAGAAATTCGACCCAAACTTGGGGAAAACATGCTTTTTTAAAAAAAAAAATCTTGCTCTAAACACATTTTTAAGGAGCTCCAGAACCCAGAGCAGAATATGTGCCAGGAGAACAAAGTAAGTAAGGGGCCCAAACCAGAATTTTTGTCATGAGCACAAAGCTGGGTCCTATAGTAAAATAAATTCTTTATCCAACAATATAAGTGTAAATAGGCTTAGACCCTAAGGATCTGAGCAATTTGACACAAACTTGGGGAGGAACAATTTTTAAAGTAAAATCTTCCCTTACACAACACTTCTTTAAGGTGCTCCAGGGCCCAAATCAGATTTTGTGTCAAAAGCACAAAGTGGGACCCTGATAGTAAAATCAATTCTCTATCCAACCATATAAGTGTGCATAGGCCTAAGCCCTACAGGTCCGAGAAATTTGACCCAAACTTGAGGAAGAACATGGTTGTCTTAAGTAAAATCCTGCATTAACCACATATTTATGGTGCTCTAAGTCCCAAGTCAAAATTTGTGTCAAAAGCACAAAGCGGGGCCCTGATAGTAAAATAAATTTTCTATCTAACAATGTAAGTTTGCCTAGACCCTACAAATCCGAGCAATTTGACCCAAACTTGCAGAGAAAACTATTTTTTTAAAAGGAAAATCTTGCATTAAACACATTTTTAAGGAGCTCTAGGGCAAAATCCAAAATGTGTGTCAAAAGCAAACAGCGGGGCCCTGATAGTCCCAAGTATTTATTTTCAATCATATAAGTTTGCATAGGCCTAGATCCTACAGATCTGAGTAATTTGAACCGAACTTAGTGAATAACTTTTTTTTTAAAGTAAAATCCTACATTAAACATCTTTAAGGTGCTACATGGCCCAAACCATAATTTTCGTCAAGCGCACAAAGAATGGCCCTGATAGTGGAATTTGAAGAGTTTTTATGATTTAGAGAGAAGTTTTACACTTTAGATTATTTTTATTGGTATCATGTTTATTTTCACTCTACTATAGTTAGGATACCACATTAAGCTGTAGGTCCTCCATTTCATCTCACAATCACCCTACCACTATATATTAGCGTATGTATAACCCGAACAGGTAGTAAGACGCGGTGCTAATAATAACAATAACAAGAGTTGTAACACATTAAAATATAGAATAACTGAACACTTAATCTGCTCCGCCTACTATCGCTAAAAATGCCTCGAGCCGATCTGATCGGCTCATCCTACTATCGCTAAAAATGCCTCGAGCCGATCTGATGGGCTCAGCCTACTATCGCTAAAAATGCCTTGAGCCGATCTGATCGGCTCAGCTTACTATCGCTAAAAATGCCTCGAGGTGATCTGATCAGCTCAGCCTACTATCACTATTAATGCCTTGAGCCAATCTGATCGGCTCCACCTACTACCATTAAAATTGCCAGAGCTGATGAGGTCACTCTCCAGATTTGATCTAGTTCTCACTTTATCCAATAGATAGTGTAGTAGTGTCATATATCATTGGAAAGAGCTAATTTCCCCCTATAATTTTATATTAAGGTTGGCAACCAAATTCAACTGTAAATAGTTTTTATTGGAACTGGGAGTTTGGTACATTTACTATGGCACAGTCACATACTCAATGTGATAAGTGCAACACCGGTTAGTGTACAAACTACATGGTAAAACTTAAGTATGGCTCACATTCATACTTATGTAAATAGTTTTGTACACAATTTTCAAATATACAGGTTAAATTGTTCTTAGTATAGAAAAATATATTATTTAGATTTGTATGTTATGTCATGTGAATGAAAATATTTCTTTAACAATGTAAATAAATAGGCATAATGACAATATAAATGTTTATACTATTTTTTTAATATGAAATTATTCATGATAAAAGGTTTTTTAAAAAAAAATGCATTCATTATGCGTAGGCCTCAATATTTATTTGTGAGGTAAGCAATAGTGGCCCAAAAATATCTAATTTAGGATATCAAATAAATATCCTGTAATTATTTTATATATATTCAAAACTTTATTTTCTTGTATGCACTACTACAAAATAATATTTAAATGTATTACTAATATTTTAAATATGTTTATTTGCATTAGTTTTGAAAAGTTAAGAATTAAAAAAAATTCAATTTAATTTAAAACTTAGAAATTAAATAATTTTAATTAAATCATATTAATTTATACTATTATTATTAAAAACCTGTACATACAAATTAAAATGATAGAAAAATCAAATCAATCACTTCATAAATAAAGGTTTGGCAAATTTTCTTGCAAACCCTTACAAAAATGTGTAAATAGCTGTAGCATTCTTTGCACACAAAACTTAACAGGCCTCTGGCATTCTTCACATGCAAATTCTGGAATAGGTGTGGAGCTTAAAGGGTTAAATATGACAACTTCACCCATGTGATATAACAGTGATTATAGTAACGTTTGAATAAACCTCATTGAGTTTTTTAAAGACAATTTGATAAAAAAAAATGAATATCAACATATAAGTTGCAAATAATTGTATTTACAGCACTGTAAGTATGGAGGGGACCAGATTTCAAATAATATAAAGGAATAAAATTAAATAAATATTTTTTGGTTCCTAAACGCTTCTTTTAAATTTTAACCAATATGTGAAAATTCTACTAGTGTTACAGGGTGTCCAGCCAAACCATAATTATAAATTACCTTACTATTTCAGGTTTTCCAGAGAGAGTATACTTTTTTCCAGCTCACAAGTTTTTACCCCCCTAGATAAATACACATTCTTAAACCTTGTCTCGCAATGTAGGGGTTTAAACGATGGCAGTGGGCTATTGAGGAGTTAAAAATATATTTCAGTAAAATCTTATCAAGAAAAATGCTATTTTGACTATTGTAGATCAAGAGCTGTGTTAAACAATTTAAGTGATGTGTTAAGTATTAACTAAAATAAAATATTTATCATTGTAACAAAATTTTTTTTTTCCATGACTTTCCATAGACAAGCAAATTCCCCGACAAATCCCCGTTTTTCAGGTTTTCCAGGTGCTGAACATCCTGTATTAACTGGAATGATTTGGGTACCCACAATTTTATTGTTCATTACTGTCAATAAGTAATGAGTCAATAAGTAATATAACGCCAAACTTGAAATCTAAGATTAATATCTATTACATCATTTATCTATCTTACATTCAAATCATTGATTTTACATCACTTTTAATATCATATTTATATTTATTAATTTGTTATATTGGATTTGAATAATAATGTCAATATCAATAACTTCTTAGTTATTAAAGACAGCATTTATATCTTAATCCTCATTTGATTTTAGACTCAGTAACATTTAGAACATATTTTCTATCCCACATTGTAACTATTCATTACATCTAATTTGATTATTATAATTTATGATAATTATATTATTAATTTGTTATATTTGATTTGAATAATGTCAATATTAATGGCTTCTTAGATATTAAAGACAGCATTCATATCTTAATTCTCAATTGATCTTAGACTCAGTATTAATTAAAACATATTTTCTACCTCATATTGTAACCATTCTTCACATTGAATTCTATTATTATAACTACGATTAAATATTGTTTCCTTATTATAACTTAAAATGTTTTTCAAAAATAATAATAATATTTGTGTTAGATAATAATAATAATAGAGATGGGTCGAATCCACTATTTCTCGAATCCGAATCTACATTTTATTTTCGAATCTCAAATCCGAATCCAAATCCTAGCAAATCGTTATAAAATTTTTAATGATTTACAAATAGACCTACCCAATATAGGCCTAAACACTGAATTAAGGTTTATTTCAATCATGCTTTCAATTTTAATCAACCCCCCCCCCCCCCCTCGCAAAATACATATTAAAATCCACCCAAATTAAACAATCAAGAGTCATATTATTGTTTAAAAATCAAATCAACCAAAATTTGAGTGTCTTTTAGTTATTTTTAAAAGTGTTGTTAGAATGGGTTAAGTTTCTAGAAAACATGTGAAATAAACAGATTAGGCCTAGATGTCCTTTAATCAACTTTAATCATCATTAAAGGATGTTTTATTGTATTAAGATAACAAAAATAAAAATACAAATGGATATTTTTAATAAAGACTAAAACAACATGCTTAACAATTAAACATATATTGGAAATAGTGAACTCAATAATGCTCAAGTATGTTTTATTATTATTTTCTTTTATATCCATTATCTATTTTTGCGTAGAAAACCAATATATTCGATTCTTGCGATATATCGATTTCTGAGAATACATTTTATTTAAAACACGAACATATTTTCGACTACAATATGTTCATTCACATTTTATAAGGCAGGACTATGTTTGAATATTTTCACAATTACTTCAATAACATATTTAAAAAATAATAAAAACTAAGTTAAAATCACTTTAAAAATAAATAATGGATTAGAAAGTCATTATTTGTTTCTTAAAACTCGAGAGCGCTTAATAAGTGATCAGATTACCTGAATCGATTTACAAACAAAACCAATCTTGAATAAAAGAGGGGTTGGATGGATTATGGGTTTATAAAATATTATTTATGTATTATAAAAATTAAATAAAATGGTTTTAAAGTGGGATAAGTAGTTAACTTTCAACTAATACTACGGTTAAGCATGCTGTTTGTCTCATTTAATTTCAACCAGGATTAAGGCCAGTGCTTTATTTCAAACAAAGAATTATATCCTAACCCATACATTTTTGGAAAGAGTTTTTCTAGTAATAATCCCACTTCACCTGAATCTTACATTTTATAATAATGTATTTACACTAATAATACTCAGGAAACAAAATAATTAACATGGACAGTTAAATTGGAGAAAGGTTGAATGGTAAAAAAATACCCATATTTGTTTAAACTATGCATCAATTGAGACAAAACTGACCTTCTAAAAACATCCAACCAAATGCACACAGGAAGAAGAAATGTAGTAGACCAGCAACTATGCCACACATGACAGGTTTATCTGTTTGACCAATTCCAGCCAAAAACAGGAGTTCTGCCACAAGCAGGCAAATGCATAGGTTCTTGTGAATAATGGTGCGGTCAGACTAAAACAGTATATTTATGGAGCATTATATTCCTAAGTTAAGTAGGAACAAGGTAAAAAGGCCTGTATTTGAAAATTTCAGTTGTTATTTAAAAATATTTATGTAATGGTTTTTGGCTATCACTTTTGATAAAAATAAAATAATACTAAGATAATGGGAAAAGGTTGAAATGTTGAATGTAAAAATGGTATATTAAAATATATAATAGTGGAATGGTTACAAACCTTCAATCCTCTGAAGAGTTGAAAAGTAATAATTGCCAAAACAAGGCAAACAACAGATATAATACAACCAACATAAGTTATGATCTGCAAGGCCACCTGATGACGAGGAGAAAGGTAACTTGAATGGATATCCATGAGAACAGCAAAATTAGTTAGATGATTACACTGGCAAAGTGTATGAGTAAAATTGGTGTCTTCCACATGACATCCTTCCTCTGACCATGCACTGGAAATAGAACCCCTAATTAATATATTTATTTTTCAAATATAAACATTAAAACGCGAAAGCATCTGTTTAAGCATGCCTATACAACAAAAAATTACATCTTCAAAACCAGATACAGTTTAGATTCAAATTGCCATTAAAGCTTTTTTATTTTTAATAACGACCAAACTAAATGTTATAGGTTATTTTGGTGCAACGTTAAATAGGCAGGATATATACATATAAGCAAAAAAAAAAAAAATTGTAACATGTGGATGAAATTGATTCCCGTTTTAACAATGTTGATTCTTAACATACTAAGGAAAAGGTAGAAACAAAAATGGTCCTAATTGTACTTCAAGGGATTAAGCAAAATACAATCTAACTTCTTGTTTATTGCTATATCGTTACAAGTGAAAATTCATTTGAAGAGCAAGCTAAAACAAAACCAGATTGCGCGTGTTTCCAAGCTTTTGTCATGAATGATGTGTTATTTATTATTCAGAGGACCCTTTAAATACTAACTATATACCGGAATTGAACCTATATCTAGAAAAAAAAGTGAGCGAGTGGTTTAGTGAGGAGGAAATACTATTTTTTTATTATTAAGGATCTAAGACAAATGGTACTACTAACAGGACAAGTGGCATTAACAAAATAGAAAGCATATTAGGAATAAGATAATTGGAGATTATTTGGTGTTCATTTGTATTGAGCAAGTATTAATTTACTCAGCTATCTATCAATTTATATTAATTTTCTCGCTACCTTACAGGTAGAGAAAGTATTGTAATTGTAAGAGAAAAAATCGAACTCTAGATTTTGAAGAATTTCGACGTTTCATCATCCCCTAAATCCGAAAATGTGGTTTTCGTAATTCTGTCCGTCTAACCCCACCATTTTATTGATTGGGCTAAATCTTAGTAACTATGGTTTTCATAGGAGTGCCGCGAGGGATTTTCAGAATTGGATATCTAACCCTAAAATTAAGGGCAATTTCTTTAAGGGTGAAAATAAAATAAATCGATTTTATAAAAATTAAGACTGACGATTTTGATTAAATTTTATTTCTAAGCTCTGATCAATATTTAAAACAAATGGATTTTCTAAATTTTTCATCAAAATTACTTCAAGGATTCTGTATTGCGTAAATTCTAATTTTAAATTATATCTGTTAACCTTTGAGCTATGAAAATACTTATCATTGCAAATATGTAGGTCTATTTATTATAAAAATCTTTTACTTGAAATATATATTTTTATAAAACCAGTAGTTTTCAAGCCAAACATAAATATATTTTTTTAACTTTTCTAAATCTCAAGTATTGCAACCGTCAAAAAATCTAACCTGATATGTTGAGTGATGTCAAACGTTTCATGATCCCCAAACCCAAAAAAAGTGTTTTTTGCTCATCCGTCTGACTGTGTGTCTATCTGACCCTAAAATTAAGAGTACTTTACTAAAGGGTGAAAAAAAGAAAAATTTAATTTTTCTCAAAATTGGCTTTAATGATTTTGATTAAAATTCATATCCAGGCCATCGATTAAGATTATGAAAAAAATGGCCATTTTCATTTTCCCATATAATGACATTTAGGATACTTAACAGAAGCAGAAAATTTACATATATCTACAACTATTTGAGATACTAATTAACTTACCATTGCAAAATTGTAGTACCTATTAAAAATAAAAAAACTTTGATTTGAAATATATCTTTATAAAACCAATAGTTCCTGAGGCATTGGCAATTATAATGATACAATTTTGTTAGCTTTAGTTGTAGATACTACCTAAGATTTCATGCAATAATTATTTAATGCCATAAAGTAAGTATTATTATTATTATTAGCACCGCGTCTTACTACCCGTTCGGGTTATACGCACTATAAAGTAAGTAAATAACTAAGTCTCTCAAAAGTTTGTTCTTATTCCTTTGACTTCTTAGGGGAAATTTTTTTACTTCAATGATCTATATCTATCATTTTAGACTCAATAGTCAATACTTATCTATTTTATTGGTCAAAATTTATATATGAGGAATTATATAACAATGTGATAACCATAACATGTGCAACCCCTAATAAAATGATGAAAATTTTAAACGTAAGTTGAAATTTTAATTTGAAGTTTTGACCATTGTCGACTAAATATCAATCTTTTTTTATTGGTCTAAACATACAAATGAGGACTTTAATTCTTCAAAACTAAAATTATAAAATTTAAAACCAGGAGTAAATTTTTTTTACATAAGTATAGCACAATTTTTGCTCAGGTTTACTGGTGTACATTATTTTGTTTCACATGTATTACACGTTTATGGTAAATACCACCCTTTTTTAAACAATGGAGTGAGAAAGTCTGTGCAGAGTTCTGTACAATTTTTTTAAATATGGATGTTCCAACGCTGCAATTTGTACATTCAATGCTGCAATGTCCTCTATGGCATTTTACAGGATTATTAATTACTTGGACTTTTATCTCCAGAACCTTATTTTTCTCTTTTCGGAAATTGCACAAGCTATTTTAGTTTCTCGTTTTTCGCAATAAATAGTGTCTATCCAATGTGTATAGGCATTTTGTGCAATGTGTTTAAGAGTGTTGGGTATCTCATAGCTTATTGCTGCACCCTGATGAAGAATAGCATAGTAAATATACAGGAGATCAATGATTTAGATTTGTAATATCATTAAAGAGGTAGCATACCTGTTTAGAAATTGTCAGAAAATTCTAATGCTTTTTGCCAACAATGTTTCTCAATTAATGGTCAATACATATTTCAGATTGCGAATAGGATTTAAACACATAAAGAACAAAAAATAAAAGATATGAGATACGTTACTAAATTTGAAGTGATTATTGCAGGGTTATGGCAAGTCCCACCTAGTGTAAGTGGTTTAAGTCAAAATTCTCTGCTTGTGATTCTTACATTTTCTTGAAGAGTAATTAGCACTATGGAGGCTTATTTCGGGGAAACATTAGCTGATTAAAATGTCAATTTTATGAACATTTTTTTAAAAAATGTTAGTGTAATTGTAGTGAGATTAAAGATTTGAGTGTGGAAAACATTTTGATTATTTTTCTATGATAATTTTTAGTGTTGTAGTTATTTTTAATAGTGATTTTCAAGTGTTATTTAGAATTTAATAAACACAATTTCAATTTTTTATAAACTTTTTACCAAACATATATATTATTTAAAGAAATGAACACCATTTTTATTGTAAGATGTGTTTTCATATATATTTTTAGATGTCACATGTTAAAGAAGTGGTAATTACATTTTACGTTCATTTTTACTTGTGACATTTTAAATATACAATTTCACTTTTAAAATAAACAAATAGAGAATATAAAATTTTATAATTGGCAATATACTTAAGCTCAACTCAAACCCGAGAGTGTTATGAAGTACTAGATTCAAATGAAAGAAACAAAGTTTGCAGACCCCTAATAACTATCTTGCAATAGAACAGCAATTTAAGATATAGATATAACAATATTTAATGAAGTTGAAAAACATGTTTTAAATTCATACTTGCAAGCCAACAAAACAACAGCAGATTGGTTGAAACTCTTGTATATTATCAAAGGCACCCATCTCAGTAGCTTGCTAGTCTTAGAGCTTGAAGGATTTTTTTTCTTAAGTAGTCACACAAAGGGAGTTTTATGGTCCATTCTTATTGCTTTCCTTAAGAGGTAGGTATTCATTCATTTATTCCCCTCTTAAAATATATTTCATTGTTTATTGAAATGTGATATTTTTATTTCCCTGTATACGTAATGTTTTACAAGCTATTATTAAAAGACACAAAATTAACAGATTATTCATTTTGAGGTCAGGCCCACTTTTGGGTCCCTATTCTTCTAATTGGTCTATTAGTGGGCCTAGGTGGCCCAGTACTGGAAGACATGTTCATTCCGAGTTAGAGGGGCCCATTACTAGGAAAAGATATTTGTCTTTCCTAATATGTTTATTATATTTTGTAGGGCCTATACATGTTTATTATGTTTTAATATGTTTACTATAGAACAGGACAATGGAGGGAAAAAAGGAGCAAAATTATACAAAAGAAAAATTAAAAATAGCAATAACAGAGGATGAGAAAGGGAATAGTGTCCTTTCAGTGTCTAAGCAGTATAATATTGCAAGACCAACCTTCCGAAGTAGATTGAAAGGAGGCGTCAAATTAGCCACACAAAATGGCCCAAATACATTGTTTACCACAGATCAAGAAACAGTTTTATGGATCAAAACTATGGCAATTGCTGAATTTCTTGTTACAAAGGGTATACTTATACATAACATAATAAAATTGGCCAAAGAATGTCAAATTACTTTCCAAGGACGAGATAATCTTGCTGGAAGAAAATGGTATTTTTTTTTAAGATGCCAACCTGACATGAGTGTGTGAACAAGCCAAAATTTAACTATAAGCAGACAAAAAGTTTCATAAAAAAAGTATTACACACTTGGTTTCTAGAGGCCGAGACTTACTTAAAGAAAAAACTTGAGTATGTCTTACTTAACCCACGGAGGGTTTTCAATTGTGATGAGACAGCTTTATTTTTAAATACCAAGCTAGGGAAATTTCTTGCTGAAAGAAGATCAATCCTATTGCTGGGCTATCCAAATTTGTACCATCTTCCTTCTAGAGAGTTATTTTCTGGCCAGAAGGGGAAAGTAACAAATTAAAGAAAAAAGGAAAAGTTTCCCATAGTTGTGACTTCTCCTAGAACGATTCAATATTATATCAAGAAAGAAGATAGTAAAAATATTAAAGCTGCAGACAAAGAGAGAATAAAAACTAAAAAAAAAAAAAAATTGAAAAGAGCAGAAAAAAGTAGCAGATGAGAAGAAAAAGAGAGCCAGAAAACTTTTCATCCAATTCTTCCATCTCTTTTTCATTCAGGGATGAAAGTGAAGAGGCAGGAGAACGATTCCTAGAAGAATTAAAAGTTCAGGAGGGACAATTTGTACTTGTGTAACTCTTGAGGGATGGGGGGAGGGTGGGTTGGGATGCACAAAAATGTGTGTATTGATGCATTAAGCAAGAAATCAAAGATATAATGTGTGTTCAAGGACTCAGGTCATCATGGAAAACAATGCGTTTTAAATAAATCTTTCAGGTATAGCTTCAGTGGTACCCCACTCATAACTCAGAGTAAAAGATAAACTAATGTAAACCGTTTGTAAAAACTTGACATTAAAAGAAAAGTTATAAAGAACTTAAAGCGAGATTTAGACCCCAATCATATTTTGAGTTTTTTTAACAAAGAATTTTGTTTTAAAGCAGATTCAGCTTTTATTTAACTTTTTACAATACTAGTGTTAAAGCAATTATATTTTTGCAATATATTGTCACAAACATAACTTTTTCCTTTTCAAATTTTATATATTTGAATGGCCCACTATTATAGGGACACCAGAAATTTAATATTTCCACTACTAGTACATAAAGGATGTTACAATTTTTAATTATCTATTAAGATTTTTAACAATTTGTTTGAAATTTGATGTGAGAATTCTGATAAAAGAGTTTAAACAATGACAAAAAAATATTTACTCTAGAGTGCACTAAAGGTTTTGATGATAATTGATTGAATGCCCTTAACTGGCCCACTACTGGTACCCTTACCTTACATCTTTCTATGTATAAATTGCCTGTATAAAAATCACTATCTAAAATTAAGAGCTACTGGTTTTATTCACTATCTTAGTAAATTCAAATCAAAAAAAGGAACTTATCTGCTTAAACTTTCCTGGAAGACAGGTTGTGAGAAAAAAGCCACTAATATAGCTGGTCCAAATAATCAAACGTCAGTCTTTTAAATTTGAAGCGGACACACTATGGGTGTAATTTCCTCTGCTGGCCTATTTCTGATAGTCCACCATTTTGAATTAAAAAAATAAATATCCATTGATCTGTGTGGTAGGTCTTGTTTTCTAATATTTAGACGTATTTTTGGTAATATATACAGCAATTAAAAGTTTTCTATTCATTGACACTTTTAATGGCTTTATTAAGAATTAAAATGGTAAATATGCCTTTACACCTTTCTAAAAAATACGTTTGGAATCAAGGTTGACATTTAAAGAATTGTGATTTGATAAAACTGGTCTTAAGACATCTCTAATAAACATGTACACAAAAATATATAATACCCAGACATAATGATGATATTTTGACTAAAAATTAATCAAACAATATGAGGATAGAAAGAAAATCAAACAAACCTTATGGTAAAATCCCAAAAAACACAAGATGGATTGCTAACATTCTCAGTTCGCAAATGACGAAGTGATAGACGAACAGGTTTGGTAAGTGCAATATGTCTTCCTTTTCCAAGTGAAGCAGAAATGACTTTACTATTTAAAACTCTAGTAGTATTACGAGCAGTCCTGATGCTGTTGTTACTTCACCATTTTCTCCTATCACATCCACTGTAGACGAATCAGAATGTGGTTGCAAAATTTCCTCTAACCGGTTAAAAGCTACAAACACCAGTCGAACTAGTCCTCCCTCACTATTTTCAAGTAGAGCACCACGAGGAATTTGTAGCCAGTCTTGACTATCTTGCCAGTGTTCATAAGTTGTAGGGGAAGGAAATTGTTCAGTTCCCACGTTGCGAGTTTCGACCACACGCACACTAAGTACTGAAAAAAAAAAGGAGGAAAAAATTGAGGTTTTAGGAGTATGATTTTCCAAAAACTCAAAACTAACTGAATGAAAGTAATCCTTAAAAGTAACAAAATTCAGAACAATAATATCATTATTCTTGGGAAAAATTGTGTTAAAATGCATTTAAATAATAACTTTCTGTTGAAAAATGATCTTATTGCTCAAATGATTTCTAAGAGACAGTTAATTAAATTCCAATAAGCAAGTATTTATAGTATATATTTATGTTTTTGATTTATTTTTATCTGTACAGGCCATGAATCATACAAGTTAATAGTGCCAAAGATTAGCACTGATAAACTCTTGAGTTTCCCTCTTGACTAAATCTTTAATGCACCATGCATTAACTAACAGTTGTTTGCATAATGTAGGGGCGTACGAAGGAATATGCGACAAATGGTGATAATGACATTTGGTACCACTGAGGGAAGGGTCTACTAATTACTTTAAAATAGTGATATGACAAATGGTACCAGATGATTCATTTAGGTGAATTTAATTAGTCTGTAAGATGGCTCTGATATGCAAGATCACGTCACAAAGGAGAATGACAATGGTAGTGGAGTGTTTAGGTATTTGAAATAAAATTTAATTTAATCTAACCTAACTTATCCATGCCGAATCTAACCTAAATTATTATTTAACTTAGTGAAATTTTGACGTTCTCACAGCTATCTATTATCCAGTAATGAACCTTGCTTGCAAATATTAGCTATTTTGGGGGGAGGGGGGGGGGGGGAGGCTAAATAGTTAGAAGTGGTATCATTTGTTGCATCGTAAATATTTTAAAGTCATTAGTAGACCTTTTTCAGGTAGGGTGGTACAAAATGTCACTGGTACCATTTGTCGGGACACTGTCCAAAGTCCACTTTATTTAATTCGAAGTAAACTCAAAATGAATAAATGAAATATTCTCAAAGCTGAATTGAAGTTAAATAATTTTATATAACTTGTCTTATGTGTTAAAAAAAATGTTAAATTGTGCATATTTATTTGATTTTATGCACTAAAATTACTTGTAAAATGTTTTATTGTACAATTGTTTGAAATATTGTTTTATTCTGATAAATCAAACTACAATAACCAATTAAAATTCAATTACCTGAGATTTTTTTCCCCTTATGGCTCTTGATTTATAATTAGAGACATGCCAAAGGTGAGGCTATTTAAAGGGGAAAGGTGAGGCTATTTAAAAGGGAAAAATGGTGTTATTTCTCTCAAAAAGCAATGATATTATAAGAATTAAGCAATGTTATTATTTACATAAATACAAGTGAAATTAGTATTCATTCAAAAAAATTAAGATAAACTGTCTAAATTTTTCATTAATATTGTGTATTTAACCATTTATCAACATATTTGGAGAAAAATCAAATATAAATATGCACAAAACATTTCACGCTTAATATCAAACTCGATATATCAATATCATTACCTTTGAGTTTTACAAATCCAATATTAAAATAATTGATAGTAAATTTAGGTTTAGACCAAACAATAATAACACCAAAACATGTCCTCATAGAAGACTAAACTTACTATCAAATAAAGAGAAAGGAATAAAAACAAAGAAGATATAATTTTCCAAACATGACCGCCTGTAGCAAGTCATATATATTAATGCCCTTGGACTGAAAGTGAAATCTTTTAAAAGTTAAAAACAAAGAATTGACCCATCAAAATTTAAGTATCATAATGTGTAAAAGTAGAAATCATGATTTTTAATGTTAATATCAGAAAAAAAAGCCCAATTATCCTGAAAACTCTCATATATCCTGTGATTTGTTTTATACCTATAAAATAAGCAAAAACGGATACTATCTGTAAAGACGGCAGACCTGAAATAGCACTATCGTAGGTGTTACCGCATAAGAAATGATGTTGCATGACGTGGTATTTGCCATTTTACAAAGAAATTGTGTTTATTAAAAAAACTTAAATTCGTGTTATTTGTGAGGAAACAGTAAAATTCATGTAAAAATGCAAGTATTCGCAAATGCAAATTATGCATGTCCCCATTTATAATATATTATCCCAAATGGAAATAATTGCAAATAATTTAGTATTTTACCTGCCAATGTTTTAATTGGCAAAGCTTTGTAATTGTTGAAGTAAGGTTGAAGCTATTATTTGTTTAGCCAAATTGAAGTTTCGCACACCCCTAGCATAGTGTATAATTTAATAACCCAGGATAGCTAGAGATGTGAATCATCAAACCAAACCGAGATAATTTAACAACATTTGAAGCCATAATAACTATACAATATTGACCACATACCAACATAATATGAACTAGAGCATAAATATTAGTGAAAAAAAATCATTAATGAAAAGGTTCAAAAATGCAAATATTTATTTACAAATAATAAAGAGCAAGAGTGTGCAAACAAGAAATGTTTTGAGCTATGATGAAATATCAAATTGGAAGGCTATTTAAATAGGAGTAGGCATCCGGGGTTCAATCCGCAGTCCCGGCGCAGATTTATCTGATTACCAAACCCTTCCTTCACCTCTGACAAGACGTGTATTAATCACAACTTGTGAATGTGGAGAATGCCAGACCTCCATCGTGGTTCGGATTCCACGATAAACTGTAGGTCCTCCATTTCATCTCACAATCACCCTACCATTACACATTAGCGTAGTGCGTATAACCCGAACGGTAGTAAGACACGGTGCTAATAATAATAAATAATAATAAATAATAAATAATAATAAATAATATTATTATTTATTATTATTAGCACCGCGTCTTACTACCCGTTCGGGTTATACGCACTTACGCTAATGTGTAATGGTAGGGTGATTATGAGATGAAATGAAGGACCTACAGTTTAACGTGGAATCCGAACCACGGTGGAGGCCTGGCATTCCTCACATTCACAAGATGTCTTGTCAGAGGTGAAGGAAGGGTTTGGTAATCAGATAAATATTTGCCGGGACCGAGGATTGAACCCCGGCCGCCAGCATAGAAGTCTGACACCTTACCCCTAGACCACCAGGTCACCCATCAATAAATAATAAATAATAATAATAATAATAATAATAATAGGATAAGCCAACTAAATTTGTTTGGCAAACCATTAACATTTAAAAGCCAAAATATGGTGAGCACAAAGATTATGAAACTCATAAAGTTGGACATTGTATGTAAGACTAAGAAAGTGGAGGCCACGAGAATGAAGTTTATGAGGAGCATGTTAGCTGTCAAGAAAAGGCAGTATAAGAAGCTATTCAGGAAAGATTGGGGTATATAAAGTGCATGAGATAGTGGAAGAAGCAAGGCTGAGATGGTATGGTCATGTTATGATAAAAAAAGGAGAGAATATCAAAGATAATTAGAGATTAAGAAAAGCCAAGAAAGAGATGGGAGGAGCAGATAACAGAAAGTGCATGTGTGAAAAGGAGAATGGAAACAATTAGAAGAGGAAAAATGGTGGAAAGATATTGTGGAAAGATAGAGGAACACGAAAGCATATACTAAACTGATCCGACCACAGGCTGAAAACGGTTGAAGATGATGAGGGTGAAACATGTAAAGTTCCATTAGATATGTTTCTATCGTCTTTTCTTGTACAGTATTCCAAATATAATAAGGTAAGAAATAGCTATTTAGAGCTTTACCAGTATGATGCCTAGATAAGAGGGATGAACACAGTAAGCTAATTATAAGCTGATCGGGCAAGCCACTATTAAATAACAAGTCTTTGCCACAATAGTTTCTGCAACAGATATGAAATTCCCAAAACAAGCCAATAAGTTTTGACTATTTTTTTAATACCAAATTTCCTGTTTTCCAGGTTTTACACAAGGAATTATTCCGAGACAGCTTAGAAAAGAGTAATAGGCCCTACAATTTCATTTTTCATCAAACAGAATAGGTGAAGTCATGTAGGATGCAACTTATGTTCAATATAGGATGATTTATGATGTATGGGGAAATGCATCTTGTCACTCCATTTTCCTTTGTATAAAGATATGTTCAAATCAATGTAGTTAATTCTTCAGTTTACTTTGTCTAAACACGACCTCTAATAATAAGCTTAGCGTTGATGTACTAAACTAACAAATTTTCCAGTATTTCTACTAAATTTGCCAAATCACACGATATTCACCAGACACAAAACATTCCATGTTTTTCCGGCTTTCCCTGTTTTTCAGGTGTGTGGCAACCCTGCCAATAGTTAAGTTTTAAATCTTTTAAAAAGGTGAAAAAGAGTTATTTATACACTTTATTTTGTAAAATTTAAAAGGCCTTAATATTGCTTAAGAATACAATCTTAAGCTTAAAAAAACCTCAGAAAATAGAAAGAAGCCATTAGCATACATTTTCAAGCATTATTTTTGCTTTTTGTCTGTCTCATGAGCTTTATATTCTTATGAAACTTATTATTTTATTTTACTTGTTTTTCATTTTCAAGCTTCAAGAAATCAAACAATTAAACTAAAACTAATAATAAATTGCTTGGTGTAAGCAAAAAGAAAAAAAAAAGGATTTTTATTCATTTATATATATTTTTTAAAAGATAAACTTTTTTTATACTTAAAGCTTATATTGAAATAATTTCAAGTGTTAATGGCTATGTTAACAATCAAAAAAGTAGGTGAATCCACTAACTAGCTGATATAACAGCAGGTTTCATAAAAAAAAAAAAAAAAAAAAAAAAAGAACACATCTGCTAAGAGAACCTACTTTGTTCATTTAAAATTGGATAAAACACATAAACTACTTCTATTATAGGTAAACATTTTTGTTAGCTTAAGTACAGAAGAACTGCATTAATCTGGACCGTATCAAACAGGATTTAGCATAATCTGACAGCCCTTTACCCAAAATAATACATTAATAAATGCAAATGAAAAAGATTAGTTATAAATTGAATTATTAGTGCAAGAAATCAAGAGAATATCAGTAATTTTTTTCAAAACTGTTATTGTGTAGTATGTGATACAAGTGTGGATAAAACAAGACCGACATGTTTTAAGTAAATTACGATTAAAGGAGCAAAATATTTTGTAAGGAATGTACATATTAATTTATTTCTGGAGAATTATTTTCAATTTTTATTACAAAATGTAAAATAAATGTAGTTTGTTTTCATATAGGCTGTTTTAATCATACCTTGACTTATTTTACGTGCCATTTTTTTAAAAATCTGGACTTTAATTAATCCAGACAACTTCAAGCTTCAATTATTCTGGATTAATGAGGTTCTACTGTACTTAGCATATTAATAAATAAGTTCCACTTACATATATTTTTTACATTTTGGATGACAGTTTTTTCACGAATTACCGTATCAGCTAGAAGAAAAGCATTTTCTTCTAATCCCATTAGAAGTGATGTGGCAACTCTCATTTGTTCTTTGTGACTCAAATCTAGCCATGAGGGATGCTGTGAACTATCCAATAAGTTGCTACCAGTCACCACCACTCCATGTAACAGTTCGGTAACAATGGCTTCTCTTTGCCTCGGGTCAGGGAAGGTTTGAATATCTTGTGCCATTTTTTGTGCCATCTTTTTAATTATTTTTGTAGTAGTCATCATGTCCCCCCCATACAATGTTTTGCTGCTTGTGACCTGAGAAAGGTCATTGGAAATGCTAATTATGGAATCACCTTCTTCCACACGAGACTCTAGGTTTGTCAGCCATAAAGACCTACATTCACTCAGGTCTGGTGTGTCCGGTAGCCAAGACACTGTAGGAGGGGAGGACAAAGTAAGTGGTTTCAAAACAACACAACGCCACCGAGCCAACCCTGTAGCACCTCCAGGACATGGTTGAACATTCACTTCTCCTGCTTGTGTCCAATTCCAATAAAGATTACGGGCTGATGTGGGACTGCATAGCACAAGTTCATTTTCTTGAAGCCAGGTGATGCTGGGTGATGGTGTGTAATCAAGTACCAATGTACTTGAAGCTGCAATTAAGCAATCATTTACAACACACGCCATACAAATACTATATAAAATTTTAACTAAACTAGTAAAACCTTTTTGTTCAGTTCATCACTTATATATATATATATACACATACATACACACACATAAATACAATCATATATATATATATATATATATATATATATATATATATTATAGGTTTTACTGTACTTAGCATGTTAATAAATAAGTTCCACTTACATATATTTTTTACATTTTGGGTGACAGTTTTTTCATATATATATGAAAAACTGTAGATTTTCTAATAATCTGGGAGGGATTTCAAACAAATCTCCTCTTCCCTGACCTTTTTTGTTTATTACATTATCCATTTTGAAATTTTAAGACTCCCATAGTTAAACCAAAAATGTATGCATGGCTAAAAACACTTCACTCTTCTATTATCTAACACACTGATAAATAGTTTATTCTTTTAGTATTGAAAATTTCAAAACAAATTTCACCAGGCACCACTTAGAAAGATATAACTTTTTAACATTAATTTTTTATTTGGATATTCCTGGCAAATTATAATTTTCCAACCCCCCAGCTTTGTGTTCTACTTGAATGGATTCCCTTCATCCCACATCTTACACAGTTCTATCTTAAATTTTACAATGTTCAGATTTTATGTTTATTTGGCGTGATCCCTATACATGCATGAATAATTTTAGTTCTCAACCACACTAAAAATAAATTGAATATATTAGTTAGTTTTGGAAATGTTGAGCCCCTTCCTTCTTCAACTCCCGCTCAGAAATTTGAATTTTTTAGATATGCTTTGTTATCTTGAGGGGTCCTTCCAACTGCTTGACAAATTTTAAGTTGCCTATCACACCCAAAAAGTGCCCCCCCCATTCCTCTACTCCCCTTTTATTACACTTCTTTCCCTATTTCTCAAGGTCCCATTAAAAATTTAAAATGTTTAGACTTTTATGGTTATTTGTCCCTTTACTTTCCATCCGAATTTCACTTTCTACCACACTAGGATATAGGCGTTTCTGGTTATTTGGGAAATTTCAAACCCCTCCTCCATTTTTCCAACGCCCATTAAGACGTTTAAAATTACGCATTTGGTTGTTTATTTTTCTCTATTTATATCCCTCCTCTCCTTTTGTCATCAAAATTTTCATATTGTAATGAATATTTGAAGTAGTCCCTTTAACTTCCTGCCCAATTTTCAATTTTCTTCCGCACTGATTAGTAGTTAATTTCTTTAAGTTTTTAAAATTTGTACTTCCCTTACCCCTTTGTGTGCCAAATGTAATTTATTACCTCATCTAACACATTTTCCCCCCTAATTATATAACCCTTATTTCCAGGACTCCGGTTTTTAAATTTCCCAATTTTAGATTTTTCCGGTTACGTGGGGTAATACCTACCCAACAAATTTTAGGTTTTCAGCTCATCAAAAATTGCCTTATCTATTTCTGGACATATCAACACAGAAATACATGCACTTTCTTCATTTTTTTATACAGTCGAACTTGGTTATAGCGTCATCAAAGGGGGAAAACAAATTTTGACGCTATGTCAGAGTGGCGTTATAAAAGAGTTACCAATAGAACCCTTTTAATAGCTTGTAAGGAAGAACATTTCACAAATTTCAAATTGCATTTAATTTAAAAATTAAGAATATTAAAAAAAATATGTACTGTATTTACATAACTTACATTTAGGCTTGTTGCCATACAACTTGCCATGATTATAAAAAAAGTAGGCCTATGTATTATGACTACCAAATGACTTCACATTGACTATCAAAACAAATGTTGAGCTTCTAAAACATGAAAAACACACCTTGGCTTTGAGCTTAGACGGGCACACGAGACAGTTTCAACCAGCTCAGTGAAAATGAAGGAGGGTTAGTCCTCTCTTCATTTTGACGAAGCGCCCACGATTCCCAAAACCCTTTCCCTGACTTTGTTTTGCCGTTCAGTCTATTATTAGACCAGAGCACTGTTTGACCAGTACACTCCCAGATTTCTATAAAACAAACCTTTGAAAAATTGGCCATTTTTTCACATTATTTATATACTCATACATTTAATTACCATTTAAAATAAAATATATAAGTAGTTTTTTATCCTAATGCAGTGTGGTAGTGACGCTAAAATAGAGGTTTTTATAACAAAATAGATGAGTTTGAATAGACTGATAAAAAAATGACGCTACACCCGAGTTGATGGAACAACCAAGTCCGTTATAACCAAGTCAAACTGTATGTGTGTATGTGTGTGTGTGTGTGTATATATATGTATATATATATATATATATATATATATATAAAAGATGTTATGTAAATTATAAGTTAGAACAAATGATTTGTTTAAGTTATTGAATTCATGAGTTTGATGTTATTTTAAATTTATTGGGCATAGAAACTTTCATAAGGGAGAAGAGTGAATTGCCAGCCACTTATTTTTAATGTATAATCCTTATTATTTACCTGTTGTTAACCAATGTGTAGTTTTCCAGCTTGGTGGGAGTGCCGAAGGTGGAAGCGAAGATGTGCTGTGAGGTACAAGGACTTCCTCAACCTCTGAAGGAGGTGCAGCTGGTACAGAGGTTTGAGTTCCAAATGAGTTATTTGAAGTTGCACTTGTGTTAACTACTAACAATGGTATTGTTGTAGATCTCTCAGTTGAAGTGGGCATTTTTAGAGGTGGTCGTAATGTAACTGATTTTGCTGTGTTCCAAACACTTGGGGGTGATGTTATCAGCCAAGGTGGGCTAGGACGGCTTGTTGCAGTAGTTGTGGCAGCTATATGTAACACAAATAGACATAATTTATTTTAAACTACAATAATCTTTTAAATATAAGTTTAAGACATTTAATTATGATATTGATAAGAACTTTTACAATGATATAAGTAAATAAGTGGAATAGTTAGATATTGAATAAATGTTATCATTATTCATTTTCAAATTATAGTTATAAAAATAAATTAGTCTCAAACAAAAGATTATGTCTATTTTGAATAATATATACTAAGCAATACAGAAGAATCTTCATTTGATGAGTCTTCATGTAACTTAACTAAACCAAAAGAAAGTTAACTTAAACTACCTTCTTGATATTGCTTGTAACACTATATCACTTAGAATGTTAAATATTCCTTTTTGCATTGAAAGAGATCATGATTTTAGAAAATCTTAGCAAAACTTGAGTTTAGACTCAATTGTTTTTCAAGCCAAGGACTCAATAAATTAAGGTAAAAATTTGAATGTATAAAATCCAATGATTGTTTTACTTTACTTGTGGGCAGCTTTGAGCCATAAAAAGTTTTGCTGCTGTTCAAATATGGACCCTTTGATAAATATTCGTTTTATAAATTAACATTTGTAAACCTTGTCCTATTTTAATAATTTCAACGGAAAATGCTGTTTGTTTTATGGGTGTTAATTTTAAAACAACTAAGCTATCTGACTCCAGAATATTTATTTACATACTAGTTTTATTAAATTCAAATTTATGTATTACCTTTGACTCCAAATTAATGTGGACTTATTATATATGTTACCACAGCGCCTAAATTCAGCCAACAAACTATGAAATAAGATTTCCTTTATACTTTATCTAGGCAAATGAGCAGGACTCTAATAGATATATTTTTTAAAGTTAATTTTGTGTCCACACATGTTAATTCTCTTTATCCCTTAAGTCAATAATTTATTGGAAATTAATGCAGAGTTCTACTTGTGTGAACCTTAAATAAATGTCAATACACTAGTGTTTATTAATATTTTACAAAGCATTGCAAAAAGGTCCAAAAACTTCAGTGACTTTTTAAAATTTCTTTCACTTCAAGGTGTTTCTTTTTTTCCGGATTCATATCTATCCTTATCTTGCTTAAAGCATGCATAGCTTAGTCTACTCAATTCAATTATACTAGTAAATTGACAATCATACCTGGCATACACTGATAATGTGCCTCTAAATATTTGAGTGTGCCAGGACAAGGATCACCAAACATGCTTGTGGTCGCAAGAATGCTGCAGTTCTGCTGCTGGCTACATCTGGTAATGAAAGTTCAAAAACTCAATACTTTTTCTCTCAATTACAAATATGATAAATTTTGAGTTAATAGCAGAATAAAGATATGCAGATGATACATGTCTAATTAAGATCAATATTAGAGTTTATTTTTTTAATATAATATTATAATACCAGTATAGGGCCACCACTTGAGTAACACCTGACAATCTTTATTATGGAAGATTTGTGTGTTAAGAGTATTAAAAATATTTAAACGTATAGAAGAGCTGGCCAAGTAAATTCACAATCAGCTTATAAATAGTCAATATAGTAGGGTTGGCAAAATGGATTTGTATGCATAAAAACAATCTGAATGATAACATAATATGTTCAGTCAAGAGCAATATTTTTATGTACCATAAAATAACACTGCAAATATATGGCTATTGTTAAGAGGTGCAGAGTTCAAAATACACACCAATAAAGATTTTTCAAATAGTTCAAGTTAATGATAAACTGTTATGTAGAAGCGTATTACTCATCCTTAGAATATACATTATTAATGAGCAAGAAATGTTTAAATACAATATTTTGATTATATACACACACAAACACATATATATAAACTTTGTACACTAAAAAGCCTGTATGTACTTTTTTTTTTGTAACTGAATGAACAAAAACTCAATGTTTAAAAATGTGATTGAAAACTCAACTAGACCATCAATAAAATGTACAAGATTGAGAAAAAATAATCAATAACACACATGAAATGTGTAGTTAATATCCCATGGTGTTTAATCAATGTGGAATTAATAGATCAAACAATTGTCAATGTTTCGCTAATAACCCATTGTGTTCTGCCGATGTGTAGCTAATAAATTGGTGTTCTATCAATGTGTAGTTAATGAATAGTCCATGGGTGTTCTGTCAATGTGTAGCTAGTAAATAGCCCATGGTGTTTTGTCAATGTGTAGCTAATAAATAGCCCATGGTGTTTCATCAATGTGTAGCTAATAAATAGCCCATGGTGTTCCGTCAATGTGTAGCTAACAAATGGCCCATGGTGTTCCATCAATGTGTAGCTAATTAATAGCCCATGGTGTTCCGTCAATGGTTAGCTAATAAATAACCCACGGTGCTCTGTCAATGGTTAGCTAATAAATAAACCATGGTGCTCTGTCAATGGTTAGCTAATAAATAACCCATGGTGCTCTGTCAATGGTTAGCTAATAAATAGCCCATGGTGCTCTGTCAATGGTTAGCTAATAAATAGCCCATGGTGCTCTGTCAATGGTTAGCTAATAAATAACCCATGGTGCTCTGTCAATGGTTAGCTAATAAATAACCCATGGTGCTGTCAATGGTTAGCTAATAAATAACCCATGGTGCTCTGTCAATGGTTAGCTAATAAATAGCCCATGGTGCTCTGTCAATGGTTAGCTAATAAATAAACCATGGTGCTCTGTCAATGTGTAGCTAATAAATAGTTCAAAGTGTTCTGTCAATGTGTAACTAATAAATAGCCCAGGGTGTTCTGTCAAGGTGTAACTAATAAATAGCCCAGGGTGTTCTGTCAAGGTGTAACTAATAAATAGCCCAGGGTGTTCTGTCAAAGGTGTAACTAATAAATAGCCATGGTGTTCTGTCAATGTGTATCTAATAAATAGCCCATGGTGTTCTGTCAATGTGTATCTAATAAATAGCCCACAGTGTTCTGTCAATGTGTATCTAATAAATAGCCCACAGTGTTCTGTCAATGTGTATCTAATAAATATCCCACGGTGTTCTGTCAATGTGTAGCTATTACCAAAGGATGTTCTGTCAATGTGCAGCTAATAACCAAGAGTGGTCTGCCAATTAAGAACTAATAGCCCAGATAATAGTTATGTAAATGTGGAGCTAATGACCCAGATAATAATGCCAATATGGAACTATTAGCCCAGAGAGAATTTAGTCAATCTGTAGATAATCACCCATGGTGTTATGTCATTGTGAAGATGATAGCATGCTGCTCTGTCAATGTGCATCTTATATCCCATGGTGTTTTGTCAATGTGTAGCTAATAACCCATTATGTTTTGCTGAATAGTAACTAAAAACCCATGGTGGTCTGCAGATTTGTAGCAAACAGCCAATGGTATTTTGCTGATTTGTAGCTAATAACAATGGGGTTCTGCTATTTGTAGCTAATAACTTAGTGTCATGTCAATGTGTAGCTAAAAATAAAGAGTGTTCTGTAAACGTGTAGCTAATAGCCCACGTTGATCTGTAATTGGGTAGCGAATAGTCCATGGTATTCTGTCAATATGTACACTCAACAGTACAAAGATTTTGTGGTATAATGTTGGTAGATGAAAGTAAATCAATCCCTAAATCGTCTGAATCTTAGAAAATGGATATTGTTACAATTTTCTCTATAAAGGGAGGTATAAATTTAGGATTTTTAAATATTCAAAAGTATATTTACATTTTTTTTTTATCTAAGCCACATAGGTATCTTACAGTGAATGCTATTATATTAAATGTTTTAAATGTTAAGTATTACTAGATTATTGACAAATAGGTTTATTTAAATCACCAAAACAAGCACATTTAATTGTTTTGTATTCGTGTATTTTTACCTCAATTATAAAACTTTTTGTTTGAATACTGTATACTGTGTTTAGCCTGAAAGGTAACAAATTTACCTCGAAAGATTACACTATAGTATAGCTCTTAATATGAGACCAGATCATAGTGTAACAAGATACGACTGTAACTTACAGGGTAAATGGAATAGATATATCAAATTTTAAATTTAACTATAAACATAGCTGCAAAATAGGCTAGTAGAGTAATATAATATATCTTTATTAAAATATCACAACACAGCCTACAAACAAATGAAAAATAGTAAAATTATATAATTAAAAGTTTAATCCTCTTTGTTTTTATTCATGAACAATGGCTATTTTATTAAGTATTCAGACAGTTTTAAGCATATTCTGCACAATTTTTAACAAGAGCATTTGATGGCTCAAGTTCATTCAACAATGAGAATTAATGTGTGTTTAGAGTCTATTACATCTTGGCAGGGAATTTAACAGAGGTGGGCTGGGACAGGGGGGTTATCATGGAATAGATAGCAATTAGCAATGTCTAAGCCCAGTCTAGCAACACCAACAACATGGTGTCCACTCAACTTGAGCAATGAAATTCCTGACGTTTTCCCTGATTTCACCCTGATCATTTCCTGAAATTCCTTGACTAAAAAGTATGTCACATCCATCTAACTCTGCCCCCCCCCCCTCCCACCTCATTTTTTTACTAATCTTTTTTATTAATAATAAGTTTTAAAATTTAAATAAACTTTTTTTTTTAAATTGGTATAACATTGTTTAATAACATTGTTTACTAGGAATAAAATATATTACACAGCTACAAACAAAAAAAACTACAGTTTGAATAACAATTATATACTGATTTAATGATTATTATATTTCATATTTTGAGTAAAACAAAATTTTCCCAGATTTTTGTTGTAATTTATCAAATTCCCGACTTATTCCCGTATTTTCCTGATCACTTCAAATTCCCATCTAATTCCCGTTTTCCCTGATTTTCCCGAATGGTAGACACCCCTGAACAAGGTGAGGAAGCTAGTGTCGTCTTTGTCTGGGCGAAGAAGTGGATTGACACTACAGGCCCACTAGGCATGGGCCTAGGGGCGGTGGCTATAGGTGGCACATTTTGGATAGCGTTATTTTTATTTTTATTATATTTGTTTTTAATAATTACATTTACAAATTATTGACTAACATTCATTAGCAATATGGATTAGGTTTAGGTTAAAGTCAAAACGGCAATATTTCTGTTTAAATAATTGTACTTCGCAATCACTTTGTAATTGAAATCAGTCTGCCCTTCTTCATAATGTTAACTCAAGCTATTGTAGGAATGTACATGTCTGATTATCTTTAGTAGAAATCTTTTTTCAAATACTAACTCCCCCCAGACCTCTTTCCACCGAGACTTCATAAGGCCCTTGATAAAAAGAATTGGAGGGAGGGGGGGGATGATATTATAATTGTGCTTAGGGGCACAAAAATTTTAAATCTGCCATTGCCTGGGTGTGTCATTAGTTGGGACTATCTGACCCTCTGCCTTGGCCTAGCATATGGTGTTTTGCTAGTCAGTGTTGTCTCTGCATTCAGAATAGTCAAAATGAAAAATATAATGAAATAGAAATTTCAAATTTGTATTTGCAATGTTCAATTCAGACACATTAGTAAAACTAACACAAAGAGTTTGATTGAAGGAAACAAATTAATTCAAATAGTAATAGTGTGTACTATAAAATGAGATAAAACAAAATAATAGGGGAATAACAAAAACCGTATATATTATTTATTTAGCACTGTGTCTTACTACCTGTTCGGGTGATACGCTTGAGTACTAATTACGCTAATGGGTTAGGAATTGGGAAGGGTGAATTTAAAGAAAGTGAACCCACATTTGTGTGAATTGAGAATGGAAAGCCATTTAAGAAAAACCACCCTAAGTTTATCCGACCAATATTCAAACCTCAATCTCTCCGTCCTTGGCAGTCTAGCTCAACAAAACTAGTGCATTAGATAATTATGCCACCGAGGTTGGTAAAGAAAAACAGTACTTATATATTACTAAGAATTATGTAATTTTACAACTTTTTAAACTACTTTTACATTAAAAATATATTTTCTTTAGCAGATTATAAATATTTTAGTGTGCACACCTCATTTGCATGTCTAGTTATATTAAATTTCAATCTTGTATATTAATTACTTTACCATAAGGTCATTCGACCATCAATATTTATAGCACTATTTAAACTGGTGTATAATTACAAGCTATAATTTCTGATTCAAGGATTTCAATTCATTAGAGTCCATGAAATATATATAAGTGGTTAAACCTGCTATTTTTATACTTTCTGCTTACCAGTGCTAAGGCAAAGTAATGAATGTATGGGACAAAAATTTGGTATAAATAGACATTCATGTGAGGTTACACTGAAATATTTATAATATGATAAAGAAAAATAAGTTTTAACGAACAATCAGTGGTAAAATTACATCATTTTTTAATGGTTTATAAATGCATTTTTAATGACCCGGTAATTTTGTTTTTTTGTCTAACTCTACTTGTTATTTTATTAATAGGACTGAAGTGATCATTGCAAAAATTGGGATGAAATGTCTATTTCATGAAACTTGTTTTTCTTGTACCAATTGTAGAAACAACTCTGACTAGCCAAGACAAAATATGTCAGCCCCACAGAGACTTTGTTGATTAACAAACTAATGACTCATTCAAGTAAAGTACAAGTTAGAGTGCCTAGTGATAGAAAATTGATCCCTTAAACATTTTCCAATATTTATCCTTTCTTTTTGTTCCTTCCAATAGTCACTCAGAGCTTGAGAAATATTTTACTTATCCCTATCCCTATCCTTTGTGCTTGATTTTTAATCCGAATATTACAATTTACTTCATGAATGTAGGAGTTATGATTGTATTACTTGCTTTAAATTAAGTAATAAAAAGTATATAAACAAAGCAACTGTGCTGAAAATATTATAAGATATCTTATACCTTATGATAAAGGAGAGGATTCTTAGGCAACAAAAATATTTAAAATAATAGGCAGGCAATTAAGTATTAAAAATATGGTATTTAGGAATTCAAATAGGCTCACGAGGAAAATACGGACACATGAGAGGCAATGTAAAATTGATTTTACTACAAGCTATAACACAGAAATTTTGTTTTTGCGAGCCTATTTGTTCAGATTATACACATATGTACTAATTATCTTAATGTGTTAAGGAATAGGAAAGTTAAATTTAGATTAAGTGTAGCCACATTTGTGTGGATGAAGTGTTGAAAACAATTTATCCAAAACAACTTCAGTATACCCAAAAGGAATTCAAACCACGATCTCTCCATCATTGTCAGTTTAAATTATTGCGAGAGTTACACATTAGAATGAGGCCACCGAAGAAGATTTAGGACGTTTACACACCTGTTAATAACTAGAAACTTTTCTAAATTTCCAGTAGTAAAATGGGATCTATTGTCAGATTTTATTATTTTAAAAGTTTTGTGCAATGTGCTGCAAAATCAAGAAAACAAACGGGTGAAATAGCTGTTGGTGTTAAATTATTACAGGCAAACATTTCTGTTTGTTTGCATTTGTAGTTCCATATAATGCTAACAAATGTCACCTGAACTTGGTCTCAAAAGCTTTTTTTCAAATAATAAACTGTTAGTCGTGTTCCAGCCTAGTGCTATACTGGTCGCACTATAATGTTAGCAATAATTTATACATATTGTGTATTTTAATTACTACTCTGCACAACAGGTTATGGGACCAGGTTACGCGAGCTACATGATCAGAAACAAAACAATAATTTGATTGAAAGAAAATGATAAATCAAAAAGTGCAAAAATTGAACAATGCATTAGCCTAACTAAATGGTGAATACAACACATTCAACAGGACTCGATATGTTGTCCCGCGACTACTATGATATGTGGAAAATACAAGCTGAATCCTTGCACATAAAAAAATTATATGTGGGGATGTGTGTCAGAAGAAATACCACAGCCGAAAGTAGTTGGCGAAAACATGGTGCTTGTTGCCGCACACAGTGCTTGGCTAGCGGCCAATTGCAAGGCAAAAGCAGATTTAATCCTGTCTATAAATCCGTCTGAATTAAAACAGACTTGAGAATCAACTATTTCATGCAATGTATGTGTCAAGCTAGAATCAATCTACGCATCAAAGGGGCCCGCTTGCAAGGCAACGTTGCTCAAATGTCTCACGCAACACAATATGCAAGATGGCGACGATGTGACTAAACCTCTCGCTGGATTTTTTGATGCTGTGGATAAGATGCATGTAATGGAAGTGGACATAAACGGTGACCTGTTAATGATCATCTGCTATAGTCTCCCCAGCAGTTACAACAACTTTCGATGTGCAATCGAATCCCATGATAATTTATCAGACGCAAGACATTGAAAGTGAAAGTCTGAGAAGAACAAAATGCGTGCACTCAGGAAAACGGAAGTGCCGCTATTTTTTGTCAAATCAAGAAAACCATTTTTAAACCGACCGAAAGGTGGCGCGAGCCGTAGTGCTCTAGCTGAACAGAAATGTAAGCAAAAACCACAACTAAACTACAAATGCGGCTTTTGCAAAAAGATAGGACACAGGAAAGTTGAGTGAAAAAACACAAATATAGCTGCCAAAGCTCGTTTTTTCCTTGACAAAGAAATCCCAAAATCAAGCAACATAAACAATCTTTCGTGCATTGATAGTGGTTGCATTTCTCACTTATGCAACAATGAATATGCATTCACACGGTGGAAGAAAATGCATGGGAATCTTAAGCTTGCCGATGACAGCGCCACTTAAGTAAAATTGAAAGGTGAAGTGCAAATTACTAGTGCAAACAGTGAAACAGACTATCGCATTGAAAATACCTTATATGTGCCTGATCTCCGGACAAACCTCATCTCTCTGGCAAAAATTGTTGATAACAACAAGGTGACATTCGAGAACAATTGAGTGACCATTTAAGACATACATGGTGATATTTAAGTTATTGCGAATAGAATTAGTGAATTTTCTACTTATGTGAAAGCGATCAGCTAGAGTGAATGGTAATAGGATAAAAAGTTCTAAAAAGTGAATTAGAAATTTAGCATGCTTCACTTGGTCATTTGAATTTGAGGGACATCGTCAATATGCTCAAGAACCAATGTGTGATCGGTTTGAAATTCAACTGACTTAAGAACTGTCCCACCTGTCTTGAAAGTAAGATAATGTCAACACCCTTCACCAAACGAGAGGTAACCTCAAAAGATTTGGCGAGTTAATCCATTCCAATGTATCGGGGCCGATGGCGTGCGATTTTTCTTAAGCTCCATAGACGACTATAATCGATGGTGTCAAGTCTACTTCCTACATCGCAAGGGAGAGGTCACATGAGAAGTTTGTCAAGTTCAAGAGCCTAGCCGAAATTCAAACAGGGCGTAAGATCAAAGTTCTTCACAGATAACATCAAAAAATACTGTAACAATAAAATTGATTCCATTCTCAAAAGTGCAGACATTCAACAATGTCTAACAACTCTGCACACCCCACAACAGAATGGCGTTGATGAATGGAAGAACCGCACTCTGGTTGAGGATGCTGGTGCATGCTATTTTATTTAAAAAGTCTACCAGTATAGAAAAGTTCGAGCCCAAAGGTAAGCAAGGGATCTTTGTCGGTTACTCTGACTGTTCCAAGGCCTAACGGGTATGGATACCAAGTGAACTAAAGATTCATGTTTCCAGGGACATAAGAGTCTGCGCCGAGCCTGAGCCCGGACGAACGTCTGTAAGCTTCCTTTAAGAAGATACATCTGATCAACATGAAGGAAGGGGGTTCAATGAAGAAGCATCCACACACAAAGATGTTGATATCATTCCGAATGCCAATGGACCATTTCTTGGATTCGAGGTGAATGATCCACCCATGCTCAACATTGAAAATCGACAAGCTCATCGAGGCACCGCAAACACTGAATCCGACATGCTGGCGGTGCGAGGACCTGGCAGACCAAAGTTATTGCGTAACGGAAGAAGGGCTCACCCCACCAAAATATACCAGTCTGCGGCCAACCGAGCAGATCAGGATATTGCTCTCAATGATGATCTGTCAGACAGTGAAGATACTGGGCATTCAAACGCAACATCATCTCAACAAACAGTGGAGCACATCAGTGTTCAAAGTAACGGATAAAACAGATTATTTCATGATGTCCCCATTGCAATAAATGTCTCTGAGATTCACTTCGACAGTGCCATGAAAGGGCCAGATTGCGAGGAATGGTTTTATGCAATCTATTCTGAGATCAGATGCTTTGTCGCCAACGAAACTTGGGAAATCGTTGACAGAACAACCAATGGTAGGGTGATATAGATTGTAGGGCGGTTCTCCGAAACAAGTACAATCCTGATGGAACATTACTTAGAAGGAAGGCCAGGGTGGTCGCACGAGGTTTTGCATTAAGACTGAGAATAATCTTTGTGGACACTTTTGCTCCAGTCGCCAAGATCGAATCATTTCAGCTACTCATGGCATTATAAACTAAACTTACAGGTCTCACAGCTCGACATTATGACAGACTATCTGAATGGTGACATCGACAACTAACATTCATGCAACAGCCAGACTTGCGTGTTGAGGCACTACAAAAGATGATTAAGACTGAAGAGGATGACAGCATTGTTGGTAAAGCAAGAGACATGTTTCAGAACTAGAATCCGGTAACAAAGTCTGCAAACTTGGAAAGGTCATTTACGGACTCCTTCAAGTTGGTCGACCGTGGCACAATAAATTCAGTGGTCTTAAATTCCATTGGGTTGCAGCCTAAAAACTCCGACCAATGTGTGTGCATTGATAGTCAAAGTAAACGCCCAGTATATGTGCTCATATAAGTTGATGACATCGTGATCGCGTCCGGAAACCCAGAACGAACCAGATACATTAAAAGTTAAATGACAAACAAATGTGACATAAGAAACCTTGGAGCCATAAATTATTGCTTAGGACGGGAAGTGAACCAATCTAAGGACAAAGTCACATTATGTCAGAGTAGCTACATCAGGAATGTCTTGCATAAGTTTGGGATGGATGACAATCAGCGAGAAAATTGGCACATACTCCAATCTTCCATTCAAGATCAAAATATATTGATATCAATTTTCATTTTATTCCTCAAGCTCTCCAAGATCACGAATTGGGTTTACATGCTTAGGTGTTGTTACCCATTTACCTTTTGGACTCAAAATTGAGGGGGGGGGGGGGTGTGTTGGTATTCAATTATTACAGCAAAAACGTTCCTGTTTATTTACATTTGTAGTTCCATATAACGCCGACAGACGTCACCTGAAATTGGTCTCAAAAGCTTTTTTTCAAATAATAAACCGTTTGTCATGTTCCAACCAAACGCTGTACCGGTCGCACTATAAATTATGTTAGCAATAATGTATACATATTATATTTCGATCACTACTATGCCCAACAATAACGCAAAAATCACTATCAACTTAAAAAGAGGAAAGATTTGATTATTTATGAAACCTTCATATAGGTCATAGACTCATAACAAATGTTTATTTGCAGTGCAAGCCTATATAAGTAATGTTTATTATTATTATTTATTAAATACATATTAACTCCAAAGTTGTTTGTGGTAAAACCATATATACTCTAACCCTTTCTTTTTTCAAGTCCATAAAAGCATTTCTAAATCATTAATCAGAGAAATATACTTATCTAAATTTTGAGCCAAATATAGGTTTGTGTGCCCTACCTAGACTTGAGACTTGAACCAAAAACAGTGAAATGCTAGTGACTTAAAACATTTTTTTCACAAAAAACACAAACTAGTATGCTTAGCTCAAAGTGAAAGTTATTAAAATTACAAAATATTCAAAGTGTAAATCTAATTATTTAAAGATTAATGTTTAACTTTAAATTATTTTTTTTTATCTCACACTAATATAACATCTATGCATGGAATGTGTAATAAAGATCCAAACCTTCTTAAAATTGTTTTAAGTGAGAAAAGCCGATTTCAGTGGGTGTGGGGGAGGAAGTATTGTTAGTTTATGGCTGTCCAGCCTTCCGAAATTAAGAATGAGTCTAAAATGTGCTATTGTTTGCGAATATTAAGATGACAAGAGTATATGTCAATCCAACACGTTACTCAGCCAGTAATTTGTCTGTCTACTAAGATAAGGGTCCCAGGTTTGATTTCCTGTTTAGGTGTCATGTTTGTATACACGTGTTTTTTTATGGGCAAAGTGAATAACAGGTCACTATGAAAAGTGGCCTGAAATGATCAATTTTTTTTAATTTATAATTTTTACTGGACAGTCTGCATAATGCTGAACACACTCTGGGCAATACGATTTTTAATAATGTCTTTTATTTAATAAACTGTTATATTTTTTTTAAACAATTTTGTTAAATAATTCCTTAATAAATTTTGCGTAGTTTTTAATAAATAAAAACAATTATATTGAATTTAGATTCCTTTAATTATTGAAAAATACAAAACAATACTTACTTGTAAGAAACTACAAAATATAAACGTGATAAACATACTCCTAATTAAAACAGTTTAAGCCATGTATTCACTAGGGGACAAGTAGTGCAACCAGTTGCAGGACATGGCCCTCAACATCTTCAGTAGATGTTGTAAGAGAAATAAAGGGACAAAGACGTGCAAAATTGTATTGTCCACACCAGTCAGTCGCCTCAGACATATTGTCTGAGGAGGTAGTGTCTATCTGCGTGGCTTACATATTCCTTCATACAAGTATTTTGAGTTGTAAAAACCAGAAAAGGCGGTGGGTCTGAAACTACTTACTACAAAAAGAATATAATTTAAATTTATTAAGTGATCTTCATATGTCTGACAAGAGCATTTGTATATTTTACTCGAATGACCAAAAACAATTTTGAAATACTCTTAGAAATGATTGGGCCATCCATTGCTAAAAAAGATACAAAATTAAAAATTCTGTTAGCCCCCCACATCACACTTGCCATAACGTTTAGATAGGGGATTCATATGATTCATGCCGTATACTTTTAAAGTTTCAAAACAATCAGTCAAATTGTACCAGAAATTTGCCATCCAAGAATTGATAAATGCTTTGAAGGATGTCAATGGCAGCCTTTGGTAAAAATGTCAATGGCTAGTAAGCAAACCAAGAGATGGATCACCAGCAATCTGCCCTTATCAAATTAAAAGGGTTTTTTTCCCATGTTTTCCAGGTTGTATAACATTATTTTTCGAGGTTTTTGTCTTGGCTGAACCCCACACATCCCCTTGGTGAATGGTAATGTTGAAATTTTACTCAATGCTGGGTATTGGACTTGTTTAATTAACACAAAGTAAACTTTAACACAATATTTTGTAAGCTAGGGTATAAAATAATAAAAGAGAAAGAGGCTCACAAAGTTATATTTTAATCTATAATTAGATCTTATAGGTCATGGTCCCCATGAAATAAGGGACATGAAATAGCAAACACAAAAGTTGTTAAACTTCTAGATATATTATTTTTTAAGTTGGTAAAGAGTCATATTTTAGTGTTATATATTCAATCAAGTCACTGTTGACATGTTTTCATTGACGACTGTATTAAACTGTTGATGGTAATCATTCGGGGACACTTTAAGTGTAAATAATTAAGGTCACATGTATTTTGTTGAATTTGGTCCATATCTTTATCTAGTTGTGTATATATCCTTAAAAAAAAGTATATCTTCAAGTTGAAATTAAAAGTAAACATGAAATATTGAATTAAAATATAAAGACTTCAAAGTATATGTAGCCAAATTTGTAATTGAATTATTGATGTAACCAGTTATTTTAGCTGCTTCAGCTAAACATTCAAGTCTGGCATTGTTGGAGAATATGTTGTAATACTGGCTTCAACAATATCAGTTATTTATTCTTCTAGATCACTGGGCTTCGACTGTTAGTGCCTAGGTTTACCATGCACCATCATCAGCTTATCCCACATACTGCAAAGTTCCTTAATAATTGTGTTAGCAAATTCCCTACCATTATATCACTTTGCAAACTACTTGGTGCATCAAATATTGTAAATATTTCTAAAAAAACATATGCTACTTCTTCGGCAATTTTTATAAACAAAGGTTTAAGCTGTACAAAGTTAGTGTGCTTGCCCTGGTATACAAAAAAAAATTTAAATTCTCCATCTACTTGAGTCTGCATCAGCATGTCAATAAGGCCAACCTGACCACTTGAGTTCATGTTATTACTGAAAATTGGCTATACTACTAAGCCCTTCTTCAGATTACTCAGTTTTTTGGGCAAATTTCAAACCAATTCTTTAGCTCTTTTTCCAAGAGGTTTCTCACCATGACTTATTGAACTGTGGATGTTATGAAGTATTTGGAATATTTCTTCTGTGTGTACATAGTATGTAATATAGGAATTAACTTCCTTCACAATTACAACTTACAATTTTGAATGCTTAACTTTCTCAATCATATTCTAATACACATTTTTGGTAGGAACTTGAATATTCTCTTTTAAGCCGTTAAAAACTCATTTAATCAGTTATTGAAAAGATTTTTCATATTATGTTTCAGATATTCCACGACTTCAAAAAGTAAATATTATCACAAAATATATATATACTATAAGCTAATCAAAACAAACCACAGACTCTCTATTAAATACGCTACTGTCGTCAACTTAGTACAGGCAGAAACGTTTTTATTAGCTTCAGATGGCTGCATGGGAGTCAATAGGTTGGCACGTTATCGGATGTTCATTGTTTCCACACTGCCAGTGATGTAGTACTGCACTGTTTTTCACATAGTCTTAAGAGTGTGGAACATCATGCATAGTGCCCGGTAAAAATGATAAATTAACAAATATTTATCACTCTGCCCAAATGCTTTGGTCATTATGCATATGCCATGTCATTTTTCATAGTGACTTGGTTAATCACTTTGTCCATAACATACACACAAATTTCTAATAGTTCAAATTTTCATTAATCATGATTCAAACTTGTATTCTATATTAGACAAAACACATTGATAAAAGCAGAATGCCAAATCTGGCAATCCTTAACATTATTAGAAAAAATAAAATGCATTAAAAATGTATTATTCTGTGGTCTAGCAATAATTGTATATTAGGTATTAGGGATAATCATTATATATGACAAAGATGTATAAGGGCAGACCAATAAAAAGGAAGTACAACAGAATTTGCCTCACAAGTGTTTAGAAAATGTAGCTATATGTTATGGCCATATGGGTGTCAAATGTCACAATGATGTTGCCAAACCTCGATAAAGTTAATTAACAATAGTATCAAAAAAATTGCATATCAGATAACCTGTCAAACCTGCTTCTACTACTGACATAATTGGCATGGTTTAATATGGGTAACGCAAGTAAAGTTCAATATTATTACAGTTTTTATAACAAAAAGTGTTTTTCTAGACAAATTAGATAAAATATTGACTCAGTGGATATGTTTATTATTTTCTAACCATAGTAGCCCAAACAGTACATAAATCTCTGCCATGTGTCTAGCGGTATTTACCAGCAACTTTTTAAATTAAGAGAAAAGAATTCCAGTCAAATTTCACGATGACTATGAAAGATTTAAGAACTGTTGAGATTAAAGTACTATATATAGACAATTAAACTAAACATATCTACCAAAGCAATATTTTATTTATGTTGAACAAAAAAGTTTTTATTATAAAAATTGGACCAATATAGACCATAACTTACATTCCCTTCGACTCAACATTAAAGAGAGAATGTGAAGGAAGTATCCCCTGGTGTGACCTAAACCATTTTAATAATTCATTGCAAAACCCAAATTAGAGTAAACATCAAAATTTAAGCTAGCCCATATCAGTTGTGCTTGAATAAAATAACATTGTCACATTGTATTCAAGTATATACAAGTGAAAATTTGATAGTAAAAAAATAGTATTTAACATGAAATAGATCTATCATGTAAATACAAAAAACTTTGTTCAGCAAACTTTTATTCAATCTAAGACTTTGATAAATTTTCTTGACTCGTGACTCCCGCTTTACAAAAACTTTTATAAAATTCTCAATAAATGTATGCCTATTAAAAAATATAATCAAGTAAATCTATAAATGAGTAGTTTAAAAAAAACACATTAAAATGTGGGAATTTACATACTTTGTATGCAGAACCCTGAGGGATTTGGGTGACATACAATTCACACTCCACTCTGTATTTCCATGGTCATTGCAGATTGTAATAGAGAAACGACCATAGTTTGCACGAATAAGATGAATTATTTCCCTTCATTACATTCGATCTTCAGTGTCTTTCCCTCACACGCATAGGCTGTGTCATAACGTGGCTGTTCTAAAAACAATACAAACAAAATATCATTTAAACAATCAAAAAGACAAAAACTAATATTCTAAAAAACAAAAATAACACTTAATTCTATTAATCAAGTTTATTATACAGTTTATATCAGGATTGAAAAGTTTTAAACGTACTCTTATAAAATAATATAATATTTTTAACTTCAAACTTTGTATCAAATGAAAAATAACTATGAATTATTAATCATTTAAGTAGACCTAGATAAATTGAAAAAAATTATTATTTGAATAAAAAATCATCATAATTAGCATGAGTGTACACTTGAATAAGATGAACCAAACATGCCATGCCTTTCATTTATTTAAAAAGTGGCTAATCAAATTTATATATATTATTCATTGTTGCAACTTGCCCACTCATCTGAATTTTAAATGTTTTAGGTATATATATATATTTGGCCCTAATGGTAACACTTTAGTTGGACTGTATTTTCAAAATAGTTGAATTCTTTTAGATGGATGCTGTTTTAACTATTAAATAATAAGTGAAACACCTTCAGCCAGTCAACCTCACATTGTTTAGTAATTTTTTTTTCCTGTTTTGTATTCTTAAGTTTAATATGCCTATAATGGTGCAGTTGTTCACCTTTATTGTGTGGGGACAACTAACTATTCAGACCCACATCTGTTAAGACTAGATTTTCGATGACGGGGATTCATATCTTAGTTGGGTATACTTATGTGTTTTCCCACTCTCTATCCACATAAATGCAGGTATAAATCTTAAATTTTAACTTCCTCATAATTAATCTATGCATATAACCCAAACAAGTACCAAGACGCTGTGCGTGGAAGCATTAGATTTACCAGTAGTGAGATGATTCATGGTGTTTGCCACCAAACCACAAGGTAGAAATCATTAAATGTGGGAATACACTTAACATTTAAATATGTTATCCAATAGTGATTATTTGTCTAAATTGATTAAAAACATAATCCCTTTTAAGATCTTATAACAATCAAGGATGTACATGGGGGGGGGGGGGGGGTGTTTTTATCGGCGAATCACTTTGATATTTGATTAAAAGATACAGAAAATATTAAGAGGAAAGAAAAGGATAATATTTTTGCACACAATACTCTTCATAGCAGTAACCAAATCATGGACTGAGGTGATCCATGCTGCGGGGGACGCGGCATCGGTGGCCAGTTATCCGCCGGGATATCAACCTGTGGTTCAGCCACAGGTGATCTACAAGGACCATCCAGCCACGTGGGCCCCACGAGGAAGGGGCACAGGGAGACAGAGGAAATGAGAAGATGGCGTCAACGGGTCCACTTGGAGCTACGGTCACCGTGGGTCTTTGATAGACAGCCATCACCCAAAGAAAGAAGAGCAATTAAAACTTTATATAACTTATATAACTAACTCTGTATCCTTGTATAAATTTCCTCAATAAAGAAATGGGCCACCCGAAGCCCGGGTCTCCCTCTCGTTCTTTGGCGAGTCCTGAAGGACCTTCCCTTGCTTTTGTACCAGCGCCTCAGCTAGTATAAAAGCGAGGGGAGACAATTCTCAGGACTCAGTCAGAGCAGCAGGAGGGAACCCAACAATACCCATTTGTGATTTATTTATTTCTATACCATTATTAATTCTTTTTTTGTACGGTTCCATGGCACCCTATTATTGAGATTTGGCGTCACACAGGGGGTGGGATTTATTTATACTACATAGAATAAAACTGGTGCGAAAAATTTCTCACCTAGGGTGCATGAAATCCCTTAGCCAGCCCTAATTCTGTTATTTCTATAATTATTTTATTTACAATTTACATCCAAAATGGGACTTAGTATCAATTTCTTGGCTTTCACCCTCTGAAGGCAGGCACGAATCTCTAGGGGATGAAGACTCAGACATAACCTTACACCAAGAGAGAAAAGTCACAATTAAAAATGAAGAGTATATGTGAAAGGCTTGCTTATCTTTCATTGAAATTGAGTGTTGCCTGCTTGCCCCCACCATTAATCATAGAGAAACAGTCAGGGGAGTAAGTTTGAAACAAGCTATTACATGTTAACACTAAAGCACATCGAGCCACTCCATGTCAAATCCCCCAGGGGTGGTTGCTAGACCATCTGGTTACTTTATCTATTTTTTCACCATAGGTGGCTTTGCTAATGACGCACCCAAAAATCTTTTTCTAATTTTTTATCTGCCACCATCTTGGATTCACACCCATTTTTCTTCACTGTGGCAAGCAAAAATAAACGTTTGTAAAGGTTTTAAAAAACAAGTAAACATACTAATTATACATAAGCACACATAAGTAACAATATTACAATATTAATAGTTATGAAACAGTCATGTTAAGTTAATTTTTTAAGAGTTGTGGTTATAGATTGGGAATGTATTTTCTTTACTATTTTTTCTACAATCATGTGTGTCTATTTTGTAAATTTGATTTGACGGTGCAGTTCATACACATCAAAGTGTTTCTTTTTGATGATAAGTTTAGTCTCCTTGAATTAGTATAATTATAACCATTAAAGTCAATCATAATTTCACAAAAAAATTATTAGAGAGTTGTAAAAAAAAATTAACATTATTTTATTTTTATATGTAGTAAGAAAGAAAAGGTTGAATGTTCTTTATTAGTTTGTTAAATTAATTTAGCACTGCGTCTTACTACTTTGGGTTATTTGTTTAAGTATTAATTACGCAAATGGATTAGGAATTGGGAAGGTTGAATCTAAAGGAAGTGAACCCACATTTGTGTGGAGGGAGAGTAGAAACCCATTTAGGAAAAATCAGCCTCAGTTCACCTGATGGAGATTCGAACCTCGATCTCCCCGTCCTCGGCAGTCAAGCCCAACACAAAACTATCGTGTTAGCTAACTACACCACTGAGGAGGGTATTAGTTTGTTAAAGTAAATTCTTCGAAACATATTGTTTGTTATCATATAGGTAGAAGACAAAAGAAAAGTTTGGTTGTTCTTCAATCAGTTTGTCGGCTGTCATTTTAGGCATTTTCTCTCCTTATTTTTAAGTGTATTCGCTTACTCATATTTCTTTTATGTTTACTCTTTAGCATCTTGTTTTGATTTCAATTTTTTCTTACATTTCTTTCTAATGTTTTTCTTTAATTCCCCATTTTTAATCAGTCTATTATGGGCATTTACTTCAAATGCAAATAATTTCTTAATCATTGGAATTGGTCTATTGTATTTTTTCAAACCCTTTTATATCATTAATGTGGAAGTGGAGGTAGTGCAAGCAAAGGGCAAATTTTTGCACCATTTTTGATCAAAACTTTTTTGGCTAACATAAATCAAATAATTCTCCAGTGAAAACAGTTAATTTTCTTTACATGGTGACCTCAACTAAATGTCAAGGATATTCTGGAATTTAATTACTACTTTTTCTTTTCATTTAAAAAGTTTCCATCTAATGCCGCTGATATGCTCTTCAAGAATTGTCAAGATAACCATGTGAAGAAAATTAAACTCTACGTTTCTACTGAAGCAATAGGTAATATATTAATTTTGGCAAAAAAAAATGCTTTGCTATAAAAAAAAACTGCTAAAACACTGCCATTTTCTCGTGTTCCATACACTCCCACCTTAAAATTAGCATCCAAGCACAAATCAGTCAGTGAGGCTTCGTGAGTTCCAAGTAAAATTTAAGACTTGATGCAATTATGTCAATAGGAATTTTGAATACATCCCCACCTGGTTTGTCCCCAATAGTTTTCATTCTTCAAGTGAAATCATTGTTAACTTAAGGGGATAAGAGCCCTAGCAACAATAAGAATAATTGAATCACTTTTAATTTCCGATTGTGTAAGGAAAATTTAAATTCACGGAAAAAAATCACCATTTCATTGTGTCAAACTATGGTACAAAAGATATTTTAGTTTGTTCGAAGTGTTTATTTGTCATAAACTTTGAATAGATTTGTTGCTTTTCACTGTAGATTTGGGATGAGGCTATTCGGATAAATGAAAACATCAGTTAAAAGAGAAAATTTACTGAAGCAATGGGGAAACTCAAAATTGGTGCCAAGCAAAGAAAGTTCTAATTTCATTGCATTACCTGCAATTAATGAGAGAGTAGGCTTCTTGTCTTTTAAAGAAGGAATAAAAATGAGCTCCGTTCCTGTTAAGTGTGGAAGAACGTATCAATGGTGGGTAGTGAAACTTCTGCAGAATAAGTAAAGCACTGGCTGGAAAGGGCAGTAGGAAACTAATTTGTTGGGACACAGAGTTAATTCAAAGAACTCTTTGAAATAATTATGTGAACACCCAAGTGCCCATATCGTTAAGGTTGTGAAGCAATGTGTTAAAGGTATAAACACAACTCACCTTTGTCTATTCAATTATAGAAATGCAAAGCATATTAATGATAGATTCAGACCATTTTGAAATTTAAAAACATTTTGAGTTAACAGCTGTTGAAGAAAAAACAATGTATTGGGTGTTTTATGTTTAAATATTTCTCTAAAAAGAAATGTTATAAATGCTTACCCAAACTCCTGGCTAGTGTTGAGCTGAAGTTGAGCACTTCCATTACAATGAAGCCGCAGCATAGTATTAAAATGCTGAAAACTTCCATTGTGGTGAGTGGAAACCTTCACCACCCCCTAAAATGAAGAAAAGAATGTTAACAAAATAGTGACCTTATGAAAGTTAGCTTTGTCGCTAGTAAAGAGCAAATAACACAAATTTGTTTTAGTTACTAAGTGTAGGGACTTTAATATGTGTTTGTGAATGAGTCTTAAGATTAATAATTGAAGTCTTATAAGGTATTTGAAGGTAGTTCATTAACTTTTTGTTTCCTTAAAATAATGTGAAATAATGTCAAATTATGTCAATTTCAAGAATAAAAACTGAAATTGTTGTACAAATATTTCACATCATTGAATAATATTCATTCCCTTCAATTAAATTTGTGCTTTTTTTAAAAAAAAAAAAGTGTATGCTAAGCTGATTGAATAACAAATAAATCCTGTGTAATTTTCTTAAAAGTATAAACTAATATTAATTTTGATGTCCCATTATCTTATTTTATTTTACTAAATTTTATTTTACTAAGCCACAATTTCAAAATTATCCAAGGTTAGTAGGATCTAGTAGATTATTTCATAGGCTAAAAAGATTATATTGATAACATTACATTTTTAATTTGATTTCACAATTTTAAAAGATAATTTCCTCTTCACCCCTCTCTGTATTCACTCACTACTAAGTAAATTTAATAACAGCCCAAGGCCAAATGGATTTTTTTTTGTTCTGCGTCCCACTCACTACCTATTCAGATTATATGCATGTATGATTTTTATTATAGCCACATTTTGCTAAACGTTTGGGTTATACGCAAATGTACTTATTACTCATAAGTTTTAGGGATTAGTAAGGTTGAATTTAGAGGACATGTACCCGCATTTGCATGGAGTGACAGTGGAAAACTATATAAAACCTACCCTCAGTATACCAGGCTGGGATCAAACCCTTATCTCCCCATAATTGGCAGTCTAGTTTATTGTGAAGGTGACGCCTTAGACCAAGGGGTCACTAAGCGGGTGGCATATATGGTAGTTACTCTAATAGGGTAAGGATGAGGAAGGAAGCATTTAAGAAGCAGTGAAGGAGAGTGAAAAACCATTTAAAAAAACCACCCTCATTAGACCCAACTGAGATTCAAACCCCGATCCCCTTGGCCACTGAAGCGGATAAGTGATTGTATTAGTTTGGTATTTCAGTATAAACGTGATTGACCAAGGTAATTGGGACCGAGCCTACCTCGAATATGAAAAAACTAAGATGATACGGAGTATGCAGGATTTATAGGTTATAAATCACTAGAACGTAGTGCATTTATGTACATTGTTGGTAAGTTTCAAATTATTAATTTATTAAAACACATTGCATTAAAAACTATTGCAATTATTATATTATAGAATCAAGCTAAATTTTAAACAATTGGATAAATATTGAATTAATGTATAAATATTCGACTATTGTATAAATATCATGTTAAAATTGGACAATTTGACCAAATGAGTGCCTCGGTCAACACGGAGCCTGGGATAATTGTGAGTCTACTGTATAAAATTATGGATTTTTTTAATTTATATTTTTATTTATGTGGTCTGCATTGTATTTTACATCCACATCAGGCTATCCACATATTCAAACTGATGGGTTAATAAAGAGAATAATTAGAGGAAATGAACCCATGTGCGTGTGGGATAGGGTGAACTCAATTAGGGAAAACAACCCTAAATACACCCGAACGATCGATCTCCCTGTTATCAGCTATCCATTATATTTAAGGAATGCTGTATTAGATGAGGAGCTCTCAAACTTCAAAGTCCATACCAAAATTCTCTGATTTTTCCAGGTATAAAAGGAACACAAAATTTAATGGCCTTATCTAAATAAGTAAATAAAATTAATTAATCTGATGAATTAAACAAACAATAAACAAGTGATAAATGGGAAGAGACCAGAAAATATAATCTCCTGCTGTGTTGCAAGTAAATTAATGTCTCAAATGTTTCAAAAGACATAAAAATGCAAGCATAATTCCTGGTATTCCCAATCGGTGGTTATCCTGTAAAACCACTCAGCTTGTCAGGAAAATGTAGTCACTCTAATAGGCCTAAGATCGTAGCAACAGTCTTTGACAATATTGCAATGATATTTAATATAATAATTTAGGTTAATACAACTACTTTAATATAAATGACAGCTTAGATTTAAGTAATACTAAACTGACAAAACTGATTATAATTTAATTGCTAGCTAACCTTGATGAGAAAAATGAAATTACAAAAACATAATCTTTGGTATCTGAAATTACTCTGTAATAATACCAATATGAATAATTAATGTTCACAGTCAATGGTGTCTACTGGACTAGAGTTTTAAAATTGGAGTATATTTTCAGTAGGCCCGTTTATTTAATTTAAAAAATACAGAAGATATCCAGAATGTTCAGAAACTCACGCACCAAAAGTAATACAAAATCTATATACCTTACATACGACAAAATATGCTAGTACCATTAAATTGTTTTCAAAGTTTCGGCGTAGAGCGCAGGGAGAGCAAAGCTACATAAGCATGCATGTACAACAAGTTGTGCGGCAATGCTCACAATGACATCTTAAAATACCAGAATTAATAGTAAACAAAACACCAGTCTAAATAGAAATGGGAATACGTTCTTAGGGTCATTATTAACAGTCCTACATAATAGCAAGTGACCAAAATGACCACCCCCGACTTCGCTCCAGAACTTCATTCTATGCAGCAGTGACTGACACACCTGTTCTTCAGATATCTGGGTTAGATCACACATTTTCCACTGCAAATGCGAGTCTTGCCACCAAATCGTCCTCACTAATAACTGGGGTATCATACACAATGCTCTTCATGTAATCCACAAGAAGTCTAGAGGATTTAAAATGGGGTATCAGGGAGGAGGTGGGTGGGTCACGCAATGGGACCTCAGCCGATCCTTCTGTTCCCAAACGCAGCGTTTAAGTATCCGCTGACATGCAGGAAAAGTGAGCTGGTGAACCATCCACATGGAACAACATATTCTCTCCGACTATTAGTGGTATATATTCTACTAGCAGTTCAGGTAGTGTGCCCTCGAGAAATATCCAGTAAATTGCACCATTAATGCGAGGTGGGAGGATGTAGCGTCCAATTAATTCATCCGCAACAATACCCACCCACACATTTACAGAAAATCTGTGTATAACAGTAAAATGTGGATTCTCTTAAGCCCATGTATGGTTGTTATGCGAGTCGTAATATCCCTCATGTGAGAATGTTGCTTCTTCAGTAAACAACACAACACAAATGATGCAAAATCAGGTAACTCATCTGTGTGATACTGTGTAAACGGCTGTCAAGCCAAGTAATCACCCCATCGAAGAGCCTGTCCATTCTGGTTGCGGTAGTGATGGTACAGATTCTCCAACAGTACTTCCCACACAGTCGAATTAGATGCAACAACTTGCCTCGCAACAACTAACATACTTGGGAAGGGCTTTCATCAACGTGCTGAAGTACAGCTCCTCCCTCAAAGAGAACTGTACACACATCCTGGGGATGTCCAGAATCGTGCATGTTTGTCTGTACAACGGGACAAACATCTGTCACCTAGTCCGCTGTGGGAATTAGAGCCTTTACACAGCAAACTCACCTTGTCTCTAACACCCACCATGAAATTACACATTTCCCTCAGCTGCCAGGCGATCCACATAAATATCCTATTATCTGGACACTGGCGGTTGGGAAACCGTTCACTATACAGAAGTTGCACTTATCTCCCACATCCACTGGCTCTATTGTAAGCAAGAACCATGTCCACTTTTCGGCCCACATGTAGTGTTCTATGTTATGTCTGACAAGCAATTACTCTTGACTAGTGGCCAACACAGATCACTTAAGTTGCCCCCCCCCCCCCACCTCCTCAGAATTAAAATTTAAACACACCACCTTTTTGCACCCAAGTATAACGTTTTGCACTCTAACCCAGATATGGTATGACTGTTTATGTTTAGGGGGGGCTAAGTTAAGAGTAGCCCCCCACTATCAAAATGTTGGATTTTTTATGCCATCTTAAAAGTCCTGTTTTGCACCATTTTGCACCCAAGTATGGCGTTTTGCAAGGAAAAAATATTTAAAGGGGAAAAATGAGGGGGGGGGGACAAGTTAAATGTAGCCCCACCCCCACAGCGTGTTATGGAGGATATCTGCAGAAATAATGGTCAAGAGCCGATATATATTTTTTGCAACAAACATTGTTGATTTTATGGAAGCTACCTCTAATGGAAAAAAAAACATTACACATGCCACAAGGCTGGCAATTTATCAGCGAAGAGAAGCAGATGAGCATACACAAATTCTTCAACTGTGAAAAAGTCAGGAGATTGTGCACTTTATCTTCCTGACTGTTCAACTGTTATAAAGATTGTTTTATGCAATCCAAATCTATACTGAAATTCAAAACTTAGCCTAACTTCAGCCCAGCTTCGTAGGCTACCCTGATATTACCGACATGAAAGTATGGTTTATAGGGAAGGGAAAAGCCAGTGCTTTGCCAGAATTTCATGCCTTCACTGGCTGTAATACCAAAGAAGGTTTTTCAGGCAAAAGAAAGTTGGGAGTGTGTTGAAGAGGCACTCAAAAAATTTGTCTGCAAACTTTATATGCCATTATCTACAGCATTGAATGACAGTGGGAGAAGTAAGATTGTATATTAAGAAAAAAGTGGAATCTGAAAAGATGCCACCAAAGTTGTCTGCTCTAAAATTCGCTATGTTGAGAGCTATTTTATCAGTGCATAATTTGGAACAATGATGTTACTGCTCATCCAAATATACAATCACCTGAACTGGGCTATGGTTGGGAAGTTAGTAATGGTTATTATGTCCCGAAAATTACAGACATGCCACCAGCACCTTCAGAAATATTAGAGCTCATAAAATGCTTTTGAAAAACAAACTGTCTCTCCAAATTGTGCTCCTGTTACCGTAGTTATCTTCCATCCACCGATATGTGTATGTGTACAAATGATAAGTTTGAGTAGTGTGAAAACAGTCACTCTCTTTAATCCCATGAAGATGAAGACAGTGATTGTGACAATTTAGACTCGTAGCACAGTATTTACAAACAATATTCTAACTTACAGTAATAATTCTCTATTATTTTTATTGTGTATTTTTTCTATTTAGACTGCATAGCAAATGTATGAGAATAATTTAATATATTTTCATGAATTACTATAAGAAAAGTGGCTCAGTAATGTTTCAATTTTAATTTTCTTACTTTCCAAAACAAAGTTTTTGCAAGACCACTTAATTTCTAATGAGCCTGGAATGTAAAAGACTTTTCCTAATGCTTTTGTTTAAAATTAAAGTTATTTTGTAAAGTATAACATCTTTCAAAGCCAATAATGCACGTTTGTGAAGTTGGCCCCCACACTTATAAAAATTCAAGTTTTTATGATTGCAATTGTTTGTTCTTCATTGCAATTGTTTGTTCTTAGTTGCAATTGTTTGTTCATTTGTTCTGGACTGTTTCGCCAAAGTTTTCGTTTGTTCCGTTTTGATATGCCCACAAACGAATGTTTACATTGAATGTCTGAGAATTCACCCCCTCCACCCCTTTTAAAAACCCATGTTTCTATGATTACAATTGTCTTTTATTAGTTTGTTTCAGATTTTTCTACAAAAATTAACTTTTTTTCCTGTTTTGATTGGCTGACAAATGATATGTTTACCTTGGAAGTCCATGAAGTTGCTTCCCCCCCCCTTTCCCTTCTGAACTTCCCCACCCATACCCCTACCCTTCTGAAAACTTAAAAATAATACATCTTTTTATAATTGCAATCGTTTGTTCTTCATTTGTTCTGGATTATTCTGAAAAAATCATTTGTTCCCTTTTTATACCTCCATAATTTGTATGTTTACATTGGACGTTGGTGAAGTGTCCCCCCTCCCCTACTTTTCAAAAATTGGCATGTAAGTTGCATCAAGCACCCCTGGACATCGTGGCCCAGGGCCGTTTCTAGGTTGTTACCCAAAAAACTCCAACCACTGCACCCCAAAGTGTAGAATGATCTGGATCAGACCAGATACCCAGGGAGGCGAGAATTAACCCCTACACTTCCAAACACTCATTGGATGGACCAATAGAGGGGACCACGTGCCTTCCACCTATCCATGGTGGTAACCGGAGCTGTTTACTTCCGCTCACAGAAGTGACCTTAAAATCTCCACTCTTTCCCGTGTTTAGGGGAATGGGATTGCGCCCATTGCACGTGAGAAAGTAATTCCCCAATACTCATGCATACAAGTGGGTGCACCCGTGTTCTAGTACAGTGGTTCCCAACCTGGGGCGATCGCCCCCAAGTGGGCGATTTGGGTTATCAGGGGGGCGATTTGGGGGCGATGAGTATTCAAAGGGGGAAAAATTAAAATAGTACTGTACAGTAGAAGTTGCCGGGTAGCACGAGTCACTGCACTCACCCCTCTTCACAGTCCCCCACCTGTTGTTCAGCGCGACCGACTGGTGACTCAACCCCCTCCCCCTCCTGCTAACACAACACACTTGCCATTGACCAACATTCATCTTCAGTCTTCACTAGCCTTTGTGTGTTTCACCATCAGTTTTTGATCGTGTCTTTTCTGTTTTTGTGCGTTTGTTTTGAAGTATAGAAGTTCATGCACAATGGATTTAAAAAAGAAGAAGTGTCGTCAATACTCAGCTGAGTATTTAAAATTCGGTTTTATCACGTCACCGCAAAATGTGCAGTTTCCACATTGTCTTTTGTGCGAAAAAACATTTACTAGTAATGAAGAATGAAAGATCATTTATCAAGAGTACACAGTGATAAAGTGAGTAAAGAACTTAGTTATTTTCAACACCTCAAAGCTAAAGCTGTTAAACGGCCTAATGTGAGTGAATTATTTAAAAACCGAGCAACCGATATTGACAAAGGTCTTCTTGCTTCTTACGAGGTGTCTTTATTGGTCGCTAAATTTGATAAACCTCACACAATTGGTGAAACTCTTGTTTTACCGGCTACCAAAAAAAAGTTTAAATCATGCTAGGTGAGGGCCCTAGTAATAAGTTAAGTAAATTGGTTCCTTTGAGCAACAATACTGTTTCCAGGCGAATTGACGAAATGGCCACAGACGTTGAATCCAAACTCACCAATTTGTTGAAAAAAAGGAAATTTGCATTGCAGATTGATGAATCGACTGTGAATGATAACAAAGCAATTTTATTTGCTTATGTGAGGTTTATCAATGAACAAAAGGAAATTACCGAGGAAATGCTGTTTGCTAGAACTTTGATCACTGATACGAAGGGATCGTCGATTTTTAAAGTGGTACAAGATTATTTTGAGGAAAAAGAGATTCCCCTAACAAACGTGAGCGCTTGCGCAACAGACGGTGCTCCTGCCATGTCAGGTCGTCATGCTGGGTTTCTAGCCCACCTTAAGAAAGAAGTGCCAGAGGTCATCACTATTCACTGTGTCATTCATCGTCAACACTTAGCTGCGAAAAAATTGAGTGGTGTCCTGCATGAAACCCTAAAACTGGTCATTACTGGTGTCAACAAGATTAAAGCTAATTCCCTCAATGACCGTCTGTTCCGACAACTTTGCGATGAAAATGATGAGGAATTCGAACGCTTGCTTCTACATACGGCCGTGAGGTGGCTTTCCAAAGGAAACTGTTTGCGCCGTTTCTTCGAATTATTTGACAAGGTTACTGAGTTTCTCGACACGTCTGATCCTGTTTTAAGGGAGAATTTGAAGCAACGCCAATTGGAACTTGCGTACCTTACAGATATTTTTTTTAAATGAACGAAGTCAATATAAAGCTTCAAGGAAACAAGATGAACCTTATCAAGGCCAAAGGAATTATTTCATCATTCATCGCCAAGTTTGATATTCACAAGGTAAATATTGGCCGTAAAGAGCTGATTCAGTTTCCGACCCTTAAAAAGTGTTCAGTGTCAGCTAACGGGACTCCTGAACTCCCAGAAGATAAAATCCTAATTTTTACTGATCACCTTGACCAGTTAAAAACTGACATGGAATTAAGATTTGAAGATTTGACCAAGTTACAAATTCCTGATTGGATTCTAGATCCATTCTCATTTGAAGCTGTGGATAAGCTTGATAACTCTTTGCAGACAGAGTTTCTAGATCTGAAGTATGACTGTGAGGTGAAATCATTTTCAAGCAGAGCGGTTATGAGTTAGGCTGGGTGAAGATTATGGACACTTATCCACAACTGTGGGGAAAAACTGAACCACTTCTCATCTCGTTCCCGTCAACATAGTTAGTTGAAAAAGGATTTAGTTCTGTTGTCCAGCTCCTCACATAACAAAGAAATAAGTTGGACATTTGCCTCAAAGGAGACTTGCGCCTGAACTTGAACATAAAGCCGGATATTCAAGCTTTAACTGAAATCCACCAAGCACAAGGCAGGCATTGAAAAGGTAAAATAAAACAATAACAAATTTTCAAACTTTAATTTATTTTTTCAAATTTTAACTGTCAACTTTCATAATTTTTCTAGATTCCAATTTAAAAATGAAAACATGTACTCCTGTTTTTTAAATGTACATCAATGATCTTAGTTAATTATTTCACTTCTTTGTTATTTAAAAAAATCTGTAAAAAATCTACATTTTTTTTTCTATTTTATTCAAGAGTAACCGGATAAAACAGCTTTGGTTGTTTTTATATACGGTAGTAAAATTGTTTATAATAATAAAACTGCTTTATTATTTACACCTTACTTCAAATTAAAATTAGGCATACAATGAAAATGAAAAGGGGGCTTAATTTCTGCTAAGTTTGATGACCTCATCAAAATTCACCTTTCTTGCATATTCATGTTCAATTGAAAGTAAAGGCCAAATTGTCAATCTGATTTGGCTCATAGAGGAAGTGTAAGTAATTATTTATCAATTTCAATTTGGAAAACTTCTTTCAGATGAAGAAATAGATACACAGACAGTCGGAAAGAATCTTAAACAATGTGACAAGCTTGGCAGATTTTCACAATAACCCCCAGAAACTGCAATGCTGTCCATTTATTTGCCTCTTCAATTACGATTTTGGCAGCCTTCAAATGCCTCCACTTTCCACACCAATATCTTCAACATAGAATTCACCAAAAATATGAGTCTAATTTGGAATATGCTTCTGAAGTTGTTGTTCTGTTACAACAACCAGTGTTTGGCTGAATAACAGCTGAGACCAACATCCTTTGCTATCTTTCCTGGCATTCTTTTTCAGAGCTTTACTCTCCCTCTTCTCTACAGAGAAATTTCCATTTCTTCACACTTGTGAGTTGGATCATGAATGGCCCTTTCCAAACCAAAACTGGTACAATTAATAATGTAGGGTGAGGTGGGTGGGAGATAAAGGAACAGGATAAGAGAATCATATATTTCAAATTACAGCTAGTTGTGCATGTGAATGGTCAAAATAAGTACAAAATTTTTCATCCTTTCAAACTACAAAATTGTTTTAAGTTTATTGGTACTTTCACATGTTAAACTATATATTTATCTAGGGTGAAAAATAATATTCAATTAAGGTAAAAAAGTGAATTTTAAATGTCTGGCTTAAGGATGGATCTCGCTCGGTGTAGTGCACAACTGAGTGAGCAAGACTAGGTCAAGACAATCACACATAAATACATATAATAACATTATAAAGAGTTATATTTAATATATGTGAACTTACTACACATGAATAACATTCATTGACTGTGAAAGTAATATAGTAGACACTTAACTAAACAACCAAACCAGATGTGTAAGTATACTCGAAAAATAAATCTGTAAGCCTTGTTGTTTAAGTTAAACAAATCAAAATTCACAACATCTGAACATAATCACAGTTCAACAATACAGCTACAGAAGGGTTAAGTGTTTACAACCTGACATCACGATGCTCTCATTTTGATGTATGCTTTCACACACAATTCTCCCTCCCATGCGTGTAGGCAGTAAGAAGAAAGCTGTCAGTGCATGTATACATGATAAGACAGGATTCCCCTTACAAAACTACCCAAAATGTTATGGTACATAACACCCTACAAACACACTTTCTCCTGCTATCTGTACTCACTATGCAACCAGAAGTTTTCATTCGGGATATTTTCTCTTAATCTAGAGAACTTTTGTTTTAGTTTGGTAGCTACAAGCTACTACTAGTTATTTCAACTCTCACGATGGCACCTCCCTCTTCGCTGTCACACGGGGAGGACCCACCCACCCCCCTTCCCACCCCATTTTAGTAGGCCACCGCATAAGGATACAAACATATTCCATTGCTATAAGATTCTTAAGATTTGGATGGAAATCTCAAGGTTTTGCAAATTTCTCTTCCAAGTAGTTCCATGTATTATCACCTCAACAGAGGTGCGCTGCTGTAGTTATGGCAGTCACCACACCGACCCCTCTCACCCCCTCTATTTTATCCCCCTTTCACTGTGTCCTTACATTCCATCAATCCTTTCAACTTTGTTGCTTGCTACTCAACAAAAACAAGCTATCAACGTTATACTCTCCAAGGAGTGATGGCTAGTTTTGAGCCACAATCTCGGAGTGTTATATAATGATGTCCAAAGTCAAAGGACAAGGACTCGAATTCCTGTCAAAGTATTTTTTTTTAGTTACCTTAGGAAATCATTATTTACAGTAAATTGTGACATTTTTATTTAGTTTGTTTATTACTGTAGAGATGTATAAAAAATTATTTTCTTCCCTATATTTAAAAAAAATGTAGCCATTTCTTTTTGTTTTTTTCAGTGACATAGTTTTTACGAACACTACTTACACTAATTATTTAAATATATGGTATAAGGAGACTAGAATTAAAATAAGTGCACCACAATTTGTTTGTAGAGAAGATAGAAAAACCAAAGTGAGAACCATCCTTTGTTCTAGGTGATAGCCTGATAAACAAAAGTGAAAATATCTTTAAAAAATTAATGAATTAGAAAAAGTTGGCCAAAGTTGGCGAAAGTTTGCAATGTTTTAAATTTTATTTCTATTAAATATAATTTACATACTGTATACCTACTTCACTTTACAAATAGGCCCTACTGTTAACTTTTTTCTAACACCATACTAACAAGAACATCTTAAAAAAAATCTGAATTAAATAATACTCGCTAAACCATATTTCCATTTAAAATCATTAATTTATTATTACTATATGATTATAACCCATCCAAAACCAAGTATTTTCTTGTTTATTGCTACGTTCAGAATACAGGTTATTAACGGCTTAATCTGATTGGGTAGAGATGAGGAAGGTAGCTAAGAGGAAGTGAACCCACATTTGCATGTTGTAAAGATGGAAAAACCAGAGTGATAAATCACTTGTGGAAAATGGTTAAAGGTGTGTGTATATATATATATATATATATATATATATATATATATATATATATATATATATATATATATATATATACACACACACACACACACACACACTTAACAGGAAAACCTTCTTCAGTTCATGCAGATGAGATTCGAGCCTCGACCTCCCATCAATGGCAATCAAACCAACGGCAAGCAATGGCTGTGGGTAACTAAACTTTGTATACTAATCTTTACTTTGTCTCAACACCTTAGAGTGAAAATATTGTTATCATAAAAAATTCGAAATCGAGATTTTGATAAATATCGCCGTTTCATTCATTGCCCTCCAAAACAAAAAAAGTAGTTTTTGTAATGCCGTCTGACTGTTTGGGCTAGAACCGAAACCATTTTACTATTTGGGCAAAAACTGTATCTGGGGTTTACATAAGGCTATCCCTTCCCCCGAGGGGTTTTTGGAATTAGATATCTAAACCTAAATTTAAGGCTAGTTTATTGAAAGGCAAAAAGAGAATAAATCTATTTTCTCGAATCATTATAAACAATATGGACATTTTCATTTTCTCATGAACATGAATTTGAGGGTACTTTGCATAGGGGAGATTTTCAAATTTTCATCATTTCTCCGCAACTATTTTAGACTCGTAATAATTTATCATTTTAAAGTTTTAATACTATTAAATGAAATAATCTTTTATTTGCAATATATTTTTATAAAACCAATAAGTTTTGAGCTATAAACAAATATAATACTTTTTAATCAGGGGTGTAGTGGAGCGGGAACGTCGTTCTGGCACTGCTTTTTGTGGAAAAATATTCAATATCTTTTATTAGTAAAGTTTTATGCTTTGCAATTCCAAGTTAGCTAATTGATTTAATATCAATATTATGTTAAAACTTTTTTCATACTATTAATCATTAAATTTTGATATTTACACTGATCTATGCGAATTCCTGGAATTTTAGTGGAAGTGCGTTAAGTAAGTTTCTGCCTTTGTAATTATTAAAAGATGTTCCAAATAGCTTCTAGAGGCACTTGCTTGTGCAAGCCTTTCGTCTACAGCAGTTGGGGGTCCCAAGACCCCACTTCAACTTTGGAGTTGCTACAACATGGCACTGCTAAATTTATGACTACACCACTGTTTTTAATACAGGTTTTTGAAAATGAATTTGATTCTTATGCTCTTTGGTTGATAAAGATATTTTTCTTTTATCAATTTTTCTGTAACAATGTTCCTAGTTCCTAATGCCATAGTCAAGGGTGGCCCAAGGTATATTTCACGCCCGGGCAGTATTCTACATAACCGATGGATAATATAGTCCATTCACCATAGGAGAGTAGGTAACCAACAGCTAGCAAAAGTTAGCAGTTCAAATCTCATGTATTCATTTGCCCAACCATATGATCTGCAATGACCATAAGTTATAATTGCAAAAAGAAAAAACAGTTTTAGGGCACCATTATTTCAAGCTGGCAAATGTAAAATAACTTTTTAAGAGTGGCACTAGATTCATTTTACTCACACAAAATTATAATAATGTGTAAAATGTCATGTTAGTATCAAAAAATTGAACGTTTATTAAGCTTAGCAACTCCACTATCACGCCCTGTCTGAGTTAGATTTGGGGACTATTTTCATATCATACCCGGGCTACGTTAGGTTTGAGGTTATATGCTTTGGGTATGATATGAAAATAATCCCCAAGAATATAACTTCAAACCTAACATAGCCTGGGCATGATATGAAAGTAATCCCGAGACTATGTTCGGATTGAAGTTGTTAGGTTTGGGGATTATTTTCATTTCATGCCCAGGTTACATTAGGTTTGAAGTTGTTAGGTTTGGGGACTATTTTCATATCACGTTAGGTTCGAAGTTGTTAGGTTTGGGGATTATTTTCATATCATGCCCAGGCTATATTAGGTTTGAAGATGTTGGGTTTGAGGATTATTTTCATTTTCCCCCCAGGCTACGTTAGGTCATGTCTAGCTCTGTTTGGCACCCTTTCAAGCTGGTGCGCGGTTCGCACAGCCCTTAAGCCACCACTGCACAGAGTAAGTAACAGTGTATATTATTTCATTTCACAAATCTTACAAGTTTTTAGTAAATGTCTATTTCAAGATAAAAGTGAGAGAAAGTCTGTGTGGTGCACCGTACCATTTATTATTTATTACTAAAATACAAAATTGCTTTACCTCTATGTGAGTAGGTTTGTGGACCTATAATTTCTAAGACGCTTTTATTATATTATTATTAATGTTATTGGAGTTTACCAATGTAATGACACAACTAGAGGTCATTTAACATCATTAAAATGATTCTACTCATGTTAATGTTAATGTGTACAACAAGATCCATAATTTCTGAGCACCTTTTTTTTTCATAACCTGTATATAAGTGTGTGTGTAATTTCTCTAAAAAAAATCTCTTTAATATTATATTCTTGTATTTCATGTTTTATTTAAATTTAATCTAATTGAAATTATGTATTATTGTAAAAAGTAGATATTAACTTTTAACTTTTTTCATTAATATAGTTCATTTTAAATTTACTAGTTTAATATAATACAAAAAAACACATGTTTCTACATATAGTTTCTAAGAAATATGCTCTACAACTTTATTGTTCTTGTATAGTAAGCAAGTGTCCACCCAAATCTTAAGCACAAATACACCAGCCGTTCACATATTTTTTTTTTTTTTTTTTTTACAAATCAAATAGTTTTAGATTCCTAAAGCCGATAAAATACCCTCTTAATTTTTTTTCTAATAAAGTTTATGCTACTTGTGTTGTATTTAAAATATTAAAAGTGTGATATATGCGGTTTAGAAGCCATAATTAACCTAATATTTGAGAAATAAATAATAAAAAATAAATAAAACGCATATTATATATATTTGTCTAAAGGGTTTGAAAAGTGTTTAAAGCTTGAATTGTGAGTACTAAACAGAAGCTTTAATTTTGACACCAAAATTAATAAAATTGGGTAGTATGTAATAATGAAATCATAAATTGTTTAAGTAATTAATATCCAAATAAGTTCAACACTTTTAGCAAGAAAGACTTTTTTTTTCAAAATTACACCATGGAATCATTTATGCACAGAAAAAGCTGAACACAATTTTTTTAAGCTTTAACTTGCTTATACCTACATAGGAAAAAAAGATTAAAATATAATTTATGTACAAAAAGGTTCACTTGTTAGAGTTTGCATGTAAATTCAGATATTCTGTAGTTGGAAATGCCCATTTTAGGGCAAAAATAGCTAAAAAGGTTTTAAAATAAAAAGAAAGCTATACCAACTAAGTCCAGGATGTACAAAATTATAAAGATAAATTAAAATAAATTTGTAATTACCAGAGATACGCTACTTCTTCTTAATTCTGGAAGATGCCTTGCGCGATGAATGAGGCATTGAACTTCTAAAAGGTGTTGTAACTTAGCGTCACTTTTGAGGAGTCCAACAACACCTAATTTTCTTTCCACCATTGCAGGAGTTCTTTCCGTTTGAATAATAGTGAAAATTTCTGGTAGCACACCAGCATTTTCCAAAGAACTCTTTATTCAATCCTGTAGGTCACTTGAGGGCAACCAAGTCCAAAAGAGCCTCACTTATATTCACAAAACCTGAAAAGTAAGATCTTATTGGTTAAAGAAATAACTACATACACTTGAAATGTACAATATTTATCAATCAATGTGGATCAGATTGACTACAAATAATTTAAGGTGAATTGATACTAATATATATGTATATCATGCCCTTTTTAACCTGAGCCTGGGCTGTGTTTTTATGTGAATTTATTTTACAATTCTGTCTAAAAAAACATAGCATATTAAGACTAAAATAGAAATACATGAATTTAAACAGACACTAGAGAACGGGACATTAATAAAACTAGTCATGAAGTATTCTGTAGGTAGGTACAATTTTTGATACAAAGAAAAGTGCTTCTCTGTGAATAGCGCTATCATTTTGGAAACAAAGTAAAATGCCCCAAAAATACAGAAATGTGTTTCGAAGCCAAACTTCCTAAAACAAATTAAAATCAATTTATGACAGAAAAATATAAATGAATTATGGCTGAAATATTCATTTTGAAACATATTTGTTTGGTTTTAAGACTTCAACTTGACACTCTTATTTTACTACTGTTCGACTCAAATTTAAATCTAAACAAATGTGTCAAACAAAATTACAAATATAGCTCCAAAGTCCTAAATGAATAAATAACCTTAAAATTATATAATTACCAAATATTATTATAGAACTAGTATTTTTCAAGCCAGTTGGTACATTTTTACAACTACAAACTCTGCCTTAAATTGTTTCTGACCCTACAACCCTGCATTTTAAACAATGTTGTATGTGTATGGTGAAGTCCGGAGATTAAGGTAGGCCTAAAGGATAACAATAAATGGGTTATTTTTAAATATAGTTTCCATCTAAAAGATAAAAAAACAATAGTTACAATTTACTATAAAATTAATAACCTTATTTTTTTGAAATTTATATAAATAAAATAATGGATGAAAAGAAGAAAATAACCTCACTTTCAACCATGTTTATGACAATACCGCAGTTCTGATAAAAAGGTAAAGGGTACCAATTAGAGCATATTTTAAAATATGGATCCTGACAAACTAAAAATTATAGCAGGCCCACCTAACAAAATAAAACTGTCCCTAAGATATTTGAGTGTTAGTGTAGTGGTTTTTAAGTATCAAAGCTTTTACTTAAATACTATAAATTGGTGCAACAAAGGCCACACTGGAAAAAAAAGATGCAAAGAAAGATAAGTAATTGTCTTCCTTTTTTTCACCGTGCATTCTTTTATTTCTGTTTTTGCCTTCACACTGGCTAATAAGGCAAGGAAGGAATGTGGCTCTTCAAAAATTATACTACTATTTTATTATTCAACTAAATAATTTAATTAACACAATAGGTTACATAATCTATAATGAAATGCACATTAACACAAGGGCTGTTAGTAATTATGAAGTGTAATACTACCATATGGGCACTAAGGAAACATTTTTAAGAGAGAAAAAATATAATAAATTTTTATCTATTTTCTCGTGTTTACCAATTTGTATAGTTATTTAGTGACATTAACACGAAAACTTAATCTGAAACTAACAAATTCTGTCCATTCTTGATGATTTTTATTTGCCTTGACCTCACAAGTTATTACAGGGGGGGACGGGGAAGGGGAGAGAGTGTGCGTGTGTGTGAAATTACTTGTACTACGATCAAATAGATTACCTTGAAACACTTTGAAGTTACTTTTTTCATTGCTGTCTAAATGTGATTTGCCAAGAATTTTGAAAACATGTAGTGTACAATTATGTGCTTTATAAGGAAATGTATCGACTGTTTTATGATTAAATTTTATCTATTATTTTTTGTTTTTAAATGAGTCTGTCATCAAAATAAAACCATTATAAGAATTGTATATTAAACTTAATTTTTTTCTTTTTAGCACCGCGTCTTATAAAACTTTCGGGTTGTACGCTTATTTATTATTAGGTGTTCTATCTTATTACAAGTTCATTCCTTTTGTCAGTAAAATCTAGCTGCTTCTGTGATTTGCCCATATTATTACGGGCAGCTTGTTTGTGCAGGAAACTATTTGCTTGAGTTATTGTGGGCTATTTCTTTGTGTAGAAAAATAAATGCCCGAGTTATTATGGGCATGATGAATCTTGCATTGTAAAAATATATTAGCCTGATATATTTTATTTACAAAAAGTACATTAAAAGACAGCTAGATAAGATAAAGTTGTTTACTAAACTCTAGCATCAGATTTCTATATTACTTATAGTTAGGGACATGCAAAATTCGCATCTGGAAAGAACAAATTTTTACATGAATGTTACTGGTTTCACACAAATAATACGAATTTAAGCTTTTTTTTCTAAATAAACAAAATTTCTTTGTAATTTGGAAAATACCACATCATGCAATATTATTTTCAATGCAGTAACACTGGTGATGGCACTATACCAAGGCCGCCATTTATATGAATAGTATCTGTTTTTACTTAACTTATGTTATAGGACAAAATGGAACACAAGAAAAATGAGTGTTTTTACTATATCTAAGCTTTTTTTATATGAGGTTAGCATTAAAAATCACAATTTCTAATTTTACACATTAGGATACCCTAATTTCGATAATTTGTTTAAAACTTTGAACGATTTCACACTAGGTCCAAACAAGGACATTAATATATATGGACCTTGCTATAGGCAGTCATAATTGGCAAAATTATATCTTCTTAATTTGTATTCCCTTCTCCTAATTTGATAGTAGTTTAGTCTTCTATGAAAACATTTTTCGGTGTTATTATTTGGTCTAAACCTAGGTTGATACTAATTGATTTTTTGATATTGCTATTTGTAAGACTCAAAGGTAATGATATTGATATATAGTTTGATATTACTAAAAGTTAAACGTTTTGTGTGTATTTATATTTGATTTTTCTTCTAATATGTTAATAAATGGTTAAATAAATAATATGAACAAAAAAATTGACTAGTTTATCCTAATTTTTTTAACGAATACTAATTCAGGGTGTCTACCTGACTATAATTTTGAAATTCCAGTATATTTCCTTCTTTTTTTTTAAGAAATCCAGTGTATATGAAAGGTACTCAGAAAAAAAATCCCTATTTCAAAATCATAAAATGATAGAAAGTTAGGGTAGGCCTAGGTCTGTATTAGTTACACATTTTAAAATCAAGAATCAAGTTTATTGACACATATATTCTAGTATATACTAAGGATGGGACCCTAGTAGGCAAAAGAAATATTCATGGATTCAAGACTCAAATCATAATAATTTTTTTAAATAGGTACCGTACTAAGTTTGAGTTATTTTTTAAAGGTATTAAAATAGATAAATAGTTTCTTGTGGTTAAAACCAAAATAATGATAGGAAAACCTAACAACCAAACCCCAGATCATTAATTTACCATTTAATGTAAACAAAGCCAGAAGTGAAGGAAAAAATCTTAGTTATTGGGAAAGTTAAAAGCCTAGGCTTAGAATATTTTTTTAAATTCAAATTTTAATTAAGGATTTTATGGCAAAATAAAGTCTCAGATTTGAAATAAGGTGGACCTGACCCATCTATAAAAAAAACACACATACACATTACATTTTATGAATGACCTATACCACCGTCGACCTTGGTGGTCTTGGGGTAAAGTGCTCACTTCAGGAACCGATGTTTGTGGGTTTGAACCAAACAAAGGCCAAAGGCTTTTTCTTGAGCGAGAAAAAAATTACAGCCAGGGAGTTTACTCTAACACAAAAAGTCATTACTATCCCCACCACACCTTGACAGTCAATAATTTCCACAAGTTATATTTGTGATAGTGAATTTGTTTAGTAAATATATAGTAATAAAAATACAGAATTTTCAACGAGAAATAACCAACAAATATTATGTTGATAGAAGTTACTTGGAAATAAAGATAATTGCAGTTACTGAACATTAAAAAAAAATTAATATTATAAAACCCAAAAACAAAATATCTTTTTAGAATGTAGACAAAAGTCAAAATTCATTCAACCACAAACTTTTTCAATTTTTACATTTCATGTTTTAACACTTCTGCCTCTTCCTTTGCTCGCACCAAAACTGTTCTTTTCACTTCTAATTTTCTTATTTTTTCTGAGGCTGTTTTTCTGTTTTGACTCAAGTTTACTTCAATCGCTTATTTTCTTTTCAAGCGTTTCTTTCCTTATTCTTGATGCATTCCTCACAGCATAAATCATCTTTTTTTAAATTGTCATATTTAGAAGTGCCCCAGCTGCAGTGTGCAGTGACTGCATCATAAGTTACACATTGAGCAATAAGGCTGTCCTCATGTAGGTTTTCAACCAGACATTCTTTATTCACAGAAAAACTTCACTCAACGGCTAAATTGTTATAGAGAGAACAAGAATTTTTTAGTGAAATATTGTAGTTCCTGGGATGCATTACTCTAGAAAAAATATTCATGAAGAACTCATCAAGCTGGTCACCACTTGAAGTGAATTGTTTAAAGTTGGTCAATAACTTCTTGCTTTGATACAATACCGAAGTAGTCTCTTTTTACAGCATCAACTTGCATGCTAGATAGTAGTTTCTTGTCTAGTAGGACTTATAATGCATAAGTTATCCTATAGGTCCTAACAGATGGGTTGAGCATGACTGTGGGAGAGAAACAACTAGCACCCTTGACAATTTTGTAGGAGAGGGGACACTTAGGTAAAAGTTTGTTGAAGAGCCCAACTAGGAATTTTTGACAATCTCCTCTGAACTGAAGTATCTTGATGTCTTTGATTCCTTTCAAAGCTGCTGATGCTGCGAACCCAATGTCTACAGTAGGGAATGATTTCATGTATAGACTCCAACTTTAAATAAGAACTTATATTATTATAACAGTATTTTGTACTTTTTTTAAATTACTTAGAACTAAAATTTGAAATTTGGATTGACAAATGTATCTAAATATACATTCACAATGTCAAAGAAGCATTCCATGAAGTCATCTGATTTGTCTAGCATTTTACTGTGGTGAATTTTATATTGCTGATTAATATACTTTATAGCTAGCTATTTATAAAGGAGTGTCAAACTCGAAAAGTAAAAAAATAGGTGTTGGATTCAGTGTCTGTGTCGAAGGATTTGCGTACCAACGCCACAGCCATGATTACAAAATATTGGTTGTTGATGGGTTTTTTTTTATTTACACAAATATATCCTTTGCTATTTTCTTCCTTTTGTTCCTCGTCAGTTGCTTTGAAGTACCTGGTTATTTCCCCTACCTTTCCCTCATTGGAAAGCAATACGATAAACAGTAATAATACTAATGCTTGTAAGTATTGTGAGACGCTTGCTAGCTAAAATAATGTTTAGAAATCAACTCTCACTGAATCTTAAGGATATTTGAGGATTCGAGAATCAAATCCTAAACATTTGTTTTTAACTATGTAAGTATGAGTTATTTTTTTGGACTATTATACTGTAATTCTTACTAATGGTGAAGACCAATATGATAGTAAAAACCTAAAAACCATTAATTTAGAATTATTAATGTGAGAAAAAAGTTCTACCAATGTAGTAAAGTTAAACATTTATGCTTATCATTAATTTTGTTCTAAAATTCGGATTAGAATTCAGGATTCAAAGATAAAATGAAGATAAGGCTCTGAGGAAAAATGGATTTGATCCATATCTAATATATATTTATTCAGTACAGACACACACAAATTTTGTTTGAATAGCCTTCACCACCCCTTGACAGTCGATCCTTTCCATACCAGGTTATATATTTATAGGCTAAATAGATTTGTTTAATAAATATAAGTATACAGAAGCCTCAATGGAAAACAAACAACAAATATTATACTTAAAAAAAAGTACTTAGAAGTAAAGATAATTGCAGTTACTTATCATGAGTAAAATTAAGATGTTAAAAATTACAAAAATATTGTTTTTAGAAAGAAAGAAATTAATATTCTAACACAAAACTCTTTCAATTCTTTCATTTAATGTTCTAACAACTCTGCATCTTACTTTGCTTTCTGCAGAAATGTTCTTCTTTATAGTTCTAGTTTCTTATTTCATCCGGGTTTTTTTTCTTTTAGTTTACTTCAATCTTTTACTTCTTTTCAAGAGCTACTTTCCTTATTCCTGATTTATTCCTCACAGCATGAATCATCATTTTTGAAATGATAGTATTTAGAAGTCCTCCGGTTAAAATGACCTCATAAGTCTTCATGTAAGTTTTCAACCAGACACTTTTTATTCACAAAAAATGCTATAGAAGAGAATAGTGAATAGCTGCAGCTCCTAGGATTCATAAATAATTTTTTTCAAGTTGGTCACCATTTGAAATGAATCCTTAAGCATGGAAGATAGTTGTTTGTCTAGTAGAATTTATAATAAAGAAGTTATCCTATGGATCCTAACAGATGGATTGATCATGACTGCAAGAGAAAAACCATTGGCACCTTTGACAATTTTGTAGGAGAGAAGAAACGTGTGTAAGTTTTTTACAGAGATCAATTAGTAATGTTTGATAATCACCTCTGAACCAAAGTACCTGCTTGTCTTCAATGCCTTTTAAAGCTGCCGATGGTGCAGACACAATAGCTACAATAGGGAGTGATTTCATGTTGGGCTGTTTCTTCAAATCAATAGCTAAACATTTTTTGGAATTATTTGCTGAATCAATTACATCACATTTTATAATTCTGTTCATCGAGTGCTCAAGTAGTTAGCTAGGATCTTCAAACATAGATGACAATAAAGGTTGAATGCTCTGATATTCAGTGATAAATTTCTCCTACAAGTGAAACTGGCAAGGTTAATCCCAATTTTGGTGTCAAAAATTCATCCTTAACAAAGTTGTTAGTGTTTGACAACTAACAAATTTTTGAGGATTTTCGCTAGTAGGAATAAACATACTTTTTTAAACAAGACATTATTGACAGTGCTCTTTTGAACAACTTTGAGTTTTATACCCATCTAATAGAACAAACTTGTTTTTAAGAACCAAACCTGTTTCTTTTAGTGCAGATATGTTTCGGGTTTCAAAACTACTTTGTGGTCATTAGAACAAGAATTATCACCAAACAGTGGCCACAGTATAAGTTATAACAGTTTTTTTAAACTTTTAGACAGGTTTCTACCATTACAAATAAATTAATGCTATTGCCGCTTCAAATATCCTTGTCTCAATTTTATTTCAAAATAATTTTAATAGCCTGCATTTTTATTCAAGTTTTTTGTTCTGCCTCTTATTATTTGCTGAGATTGTACATATACTCAATGTGATAGGGATGAGGAAGGATGAATGTAGAGTAAATGTGCCTGCATTTGTCTGGAGTGAAGAGTATAAAACTATTTAGGGAAAACCAACCTCAGTACACCCAACCAAAATCAAGTGACGATCCCCCAAGCTATTAAGAGTGATGACTTAGACCAGGGGTCTCCAAACTTTTTGCTATGTGGGCCACGTAATATATTTTACACATTTTTGTGGGCTAAAATAAAGTTCATATGTTCTTCAAGTAGCATTATTATTGCCCTGAATGCCTTGACATGCGCGAATAAATCACAAATCAAATTTATTTCAACATGCAAATTTAGATTCAAGTCATATGGCTGGTCACGTCTGTAAAAAAAAATGCCACTTTCCAAAGCTGGTCAGTGTTTGATACAAGTTATTGAGGTTGCTTTTTTTCTGTGAGAAATGAATCAATTTATATGTAATAAATTATATTTATAACAATTAATCAATATAATTACTTATTTTTAAAGTTAGATAACATCTTTCAGGACTTTTCTTTTATAACCCTCTAGAGGGAGACTTAGAATTAGCTAAAGATCATCACAAGCCATTCTGTCACACTCAAACACTTATTTTTGAAGGAGGAAGGGGTGTCTCTGCCTTATGTGTTCTTTAAGTCCCCAACAGGGAATGTCAATACCTATACTTTTTAATAATGAACAGGGAATGTCAATACCTATACTTTTTAACAATGAACCCCTCTTGAATCAATATAAAGTTCTTTAAAACATAATTTGAATTGTATTTAAAAAATTTAAGACTCCAATAGGCTACAATGATAGAGATTTACGAGGAATACAAAATTATGTTACTAATAGTTATACTTTCGAAGGGGGTTGAACTCCCTTAACCGCCGCCTGATATGGCCATGGTGTTTTTTTTAATGTATTTATATATAGTTGTCATTTTTATTAGTCTCCGGAGGTGTATACTTTAACATGAATGGTGCTGCATGATGATTTTTTATACTGACAGCTGCAAAAAATGTTGGACCCCACATAATATTGAACTACCAGCGCCTCTTGTAGCGCATATCAGGTACAATAAATGAACAGACAGGGATTCAATTAGAAAATTTCTAATTTAGTTTGAGATAAATTTTACTAAAACACATACATATATTGAAATATAATATAATCACAAAATAAATATAAGTCAAAATGATTTATTTGAGGGGTGGGGGGGGGCCTGTGCATGGCACACTTTGCACATGCCTTAATCAGGGTCTGCTATTTGGTTAAACAATTAGATTGTATTCACCTAAGTCTATGTGTGAAATTATTTACCTATTTTATTGTTGAGTTAGTTAATCTGACAATGGTTTTTAGCACAAGCCATTTTCTTAATTGTGTCCCATTATTAGATTTGACTTGAGCTAATGTGAGGCCCTGTCCTTTTTAACGTTTTCGGTGTCTTTTAGACAATGGGGCCTCTCCTTTAAATTTTGTTTGGATATTTGTGTTAGAATCATTTCACCTGGTTTTGTATAAAAGATTAATGGGCATAACCCATTGCTCATTGTGTACCAGGTAGTAATTCTTTGGGCTTTGAACAGGCCTGTTTGTATAAAGTGATGTTAATATTTTAGTTGATTCTGAGCCCAAACAAATTTTGATGGTGCTTCTCTCCTCTAGCTGACATTAGAATTTTGAACCAATTTTCCATTTACTGCCAGTAATTTAACTGTGTCTAATTGTTATATAATTTCAATTTTATCTGTTATCTGAACTAGACCCATTTATTACTTTGTAAGTGTCCCTAGGCATCATTATCTCTATGTCCTTGTCTAGTCCTAAAATAATAACTTCTATCACCACTTATTGAGTGAAACCTTAGTTTAAATAAAATATCATTTGATAGTTTGCGGCTTTCCCTTATTTCGTGTACAGGCTGTGTATATTGCTTAGTAGGATAGCAACACTGATGTTACCAGGTAACACTGACTATTCCAGCAGTCCCTCTATCTCTCCCTCTATTTAACTGTATTGTATTGAAGAGTACAGATAAAAGAGTTTGATGGATTGCATTCAAGTTTGAAATTTATTTGTTATAATTATGTCCATATATCTAGGTCAAATCGTGATTTTGATTCTAGCCCTAAAATTAAGGGTAGTTTAATAAAAACTAATTTTTGAAAATTATAAATATTTCAAAGTTGGATATTAAAATATTATTTAAACTCGGAATATGGGGAGTGAGCGCTGTGAAGTATATGAGTTGAAGAAATGCAAGCTGTAATGATATGGAATTATACATCTCAATAATTTATTATTCACATCTTTATTCAAAATTACGATATTTAAATGAGAGCGGGTATTAAGATTTATTTGTGTTAAGTTAAGTTGCAAGGTATGGCGACATCCTCCTACGTCTCTGTTTAAAAAGACAATGCAGTTTTGTGAACAGAAAAGCGCCTGGATGACCACACCTTTTTTATTTTAGGAAGCTTCGAGAAGGAAATGTCGTTGATATACTCCTTTCAGGATACGCATCTCTTCACTTTCCTTTCTGATGAAGAGCCATGTAGGTGGAGTCTATGACATCTTAATTTGTGTTCTAAATTTCACATGTCGGGAATTATCATGCATATAACGTAATAGTTGGGCTTTTATTAAAATCTACTACATGTGAAATATCTAGAAAAAAACTGTTTATCTAATTAAAATTAAAATAACTATAAAACACCAGAACTTTTAATTTATAAAATGAGACCTCATCCCTTTTTAAATATTATAATACAGTATAGCAAACTTAGACCCAATTCAATCATCATATCAAATGTCACCCTTATGGTGGCGAAAAACATTAATATATAATTAAATGTTACAAAGTGTAATAATAGTAATAGTAAAAATCCCCATCAGGGCCATATTTAGCATTTTTTTTGGAAAGTGAGGAGGCCCATTTAAAACAAACAAAAATTTTAAAAATCCCCTTTCTTCCTACAACCTAAACTCAGTGCCATCAAATTATCCAACCGAACTAACTACATTTTATATAAAAAATAAGTATTGTTAATCATATGTGTGGAAACAGAAAAGAGGGGGAGAGAAGAATTACATTATTTCCAGGTTAAGTTAGGTTGAGTAAAAAAGGCAGCATAAGGGTATGTAGACATAGAATGGCACAGTGCAGGAACGAGAAGAAAATATTCTCCATATTTTTATTACTGGTGGGAGATGATAAATCTCTAAATTCCTTCTCTTTATTGTTGTGCCAAATTATGTGAGTGATTTTTGCATTTTGTCTACTGGCAACATTGATGATACTTTCAAAACGGTTACAAAGAGAAAGGTTTAAACTTTAACTTACATTACATACACTTATGCTGTACTATTTATTAGTTTAAAATAAATACTATTGGTTAAATGACAAGATAACGTGCATGAACTTGCAGGTAAATTACTATCAAAATACCAGTTGGTTTGTTAAGATAGAACATTGGAATTTGAATATTTAAGTAATCCTTAACACACAAAAAGAAGTAGGTAGATCATTTGACAATTTTTCCTAAGCACAAACCTCTCACATCAGTATAAGAACAAGGGGGGAGCAATTTATGTACTCATGCCAGCATAGCTTTATTTTTTGGGCAAAGCGTCTCGCTACCTGTTTAGGCTATATGGATATGCAATAATTAATATAATGTGTTAGGGATGAGGAAGATTGACTACTACAGGAAGTATACCTGCATTTGGGTGGAGGGAGAGTGGAAAGCTGTTTAGGAAAAACCACCTTCACTACATACTTGGCCGGGATTTGAACCCTGATCTTCCCATCATCAGCAGTCTAGTCTATTGTAAGAGTCATGCTTCAGTTCAGGCGGCCATTGAAGCAAGTCCCCTAAAGCTGCATTGCTTATATATGTAATGGTAACTTGAATGAAACCATATTCCAAAGTTAAAGGAATGATATTTCAGTTTGTCTTTTGTTCCTTTTCATCAATCATTAAACACACAGTTATTGTTCAGAATGCAAATTTATGTACATTAAAATGTAATTTTACTTGAGTCACTTCTCTACTTTTATCACTGTGAGTTTCGAGAAACTAACTCTTCACTAAGTATGAATAAACTGGTTAATTGGACGCATATAATGAATTAAATTAATACCTATAAATAATACTAATAGTATAGGAAAATGTGTTCAATAGTGACAGCAAAAAAATTATTTTCTAAAGAGATTTATTTCCATGTACGAGAATCCCATTATATACATTGTGTTATTAATAACACAAGCTGGGACAGTTGTTATAGCAAAGAAGGTTTGGTTTATCAGCTTCTATCCATGCACCAATGATAGCTGTCAGTTTAATTAAGAAAAGCAATTTTCAGCCAAGATAAATTTAAGAGGAGCCAGCAATAGTCCTCTCACCATCACCAATGAGCCCAATTAGTTCAAGCACATGGGTCCTTCCATTTTAAAAATAAATGGGGGAAGGTCAGTAAACATTATGCTGTTAGTAATTGTGGATTTAAAGTGAATTGGATGTGTGACAATTTATGTGAGGAATACCGAACACCCTTAAATTTCTAATAGATGGCCATGTTCAAGCACTTTTTCAGGGTTTTTTCCTCGATGCACAAAATTCAAGCCTAATTCCTGGGTTTCCTGATTAGTCAATACCCTTAGAATGTCATACTAACCAGGCTAGGTTATAACAGTTTGAAACCTTTAGTAGGGTTTAAATGAAAACAAACTTTCAAATAAAACACAATAATAAAAATGGTGGTCATTTTCTTTAATTCATTGCATCTTAGGCTATTCACGTGTTAACTATAATGGAATAGAAATTTTTAAGCTAGAATTTAGGTAATATATATTGAATCTAATGGGTGTATATATACTCTTTATAATAATAGATCTAAAGAATTGTTTTATTTAAGTCTTCTTTATTTGTCAAAACATGTGCTCAACTGATTGGGGTGTGGTAAAATTATCAAACAATGTTTTCATGGGTAGCAGGTCACCCAACTTGAAAGAGTGCACCTTTGAAATAAATAAAAAAAACTTGGGCCCATTCTATCCCAAAGGATATTAAAAAGTGGATGGTAAAATAAAAACATTTCAAATTAAATAACAATGAGTAGATACCATATTAGTTAGGTAGGCCTATCATTTCGATACTCTTCAGGTCCTTAAAGACTTTAAGTCATTCTGAAGATATAAGTCAGCTAATATGTATTCATGTATAAGGTAACATTTTTAAAGGTACATTTTTAAAAGTAGGTCTATTATAATAGTTTTAACTTTAAAACCCACATTCCAACAAGTAATTATATGTGGCTATTTAATGTCAAAAAGAGGAATTACCATATACCTAAAACAAATGCTACCATCAGAAATATATAGATCATTTATAGGTATATTAAATTGTAATAATAGGGGCATATAAAAATTCTAAAAATCTGCCTAGTATTAAATTGAATTGTATTAGATCCAATACTGCTTCCAGCCTCTGGCCTGGGTCAGATTTTAGTCAAGCCATAGGCTTATATTTTCCACTACCCGCTTGCTAGGCCTGTCAAAGCTGCATATGCCTTATAATCTAACTTAAGACTAGGCCCAACACAACATCCAGCCCTCGCCTGTTAATTCATCACTGTGAAAGGGTAAACCTACATTACACCAATGATAAATCTTTCGGCCGAGCCGGGAAACGAACCTGGGACCCTTAGATCAGAAGAGAAGCATGCTTTATAACAAGATCAGCTGAAGATGTAGACAAAATATGTCATCTGTTTGTAAAATGGGTGATTATCTACTGGGGTAAGAATACAAACCATTGTTCTCAGTCAAGCTAAAGAAAGTCACAGCACAGCATGCAGAGTGAAAATGTCTAGTTCTTTTCTCCATCAAAATGCTTATATTTGGTTCATCCTAACCCAATACTGGAAGTAAACATTCCCATATCACTTCGCGAAGGACATATATGATTGGTGGCACCAGTGCAGGTGACCTGGTGGTCTAGGGGTAAGGTGTCGAGGACTTCTGTACTGGGGTCCGGGGTTCAATCCTCGGTCTCGGCACAGATTTATCTGCTTACCAAACCCTTCCTTCACCTCTGACAATACGTGTATTAATCACAACTTGTGAATGTGGGGAATGCAAGGCCTCCACCGTGGTTCGGATTCCACGTTAAACTGTAGGTCCTCCATTTCATCTCACAATCAACCTACCATTACACATTAGCGTAAGTGTGTATAACCCTGTCTTAAGTTTAACAAAACTCTGACCAGACTCAGCAAACACCCAAAGTAGATGGGAAGTGAGTCAGGAGAGTTTGATGGTATTTGAATAGCTTTCAAAGCTTAAAGTATAATTTATAAACCAAATAAAGGGAAAATTCTAGTTGTAACAATTTTATAAAGTTATTTTAAAACAAATTTGATGCAAAACAAAGGATGGAATATTTAGTGAAATGATACCATTGAAAGTCCGTTCAGTAGAAAATCGGAGCATAGATTTCCACGTGGCTGTTTACATCAGTACTTTGCTTAGAATGAATCAATAATAGTAGGTGTTCAAAACAGCTAGCGTGTATTTTGAGTCGGGTGTCAGTGTCACATTATGCTATTTAATACACACAACTTGCGAGCATCAACAAATAAACAAGCAATGTGCAATTTTGTTACAAGATGATCAAGATTTGAGGAAAGTTATGCATATGTATGTTCCTTCAAATTTTCCCATAGAAATAAATCTTATGGATGTAGGTCAAGTGACAGAGAAGGCCATACAACAGTCCTCCATGCACAATTCACCTTTTAGGGCGGGTCATGTCTAGCCACTGGCTATCAATCTTGCAAATTAATCATCAGTTGAGTGACATTGAATGTGTCAAGTTTTTGGTTTGTTTAGTTATAAGGAATCACTCTCAAGAGAGTTTCACCAATTTGTATACACTATGTGCAGTGGTGTGTCGTGAAGTGTTGCTAGGGTAAGCAGCATTAGATTAAATTGTACCTGTGAATCATTATGGACTAGGTCAGTAATGAATGGGTACTGAAAGAGTGTGATTTAGAAAGGAATCCATTAGGTTAATATGAAAGAAGCATCTTACATTGGTTTGGTTATGTTGAATGATGAATGTGGATCGAGTGATTAAGCTTATATATGAAGGTGGAGTGTGATATTAAGCGTTTTAAGAATAAAAGAGCATGTATGACTCAGTATATGGATGTTAATGAAGCGAAGGAAATATGCAAGAATAGGGAAGTGTGGATAAGTTAGTGAGGATGGATTAAGTACAGAGTTGTTATTTGAGGTATTTGCATAGTTTTTTTGTATGTATGTTTTAGTAAAATAAAGTGGTTTAAACTGGTCTTTATTTGACAGTTCTAATGAATACTATTCAAGTTAATGCAATACAATGCAACTCTTAGTTTGAGCTCTTTTATCTACCAAAGTTACTACACATTAAATTTTCCTTGGGTGAGACAGGCTTAGTAGATTTAGGGCCGGTCTTGTGATTCCTGGTTAAATATTAATCTAACCATAAATATTTATATCTGATCAATAAGTTAAAAACACATCTTTTTACTGCCCAATAGCTTTTATCTGCCATATATAATATATTATATATCAAAATTTTATCGGAAGGTTTAAGTACATGGTAACTTTTATCTGAAAGTTAAAATGGTCGTTGCCATGGTGGCGCATTGTTTTTAATGAGGTTTTGCCAATCAGAATCTGTTTTTAGGTTAAAATCTTGGTTCACATGTTTAGTAGGCACAGGCCCAGGCTCAAACTATATATAAAGTTAGAACATTTAATTGACACTTTTATAAAAACTGACAAGCTATTTGTAGAGTTATAAGAACAAATTATTTAAATGAGAGTACAATAAATGAAATTTAGTAAACATTTTACCCAATTATTGACCACATTTTGGCAAACACCAAAATTAGTACTTGCAAGACAACCTAGCTTCTGCGCCCAAGTGACGCCATTATTTAACAAATGTTGAGCATTTTAGCCACTAGCGAGGTTATAGTGGTAGCAGCATGATTTATATGCATGGGCGCACCAGTAAAAACAGTACCAACCTTGTGTTTTCTGTATAAAAATGTATTTATTCTACAGATAGCTATTCGGCAGATAAATTCAGTTCATAATAGGCGTAAGTTGCTGATAACCTTTATCTGGTCAGCTTTAACCTCCCAGTAGTAATATTTATCTGGTAGTCATTAGACCAGCCCTTAAAACATTACCCAAACCAACCTGTTAGCTTAAATAAATTATTTAAAAATTGCAAGCTTGGTTGTAGGTTGTTTATCAGAATTGGGGCAGTTTAATCCTTTACCAATATACTGTCGTTCTATATAACACTGAAAAGTTAAAGTTTTTAAATCTATACATTCTATTACTAGGCCTGTGATAAAGGAACAAACGTTCAGATATAAAATAAACTATAGGACCAAATGAAATTAGATGTAATTAAAATGGATTGGGCTAAAAAAAATTGCTTTCTCACATAAGGTGAGTATGTAGGAAACACGAGAAAAGGAGATATCTTTGCAGTTTTTGTATTAGAACATTTTTTTGACCAAAATAAATAAAATATTGCTTCAGTAAAAACATATTGAGGTTTATTTTCTTCACATAGTGATATAAACAATTATTTAATATATGTCATGAGCATAGCAGCATTAGATGACAATTTTTTTTAAATTAAGAGAAAAAATTGTCCTTAAATTCCAGAACACCCTTGACAGATATTCAAGAAATGTTGAGGTCACCACAAGAAGAAAATTAAACTCCATATTTGTACTCAAGCAATATTTGATTCTGACCAAAGTTTTTATATAGCTACACATTTTTTCACACTCCCTACATCCTCACCTTAATATTCTACTGTGCCTCTTCCTTCTTCCGAGCTGTGTATAAAATAGCATAAAATACTCAGTAAATAGGTTACAGCTATATTTTTTTTGAATATTGAACTAGGTTGTGTAGCCTACTATAAAATCAAATTATTTGGGTATAAAAACAGTATTTATATATGATTTAAAGTAATTTTTAAAATTTTAAACATTAAAAATTATTTTTCTTTTAAAATAGGACCTATTTTAACCATTTCACTGTGTACACTTTACATGCATATCTAGTTAGGCCTATATTAAATTTCAGCCCCATACATTAACTAGCATACTTACTTAACAATGATGCCTATGCAAAATGCATAAAATGGCAAGTTTGATCCCTCATAATTCAGGAACTATAATAATGTGAAATCATTGAATTACTATTTATTGCTTTTATTTATACACTTGTTAAAATTGTGAAATAAAATATGTATTGTCGAATAGGAGTTAAATCTGATAATTCACCCATAAACTGGGGTCACATTGAGAAAATAAAATATTATATCCCCCCTCCCCTCCCCCACACAATTAAACCAAGTTGGTATGAGCTAACCTCACTAATGAATGTAATTTAACTTATATTTCTCTTCCAAAGAAAGAATAACAGAGAGCCTACTTTAAACAAAATGGCATTTCAAAGCTACCCCATGATTGGGTGGGGGCAGTGGTGTTGTCCCCTAATTTGAAGTATATTTATATCTAACCAAGCCAAGTGGAAAATTGGATTAACAATTTAATGTTTAAAATTGAAGAATATATTTTAATGGTTTAAAATGAAAATATAAATATATATAAGGAACAACACAAAACACAATTTTGTCTCCATAATCCACTGACAATACGTCTTAACGTATGGTAGGGGGTCCTATCCCCTCAAAGGTGGGACATTTAATTTTATAAACATTAATGATGTAAAACGATGTATATGAATAGAAAAGTATAGTGGAGTAGTTATTAGGATCATTACAATAAAATCATACCCAGCTCAAAACAAGCAATCTACTGTAAGTTTAAGAAACTTTAAAATGTCTTCCTCCACAGTTATTATTATTATTAGCACCGCATCTTACTACCCGTTCGGGTTATACGCAATTACGCTAATGTGTAATGGTAGGGTGATTGTGAGATGAAATGAAGGACCTACAGTTTAACGTGGAATCCGAACCACAGTTCCTCCACAGTTAATGTAGTCTTTAAATATATTCAAAACATTTGTTTTCAGTTCTGTTCCAAAGTGGCTACAATAGTTTTTTTTTTACAGAGTCCTCAATCTTTGTCACTTCCATATTATTTGGCCACAAGTTTAAATCCTTAAAAAGTTTGAAATATTTCCCTTGACAAACGTGACTGTATTTCTTTCATTCCATAGATTGAAATAGTTGTGAAACATCCGATTATTAAATTGTGCATAATCCTACTCAAAATATTCGCAGCTAATTTAATAATTGGTGTCAAGACTTGTCGATAAAATCCACGCCACGAAATTACCCACTCTCAGCTGTTTTTAGACTTTCTTTTACTCTTTAGCTTGGTCTGGATTTAATTAATTTATTCACTCATTCTCACTGTTTGATGTATCAGCTAATCAGCCTTATTCAGAATATGTTATCTCCCTTGCATTTCATCTGAAAGACTCAACAGTTATTAAAGTGCGGCAAATTACACAGAAACCCTTTTGAACAACTTTAGTTAAAACATTCCCAAACATTTTAATTTTCCAATAGAAATTTGTGTTGGGTCATTCATTCATTACTTCAGCCTTAAAGTAAACTATTAATGCCTGGTAGAAGTTATAAATTGAATACTGTTTGAAAACTGCGAGAAAACAACCTCCCATCTAGCATTTAACCAATTTCATTTAGTGAGCTCAAAATGTTGATGCGACATCTAGCAATTATTTTGTGTTCTTAGGAGAATAACTAAATAATGCATATTATAATGTGTTTATAAACAATTTGAAATTAGTTTTTGCTATAATATCATCAATGGTGTTAATAATTTCCAGTTTAGATCCATTATTATAAGTGTCAAATTAAAATGATAGGAGATCTCTCACAAATAATTGTTGGCACTCCTAACCTCCCCCACTATCAGTGGTGTAGCAAGGTCATTTGATGTGTGGGGCGGGTCTTGATTTTGGTACCCCCTACCCAATGTAGGAACCAAATTCTTTAAGAAAATACTTATAAGAAGTTTGGTAAGAGCTTGAATAAATATAAGGCTGCAAAACAACCCTGTAAAAAGGCAGCAATGTAACAAAATTCAACCTAATAAAGGGCAGTCAAAGAAGTGAATCTCTAATATAACCATTTTAATAATTATTTTGCTTGTATTTTTTATTTACAAAACGAAACCTCTGTGACACCCCTTGATTGATGGTAGCCGGTGTGGAACGTCCTACCCCACTGACACCCCCTTTGCTTCGCCTATTGTACACCATTATATGCAAAACAAATTAAAAAGGGCCTATATTTTTACATAATTTTCAATGAGTTCATATTACTGAATACACCATAAGAGGAATTTTTTATTGTTTCTTTAATATGGGTCATTCCATGTCAAATCAACCAGGCTCTCAAACCGACCATTTTTGATTTTTATGAAACTTGGTATATTTGTAGAATTCATCATTATAAACAAGTATAATTTTTTTAAGAATTTTTACTGCATCCATTTTTGAGTTATTAATTTTTGAAATTTTTAAAAAAACATGATTTTTGATCTGCTGAGCAAACCTTAACTGACAATAACTCTGGATCTAATTGTGCTAGAGTCCTGAATTATGGCTCATTTGAAAGATCATTAATTGGGCTTTCATTTGATATCACACATGCAAATTTTATATTTTTTAAAATCTCAAGGTCATTCAAAGAAATTTTAAATTCTGAATATTAAAAAAAGTAGATTTTAAAAAATTCTTAAAAAAATATATGCTAAATATACATTATTTTTCTACATATCCTGAAAGTTTCATAATGGGATCTCAATGGGATTATTATAAAAACATAAATAGCATAAGTTGATGCAACTGTTAATGTGCTAATTACTTGCCAGTTTGACGATCCATGACTAGCAGGGTATTCATTTCGTTTGTGTAAAAATGCCACACATGTTCTTCCAAACAATGTTAATATTAAATAACCAAAATAAGCATCTAAATATGTTAAAATAATTGTATTCTAGCCTAATTCAATCCCAAATTCAGTAACGTATAAGATTCTGTATTCATGTTTACACTTACAAAATCACTTTATTTTAGAATGTACTGATACTCTTTTTTTTCTTTTAAATTTTTCCACACTTGTCTGATAATGTTAGATTTACCTTTTTTGTCTCGGTCATGGTTACATTATATTATGTTTATCAAACCTTTTACAACAAATTCTGAAAGTTTCAAAATGGGATCTTATTGGGATCATATGAAAACCTAATTTTAAAACTACATGCACTGTGTAATTTTGTATTTTTCCAATTTGTTATAAAAATAATTTGAAGTACCTACTGAAACTACTTCAAAACTTCACATCCGTTTCACTGCAAAAAGTTTTCTGGTTGCATTTTCTGTCTCGACCTTTGTCAATGTGTAAACTCTTCCTGTTGCTGTTAATGGATCCACTGTCGTGAGGATGCTGCTTCGGTGCACACGAAGAATGTCAGGTACTGTAGGGTATGTGAAATTTGAAGGAGCTGGACCATGGGGATGAAGGAAACTCACTTTGAATTCCTGCTTATCTTCAAATGAATCAAGAACACACGCCAGCCACCAGAAGTCACCATATAGGCATGTCACGAAACCAACGATTTCTGTGAAGTCTAGTTCATCATCACACCTTGTTGTTGTTTCTGCCTCCCTTGAAGATGCTGAGAAGGAGTACAGTTTAGTGAGTACTTTACTCTTACTTAAAGGGATAAAGCAGTGCAGTTTCAAGGTGCCTTCAATAGTCTGGGCAGATATCTTCCGGTCCTTCAAGATCATTTCTTCATTTTTATGCTTCTGGATTGTGCTGTATGCAAAGTGCATGGAACTGATTTTTACTTTAGCCCACTCATAAAGCTGCCGGGGTGTCATGATTTGCTCATTATAAACAAGGCGTAGACTTTCCCTTGCAGCCAGTCTCTTCACAGTGCCACCAATCCCATCACATGAACTTTTCCCATGGGAGGTTGCAAAGAAATGCCACTCTGCTTTGACCCCAAAGTCTTCCTCGTGTAAACACAGGTTAAAGAAATTAAGTCGGTTCTTGTACTGTGCTCCACATCCATCGGAAAAGTAGTATATTTTCGATGGAGTTGGAGTAAAGTGCGACCTCATGAAATCCATGAGTACCCGTTGAAAACAATGAACAGCAATGGTGTCATGGATAGGACAATCAGAAATAACTACGAAACTGGTATGCTGCAACTCGCCGCTTAGGTCACTTCTTGAGTAGATGGAGAATGGATGAATTGTTGCTTGTGCATTATTCCAATGATATCCCTGCGCAGCATCTTGCAAGATAAAGGAGTAATTCTCAGCAAAATCACAAAGCACTATGAACTCACCCTCTTTTAGTACCTCCTTAAGATGACTAAGAAATGACGATTGCTGTTTTGCAATAAAACTGTGTCTCAGAAGTTTGGGAAGGGATTCAATAAAATCATTAATAAATTCCTCACGTGGTTTAGTGAAAGTCTCTAAGCTGGTGTTCTTATCAATTATAACCCACTGCTTGAATGTCACATTCTCAAGACAGTTTACTTCAAAACAATATTCCAGCCTAGATTGTAAAACATCTGCTCCTGGGCAGTTTGAACATTCACCAAAGTAGCATGATTCAGATGGATTATCACATATCAATGTTTGTAAAGCATCTTGGTATGTTTTTATCAGTTTTTCACCTTCTCTTAATTCTGGGAATTTACACTGTGCTACCTTCAACTTAGCATTTTGATGTATTGTACACACACAGACACTGTGTGTACCACTTGCTCCTGCCAGAACACAGTATTTTGGCCTAAGTTCACAAAACTTAGAAAATCCAATTTTAATATCTGAGTGTTTCTCCCTAAAATGTACAAACAGTTCTTTTAAATTACATAGGATAAGTTGTTTTTGGATATGCTCCCGTTTTCCACATACTTTAACCGAGACAAAGTCTTTCCTCCCTGGCATGATACGGCTCACTTCTTCACTCTCATAAAAAGATTGTACTTTTGCAGCAATTTCTGGCTTCAATGTTTTTCCAGGTTTTGAATCAGGGTATGACATAATTCCTTTCTCTTTCTGGAGTATTTTAGCTTTACGGGCTGTGTAATTAGCTACACCAAATTCATCTTGAATTTTCTGTACGGTCCAGCTATAAGGTAATGTAGTAAGGATTTGCATAATCACACTTTTATCTGTAGTTGTTCGAAACTTTTCTTTCATCTGGAGAAGTATTTCATCACCAGGGGAAGGAGTTTCCAAACTATCAGAAGTGTCACTGGTTTCCAGCACTTTGAATTTAAAAGCTTCACTTACTCTTTTAAGCTTTTCTGCTGGGTATATCTTTTCTAATAATCTGTGCTTTTTTATCGGTGACTCGTTTATAGCAATTAGGCTACGGTTCAAACAAGCCAGAGCATCCGCTTTTTCAGGAGAAGAAATATTAATTTCTTGGGGTGAATCATCATCTGTATCATCAGAGGGAGGCTCTGTAGATTGATCTTTATTCACAGAATTTGACAATAATTTGCGACAACTGTCACATATCTTATCACCAGACTTAATCTTTGAACTGAACTTGTGTAGCAGATTATTATTCACCAATCTCAAGTTCTTATTGTGATAATTATGTTTTGGTTTATTGAGTGGATTGCAACAAAACAAATTCACTTTTGTCTTTGATGTTGATCCATCCATATTTATAACTTCTCTTACAATGAATTAAAAAATATTCAGATTTAAACAAAGAATAAAAGTTGTATTGTTAAAAAAATCACTAAAACTTATACAAAATAAAATGTCCCAATCATAGAATATTCACATTCACTAATAGTCTAAAGACAAACACATACACCTTTATAGAAAGTAACTTTAATTCAATATAGAGAGAGAAATGCCTAAACACTGATTGCTCTCACCACAGCTGAACACTGACTAATTGGTTGTGTGAAGGTTGAGCAATGTGGTGATTTCTTCATAGTTCTCTGCCTGTTAGAACATGCATGCATTGTGTGCAGTTCAGGAAAATACCACTTCCCATGTAAAAATAAAGTAAAGCTATACTTGACTTTATTAATTATAATTTATTTACTTACGCAATTAATTAAAAACTTATTAAATAAATATTAATGTAAGTAATATTGTCATTGAATAATTATAATAAATATTATTTAAGATTAATAAATTAAAATGTGTAGGCCTATAGTTGATTGTAAAACATACTGCCAAGTGTTGACTGTATAAAATCAACATGTTATCAATGAAAAATTGTTTATTTATAATCCCATTATGATCCCAGTTTGAAACTTACAGAATTTGTTGAAAAAGGTTGGATAAACAAAATATTTTTTTTTCATATTTAAAAAAAAACTACTTTTGGAAATTTTCAAAAAACAAAAAAGAAATGATTGCTTGTAAAATGAGATTGCTTGAGACCCTATCATGTTAAATATCATTTTAAAGCCCAGTTAATGACCTTTAAAATGAGACCTTATACAGCTCTTTATCTTAAATAGGGTCTAAGTTACAGGCAATTCAAAATTATAATGCATGTCTTTTTTTACAAATTTTGAAATATTTTGGCAGCTGTATATAAAAAACAGTACCTGAAAAAAATCTGAAAAAAATTAGGAATCACTTTTTCCATAGATACTATCAGAATTTTGAGTTTGGTTGAAATCGGTGATGGTGAATTTGAATTTGAATTTTTTTTGGTTGATTTGACATGGAATGACCCATATGTGATATTAATCAAATCGAGAAAAATATTCTACATTTCTTTATTTATTGTAGCTTTTATGTAAATTATGAATGTAGAAAGTTAATTTAATCTTATGGACTCATCAATTATTAGTTATAATTTTCTCTCTTCATTTATTACTTTGAGGTATTCTATTAAGTAAAACACTCATCTAAATTTAGGCACGTCGGCAATCAGGTATAAGAAAATAGTTTTAAGTCCTAGGGAATGCTGACAGAAAAACGTTTTGTTAAAGCTGTGGTAAATGATAGGTAGCCGTTCTAAAATAGCCTATATCACATGAAATACTCTGAAATACCTTGAATATGTGACTACTCTAGCAGTCCTCGTACCTATTACGCACCGCGAGGCCTTACCACATCCAAGTTTGGTGCATTTTTTTTTTTTTCAAAACTACATTTATATAACTTTTAAAGCCTAGGGCAGCACCCTGGTAGCTAAGAAAGTACCAGGGCACCGCCCTGGCTTGACTGCAGCACTGGGTGGGGGTTGAAGGGGTCACTTGTATATCCCCTTTAAATATGCCTATGCCTAAGTAACACTTTGGGAGTACATACTAAATTATTAACGTCATCCCAGTTTAAGTTTATTCAACAGTTCAAATGACTTAAGATTTTTTTCAGAAAAACTTATAAACATGTTCATTAAAGAGATGCTAAAAAACCGTAAAATAGAAAATAGTATGGAAATTAGTCTCAGTGTGTTTAAACTACAAAACTTAAAATGTATAGGCCTACATGATCATTGAAAAATATGGAGCTTGTAGTTTTACATTATTTAGAGGCACATTACTAAGTGCAATAGATCCAAATAATAAGTCTTGTCATATTTTACATATCTTTGTGTGAGAAACAATACCTCATCCTGTCCCCAAACATTTTTACATGGGGCTCTGGAAATGTGACCATGAAAATTAGCAAGTCAACAGAACACATCTTGTTTAACAATTTTGTAGAGTAAAACCTTTGTGGCATAATTATGTCTGCCACACTTCAAAAAAAACCTAAGCATAGTAATCAAGTAATGATATAAAATATATTGACTCTTATTTGAATATATTAATATAATTTGGAAATATAGCTTATGCACATATGTTACATATTCATAAGGTTTCCTAAAAATTTTTTAAAGATATTAATATGTTTTGGAATTTAATTTTTGCATGTTTAATATGGATTCATGTTTCCTAGTGTTTTTTTATAATATTACTACATTTTTGATATTCAACTTATGCACTTTTGATGTTTCTTGGTGTTATTGTTGATAATGTTATTACATTTTAGGCATTTAATCAAGGGCGTAGAAAGCTCATTTTTCTAGGTCCGCTAACCAATTCTAGGGAGGTCCAAAACTCCCTCCTCTCGACCCTGCTCTTTCTTTCAAACTTTTCATAGTTAGCAAATAATGTTTTGAGTTAAGTAGGTTTGTTGAGATAATGGGTGGGGGAAGGGTAGTAAACCTAACTACATAAGCTACAAACAAACTCCACTTCTGACTGTTGTTCTGTTATTTTAGCTGCTCTTTACTTAGGGTGATTCCTCAAATAATATTTTACAGGTGATAGCAAAAATGTTTCCTCATTTTCACGGACCCCACTTACTCGGATCATTCCATAAAACATCCTTTTTTTTCAATACAATGTCAATGTATGAGAAAAGAATAGTACCGGTATTTGAAATGTTAACAAAGCTAATTTTACAATTGGAAGTTTTACGGGGATATCTTGAAGGTGAATATTAAAATATTCATTAACTAATATTTGGTTAATAACATACAATTAAAATGATAGTAAGAGTATAAAACTTATAAACATTAGGTTTAATATGTATTTGTCGACCTCCCTTTAAAGGGGTGTTCAACAAATTCCAGGGGAGTTCAAGTAATTCCAAGGATCCCCACCCTTCTACACCCTTGCATTTAACTTATGTACTTTTGGTGTTTCCTGGGCCTGGATTCACTAACGGGAGCAAATAGTAGTGCCTGCGCCAATTTGAAAGATGTTCCCAAATCCCTATTCACTAAAAGAAGCAGGCGCAATTTGAGAGCAAGATTGAACCTTTTATTTGCCACCACTCAAGAGTAGACGCAACTATTAAATCATGATTGTTACTTCAATAAATTTAAATGGTGGCATATTATTGTAATGACTTAAAATACAATTAGTCAACTGTAGGTACTCCAATTAATAATAAAGGACTTAAAATAACATACTTCTGTCAAGCACAAGATTTATTTAAATTTAGATAGTGGTATCAAAGCAATTACTTACCTTTTGTTGTAGAATTTTTACATTAACACGATGACATTTCTTGCATTATTCTTACAAAACAAAATGTCAAACAAAACCACAAAGTGTGTAATCTTTGTCTAGACCCAAAGAGGTTTGTATTCCTCCAAGTCCAAAGGTATCTTGTCACTAAATATGGCGGTCTGTATAACATTAAAATAAATTTTAAAGTTTCTATAAATGTTGTATTAATGAAACTTAAACTAATAATATAAATAATAAATAATGTACTAATATTGTTTTTGAAGGATCCATAACCATGTGTGATGTGGGGAATGCCAGGCCTCCACCGTGGTTCGGATTCCACGTTAAACTGTAGGTCCTTCATTTCATCTCACAATCACCCTACCATTACACATTAGCGTAAGTGCGTATAACCCGAATGGGTAGTAAGACACGGTGCTAATAACAATAATAATAATAATAATAACATAACCATGTGGCTTCTAATTTAATTGCTGGTTTATAAGCAAAATGTTTAGAAATCTTTGTATTTTCTGTCATTTTTATTAGAGATTTAAAATAAAGTAGCCTTGACTTAGAAATTAAATTATTCACAAGGATTGATCAAAAAGAGCGCTATTGATGATGTTTATGGTGATGTCACCATTATCTTGCCAACAGTTTGTGCCTTGTTTAGTGAATATGGAAATGGAACAAATAATAAGGCACATCTATGGGAGTATCATGGGTGCAAAATTGTGCCATTTCTAGAATTGTGCCGGAGTATAATTGCACTCGTTAGTGAATCCAGGTTCTAGTGTTTTATTGAAAATATACCATAGGGTAAAAGCTTATTAAAACGCTAATTGTCTTCATAAAATCTGTCAATCAAATAATCTAACCTGCTTCAAATAGAGAATAGCTGTAAATGAACATTAGAGTAAAATGCTCTAAATATTTTTTAAACACACAGAAAACTTTAGTATGGTTGTTATATTTTAACAGATAAAGGCCATTAAAGAGTTGGAGAGTTTGAGGTGGATAATATAGGATTTAGAAAATATAGAATCTTACTTTTTAATATTTCAATAATTATTAACAAGCGTGTTATTAGTTTTTCCTTTCCCTTCTACTATGTTTTTAGAAATTTTCTAAATGAATGATAAGGTTTAATTAAACGTGTTATTACTAGCAGCCAAATAAAATTCAAATATAAAGATTGAAAACTAAATTTTGAATTAAGCAAATATAAAATGCCCAACTAAATTATATGAAAATGTTACTTTAGGTGACAACACTAGTGAAAGGTAACAATGCATTATTGTCACACTTTGTGTGCTTTTCTCATGAAAGCCAAATTAGAGCTACAGAAATTGTTTCTAGGGTGAAATAGGAGGGAGAAAAGGAAATTCCTCATTCAACAAAGAACAGCAGACGTGTGAATGAATAGAAGCCCAGCCTCACTCTTTCCCTACAATAACTAATATTTAGTCTGAACGGGTAGTAAGACGCGGTACTAAGAAAACCAAGAAAAAATAAACCTATTATTTTTTGCTCCAATGAAAGTTATTTTAACTGATATTGTTACTTAAAGAGTATTTGTGTGTGTGTGTGTGTGTCTGTCTATATATATATTGTGTTAAGCAATTTACTTCATACTAAGATGTTACATTGGGTAAAGCTATATAATGAGACCATTTATTTAACACCCCTTATGGTCATGCCCAAAAATTAATTTTTGGAGGAGGAGGTTAGGTTCTGCCTGCAGTAGCTCATGTGAAGTCCCTAAAAGGAAATGATTTTTTTTAAAAAAGCTTGAGTCCTTGATGCAATTTAAAGTGTTCTAAAACAAATTTGAGTTGTAATTGTGAGAAATTTGAAAGACTAAAATACGTTATTTGATTTGAAATTGCCTAGACAAAAATACAATACTAATTATACTTTTGGGCGTGAGGAAGGGCAGAGGTTTCCACTCAGTACACCCTGATATAAAACCATTATTTTGGTCAAAATATATCAAATATTGCTTTAGTACAAACATACAGTCGAGGCCACAAGACACCGGAATGATAGACCCTCCAACCACCCCTTCAACTCCCGTCAAAATCTCAGCCTCAGTCAGACCCTCGACTGTACGGACCGCACCCGACTGCCGTCAAAGATTCGAGCACCACCGGCAGAAGAGTTTAATTTTGTACACATTGTGATATCTACAGTTATTCTTTAATATCTGATTAGATGACAAACTTTTTAAATTAATAAAAAAAGTTGTCATTAAATTCCAGGACACCCTTGACAAATAATCAAGAAATGTTGAACTTACCATGTCAATAAAATAAAACTCTATGATTGTACTGAAGCAATATTTTATTTATTTTGGCCAAAAAAGTTTTGCTATAAAATGGCAAAACACTGACTGGCCTTTTCTCTGTGTTCCCTTTATCGCCACCTTAATTGATAAATAAGGACATAGTCATGCTCCATGCTATTACCCCTCTTCCTCCAAACACAAAATACAGTGTTCTCCTCAGAAAATGTTGCCATCCGGGTGGCATTATTAAGTAGCCAGGCAAGAGGGAAATGTAATATTTTGCAATATTTGATGATTTGTGCAACACAATGATTTTAGCCTGGCGGTTAGTAAGAGCAGCCGTGCGCCCACAGCTCACCGCTTTGAAAAGTCTTGGGGAAAATATAGATTATGTATATAATTAAAATGCACCTTTAGTCCCATTCAATTAAGAGTAAAGAGACTATATGAGTTGTAAATTATCATCAGATCTATAAATTAGGCTAATATAATATGACATGCAATGTATATAAGCAATTGTCTGGGTTAGTAAGGTTGTTGAGTTTTATGTTGACTGAAGTCATCTATTTTCTTGTCTTGTAATATCAATAAACCATACTAGTTTATGAATGTGTTAGTTAAATAAACATAAGCCAAGAATTTATTTACAGAATTGCTAAAGTGTGAGCAAGTTCTCTAGTCCCCCCCTTACCCTACTACCTAACCATTCTTACTTATTCCCCACCATTGTTTTTCAAGGGTGAGGGGGGTATTTAGTGTGCTTTATAAAAAAAAACTTGATTATATCAGTAGGCCTATACAACTAATAAACTACCGGTAACTTAATTCTAGAACAGGCACAGCTCCCAGTTCCCTGGCCGTCAGATTCTCATTGTAAAAGAGGGAGCCCTAATGATAGTTTTTTTCAGCCAAGCCAGGAATTTAACTCCGAACCCTTAGCTCAATAGGCAGAAGGGCTACCGACTGAGCTAGGGTGTTAAGACCCTTCCCCAAAATTAAATTCTATGTGCATACTTGGAACCCACATAGCTCATTAGCACACATACAAAACATCATCAATTCATATTTGTGAGCTTCCTTTGTATCACAATAAGCATTTCTGTATGTTCAGTATTAATAAGTTATGTAAGGCACTGCCATCAAAAGTGTGCATGCTTGTACCAGACTAGAGATATAGCCAGAGTAGGCCTAGCTGAAGCACTACTATTCTTACCTACACAATGAAAGTGGTTCACAAAAATTCATGGTCTGATGGCGTGAAAGCTAATTTTATGACTGTTAAAAAGGATGACTACAAAACAGATTTTACAAAATTCCCTGACTTTTCCAGATTTTCCAGGCAACATTTTTCAATTTTCCCTGGTTACTTTTTTCCAGTTTTAATGGTGGATGACGACTTGTTTTATTTATTAATGATCACATATTAAAAAAAGTTTGCCAGTTATTTTAAAAATTAAAATGTTATTTTATTTAGGTATTATTAACTTTTGCTTTACGCTTTAATGTTTAGTTGTGAAATTAATGGGATATTTTAGACATCTTTTTTTAATTCCCTGACTTTTTCTTATTTTTAGTTAAATTCCCTGACATTTCCCTGTCATCCAAAAATTCCCTGACTTTTCCAGGTTTTCCCTGTCTGTAGCCACCATGTAAACATTCATGAGCAAAATATTATTTAATGATATTTTCATGACTGGTAGGCACAATGCTTAGGAAAAAAATTCTACCCCATTACCTACACCAGGCTAAAATTCAGGTCTCGACCACCCTGTCCTCATTAAATCAGAGAGAATGTGATGCATAAGCACCTTACACTGTATTTCACCTAAGATACCAAATAATTTAAAATTCAATAGTATCAATATGCTCATAAGGAAATGGCAAATCCATATGTAAATATAGGCTACTATACCAACATGCCTTACGATATGACATAAACATATACTTGAAAAGTCCGGAGAGGGTGTCGGTTCAGATCGTTATTTCATTTTCATTTGAGTTGTAATGTAGTTCTAATGATGTGTGAGTTTGCTGGGTGTAAAATTATCAGTAGATGTTAATGTTTTCATTTAGAAAAGAAAAGATTAGTTAGCAATTCTTGAGAAATGTATCTGTTGCAAAATAGAATGAAGTGTAGGTCACTGCACAAGATTATTGTGCATTAATCAGCTCTATAATACACATCAAGCTTCAGCCATGCAATTTTTAAGATTTTTCAAATATATTTATAATATTGAAACATTGGATTCTCAGCCTTTTTGTGAGTCAGGGTGGCTACAAAACTTTTAGCCTATTGTAAAAGTCTGTGCCCTTTCCAGATTTTTCATATTTAAACATTTAAAAAAATTCCAAACCTAACCATTTTCAGTTTTTCTTGGTGGGTGGGAATTTTTTTGTTTATTTCAATGAACACATATTTTCAAAAAATCGTAAGCTATCAAACATCAACATTCTTCTAAGTTCTTGTCCATGATCTAGTATTTAATTAGGTATTATTTGTGTCCCTGTGTAAGTGTGTTATAAAACAAACCCTGTACAGGCCAACTCATGTTAAAATAAAATATCTAGCCAATGCACTTTGAACATCGAGAAAAATTTTCACTTTTGTTTAAATGTTTAGGTGGAGAATTAATCAAGCATTTAGATTCCCTGTCTTTTCCTTATATTTTATTTAATTCCCTGACATTTTCCTGGCAACAAAGAATTTCCTAAATTTTTCATGTTTTCCCTATCTGTTGCTACCATGTTATTGTAATGATAGTATAAATTGTGAGTTTTAGAAAGAGAAATTAAATAAAAGGTATGTTTCCTATATTTTGTCCCCAAAACAAATTTGACAATATTGGTGCCTTTATTCACATGCTCACCTGTGGAGGCAGGTAGTACGTGGCCACCCATTTGAGCTATAGGCCCTACACATTTTAATTAATACACTATTGGGCTATGAGATGGGGATGAAGGGGGTAATTTAAATGTGTAGGGCCTATATGGGTAGTAACAATAAGGGGGGAGAACGATAATAGGGAATAGTTCACAAAGGTGACCTGGCGGTCTAGGGGTAAGGTGTCGGACTTCTATGCTGAGGTCAGGGGTTCAATCTCCGGTCCCGGCACAGATTTATCTGATTGACAAACCCTTCCTTCACCTCTAACAAGACATCTTGTGAATGTGGGGAATGCCAGGCCTCCACCGTGGTTCGGATCCCACGCTAAACTGTATCCAACTATTTGATTGGACTCCAAAGTATGCTTGCAATTGCATCATTTCAAGACCAACAAGCGGGTGTGTTTGGTTGTTGAAGAGCCATTAATGATATAATGTTTCTATATATTTTATTCAAGTTAATATGCACACTATAATATGTAGAATCGAGTGACACCAACTTTTTACACTTATATTAAATACTACCTAAATAAAACTAAACAAATCACCCAAATCACTTTCAAAATGTAAATTTTGATTATGACATGTAACTTTCCTGTGATCTTGAGCTCTGGACGGATTTCATCTCAGAATCACCCTACCATTGCACATTAGAGTAAGTGTTTATAACCCAAACGGGTAGTAAGACGCGGTGATAATAATAATAGTTAACAAATAAGGTGGGATTCTTTAATTATTTTTCCATGCCATATTATAGAAAGTTTAATATTTTTACCATCCATACATACACAAAAGCAGGTTTCCAATAACAAAATAAATATTGTAGGATAATTTCTAGATAGTCTACTGTAATAGAGAAAGTTTAAAAAAACTCACATTTATCCCAGAAGTTTTAGAATGTAAACATTTAAATTGAATGTCACAAAATGGCATAAAAAGTACTTTAATACACCAAAGTTAATATTTGTATTATTATAAAATATGCCAACCAAACAAAGGCAGCCCACCAGTACACCAACATATTTTCCATGTGATTTTGAGATACTGACATATCTTTCACTAAAATACTGTTGTATTTGATTTTTAAACTATCTACAATTATATTAAAATAGGCCTATTAATTTTAACATTGGAAATTCGCTTTTGTTGTGTGTATGGATGGGAAAAAACTAAGTTATTTCTCAAAATTGATTACAAAAAACATATTAAAGAATTCCCTCTTTGTTACTATTCGAAAATAATATAATAGGTATATTCAACCACTAGCATGCTTTTCACAGAATTTAATTGATATTATTGTTGAAAATTTCGTTTTCAATAGTAGGCTATCAATAACTTAATTACAGCTAAGAACACTGAATAATATTTTTGACTTTAAGATGCTTAAGGGCTATAGTGAGCCTACTTTGTATCCTTCCAATTTTAAGCTCTTTTTCATTTATGGCCAGTCTACAACAACCAAACGCACCTGCTTGTCAGACTCACAACTACGCATTAATGTAGTTCTGTCTGTCTATAATAGCACAGCCGAACAAAATTGTGTGTCGGAAGCGTTGGACACGCTTGTTAGAAGATGAACATTGGCTGTCAATTGTGTGGTTATGTTTGTTTGTGTTAAGCCAATTAGAAACAAATTATAGTCAGACCACTATAATCAGATAAAACAAATAGGTAAATAATCTAGGAAAACATTAGGCTTACTATTATTACATTTTAAAATTAAATCTTAAAAATAATAATTTAAGCGTTTATAATAGTCGTTTGTATTTATGTATTTTTTTAAAACTTTAAAATTACTTTATGTAATAGTCAATAATCTTTGGTTGTATGTGTCTGCTCTTTGCCTTTTTTATATATACTTTCTTTTGTTTGCCACTTTAATTTTTTAAATTGTTTTTGGTTTGGATGCTTATGCTCCAGAAACTTGTTAATGATTAGTTTAATTTTACTGCTAAGTTAATTATAATTAGTTTAAAAGATGGTGCAGGTGAAATATTTGTGTCAGAAAAAAGAGATTCCCGAGTAACTGTGATTTAATTAACATAAATTTAAGTTTTTTTTTAAAAAAAACGTGGGTTGTCTATATAATTATAAATAATAATAAAAACAATAATAATAATAATAATCAGCAAATTTGGAATAACAAAACTACTATCCAACTGTTTGATTGGACTCCAAAGTATGCTTGCAACTGCATCATTGCAAGACCAACAAGCGGGTGTGTTTGGTTGTTGAAGAGCCATTAATGATATAATGTTTCTATATATTTTATTCAAGTTAATATGCACACTATAATATGTAGAATCGAGTGACACCAACTTTTTACACTTATATTAAATACTACCTAAATAAAACTAAACAAATCACCCAAATCACTTTCAAAATGTAAATTTTGATTATGACATGTAACTTTCCTGTGATCTTGAGCTCTGGACGGATGACATCCCATGATGCACAAAAATGACTATGACATCATTGTATGATGTGTACCATCTAGGTTTAATTATTACGTTGAATTGATTATTTATCTATAATTATAAATTTAATTTACTAACATATTCAAGGTTAGGTTAATCTGGGTTGGGAAAGTGTTATAATGAAAGGTTAAGTTAAGCTGGGTTGGATTAGTGTTATAATAATTAATATAGCCTAAACTAGTTGTGTTATTTCCATGATGTCATCAATAATATGCTTAAGTTCTTCTAGACTTTAGTTGTTATGGATAATGGTGATCACCTACATTGAGTCAAATTGCTTAAAGTTAAATTTATTGTGAAATAAAGTTAATGGTGGTTATTTTTAAGACGGTTTTTGCACCTTCGTAAAGATAGTAAAAATTATGTTTGGGGTTTAGTGTAAAGTGTCCAAATAGTTCTGCAACAGCTAGAGGATACCCCATTGCTTGAGTGAGTAGAATTTTTACTTAATTAATTAGAAAGTTTGTATTTTTGGTTCAAATTGCTTCTACATGTTTTAATGTTTGGAATAATGTTAACTATTTTGAAATTTTTAAGAAATAATGGGACGAATAAAGCCCCTTCTACATAGTCTGTTAGCGCCATATCCTTATAGTACTAATGGTCCATAGAAATGGAAATTGTGTCTACAGTGTCCGTCCGTATTCATATTCATGTGACAATGCTAACCAATGAGAAAGTTGAAAACATCCCATTAAACTTTCAAAAGGAAATTTTCTAGTGCTAGGCACAAAGAGACGTCATCTGTGAAGGAGACAATATCCCAGCTGAACAATTATTAATAAAAGTAGCTGCACAGCTAGATAAAAACGTCCAGGATAAGCTACTTTTGAAAGGTAGGCTAAGTACAACCACAAATAGTCAATATTTTTAAAACATGAGCTAGTTTGTCTAGTTGCTATGAAAATGGCTTGGGTGCTTTCAATTCGACCCTTACTTTGCTGTGATTGGTAATCCTTAGCAGTCCGTAACAACTAGCCCTTAGAAAGTTAAAGATGAGTCAACTACTACGAAATGGTTAGGGCTAAGGAATTAAGGATAAGGACTATGTAGGCAGTGCAATCTGTTAGTGTGGACTCAATCTCTCACTGAGTACTACGTACCTTAGATACGGAGTTCGTACTGTAGATGTGACTTAAAATGTACTACACTACTATTAAACCTAATATATTGATTTAATAACTATATAATTTATTGATGTGAAACAGTTAATTATTTCCACTATTAGTGGTAGAGTTATTTTTAAACAGTTACTAGACACAATGTAAAGAACCTATCACCCTTATTCGGCCCTAACCAGGGTTGCTTGAAAATTATTATGTTCTAGAGTTGAGACATTTTTAAAGTTATTGTAAACTATTACCTTGCGCAGTTTGTTTTGTCTTGCAAATCCAAAAATTCATTCTGTGTGGATGGTGTAAGCTGTATCCCTACTTTTATTTCCCTCATAGAACGAGCCATTAGGTGTATAATGTTCTAAAGGACTGTGGCTGACTTTCTAATTACAATGCTATTGAGAATATATGCCCTCTTAATCTAGATAAAAAAAATATTAGGCAATTGGCCTGTTTTATTAAAATAACTATTACATTCAACATCATGGTTATTAAGAGTTTAAAATAAGATAGGGATGGGGAGAGGTAGTTAAGTGAACCCGCATTAGTTTGGAGAAATAGGGAAAACCAGCAGAAAAAGGCATGAGGGGTCAATCCCTCCTCCCCCCTTCAACACGTGCAGCCAGATCCGATTCAAATTCAACTGCGACCTCCCCCATCACCAGCTCTATTGTTAAGATTGCAGACCGATTCTGATAGATAACCATGTGCATGAGGGTAGTGTATTTTGTATGGTTTGATCATTTAATATTTCATTTCCTCAAATATTTTCAGCCCTTAGAATGTAATTTTGCTTTGATACATGGATTAAACTTTTGTGTGCCTACCTAGCTCTTTAATCTTAAAATAGTTCCTAATCTTAACTTAATAACTTAAATCCCCCTCCTTGTAGAGTTTAATCAAAACCAAATAGTGTGAGAAAATTTAAAAAGTAGGACTTCAATAACTGGCATTTTATTATGATATCGCTCACATTTCTCAAAAATACATTTAGCCTATGTACATATAAGACAAGCTAACTTTAAGGTCACCGCACTTACCTGTATAATTAGAAAGGTATTCCCAGATACAGCTAGGGCTTATCAGGTGTTTAAGTGTAATTCGAAGCACAAACACAACTTATAACGTTATCACACAATGCACGGAGAAATTTTCACTTTCACACGTATTTTGTATGGAAGAAACGCTCCAGCCATTTCTACACCGAACTTAAATAACAAAACAAAATGCAGACCAATTAGCCAACTTCTTCAACGTGTTTGTATGGGTATTATTTTATCATTTTACACACAGACACTTTAAAATAACTTTCCTCACTTATACTTATTAAAATCCTTCAAACAAAGAGGATAATTTCACTACACTAAAGACACATTCCAGAATATCTACGTCTCTTCTACACTGACAACAGTAGATAAACTTTGCTTTCGAGGCAACCAACCACAACCTAACTTCACCATAATGTAGTTGAATATACAAAATATCCACTACTTGTATCACAAATATTTAACAGTGCAATTAAATTCACTGAATAATTTTGGCTCTGAAATAGGACTAACTATAGAGGAAAAATGTCATGTTTACATTACATTATGTTGGTAGTACCAACACCGGACACAAACATACATATACATCCACGAGACATATTTTCTCGTGAACTCAGTTACTACGTCACTAAACATTCAGCACATGAACTACTTGCTTTGGCCGAACAAAACATACATTTATTTCACCCGTTTAAGTTAGAAATGACAAAAATAGTACTATGAGCTTGCCGCTAGAGAGCAGTACAAGTAGTAGAACATCGATTTAAACATTTGAGATGTTGATTTCATGTAGCCTGTACGCTCAACTGTTAAAATGAACGGCAATTCACCCAAGTTAATAGAAAGATAGGTTAAACATTCTATTTTAATAATATTTAGCACCGGGTCTTACTACCCGTTCGGGTTATACGCTAACATTCTATTAATTTTAAAGAATATAGTGGTCAAGAAATTTCGAATTACTTGAAGTTAGAGAGTTAGTGAGTTAATCTTATTTGAGATATTATATTTATAATAAATAGCAAACTGAACAAAATTGAGTGAATAAAGTATTTTTTGTGATGGCAGCCTAATATCATATAAATTAAACTGCATTTGAAAAATTAATAATTCATAATTATAATTGGTCAGATAGTGAAGACAAAGAGCAATATTAAGATTCGAAACTAATGCAAATAGTAATAAAGGTTTATTTTTGTTGAAGTTTAGGTAAATTTATATTATAGCTAATATAAATGTAGCGACATGTGTGGTGCACAGGTGTGTGCTCAATGGAAGCGATACTGGTGTGTGCGTAGGACTGAGGAGTAATATGATTGTTGCCACGCACGTACGCTCGCGTTGTCTCTCGTACGGGTATAGTTTGCTTGTTCGTAATCTGTATTAATGTTTATTTCTGATTATTAATAAACATATCAAACTGCTAATTAGTTATCCTCAATTGGTTTACAACCTCTGAACATAAACCTTTTCTCGTTATAGTTCAACATGGTAGCAGAGCGTAGTTAAAACGAAAGCGGATGAAATGAGAATTCCTGTTTTTGGCGGAAAAGACCACTAGTGTTGTAAAAAGAGAATCACGATGATTTTAAAATTAAAGAAATGAGGAGAGGCAGCGACAAAAGAAAAAGGTACGACAGATAAAGAGGACGAATGGAGTGAAAAGGACTTGAAGGGAATCAATGTGATTTACAGTGGTATTTAGAATGACCAGTTACAGTTTATAAAATACAAAGATACGGCGTATGGAATTATGAAAAAGTTCTACAAAATGCACTTAAAGGGATCTACACACTGCAAATTTGTATACGAAATAGATTAGATAAATTGAGGTTAAAAGACTTTGAAGATTAAGTGCTTTTTTTATTGCGTTTGAAAAATTTGTTAACGAACTTAAAAGTGCAGGTGCTAATTAATGTAAGTGAGAAAGAAAAACTGAGTTATATGATTAAGATTATTTCAAATTTGTTAATATATGTTGGTGATTTAATTAGTGTACTGAAAGAAAGTGATCAAGCTATTTAATATGTAGAAAGTAAAATAAAAATGGTTGAATTAAAAGAAAAAGAGGAAGGAAGCAAAACAGTTCAAGTGCGTTTAAGGCTTGAAGGAAAAATGACAAAACGTGTTTTGATTGTGAGAAGTATGGACCTTTTAAGGCTCAGCGTACGAGCATGAGACCAAGAGAAAATTTGTGGAAGCCCAGAGGTGGCGCTCAGAGGCAATGAGGCGGACGCCATCAACAACAACATTGGCAACATCGTGGCGGCGGTGGTGGAAGAGGAGCCAATTGAGGCTCAAGTCAACATCATCGAGCTGGCGGTTGGCAACAAAGGCAAAATTAACAAGGACTGCAAAATGAGTACGGTAATACGAGCAGTTTTAATACGGAAATCGAGGTAAGACCCGTATTGGAAAAATCGTACGTTGAAGTTAATAGTTGCGTCGGTAAAGTAGAATGGTTACTTGATAGTGGTTGCTCTGATCACGTCATAAATAATGATAAATGTTTTTGTGAATTTGATGAACTCAAAGTACCGGCAAATGTTAAAGTCGGAGATGGTCGTTTTTCAAAGGCAACTAAAATAGGTAATGTTTTACACAAATTCAATGTTTATGGTCATATGGTAGAAAATAAAATGTTAAATGTATTTTATGGGAAATAGATGGATAGAAATTTAATTAGTTGTGGGAAAGTTACAAATACAAATAAAAATAAAATTGTATCAGTAGGATATATTTCAAAAATATGTAATCCAAATGGAAATTTAATTTTTTTAATATGTAAGTAAGGTGATTTTTATCATATGACGTGAAATTGTAAAAACTGAATCAAATATGGCAGTCAAGTTAAATATGACAGAAAAGGAAAGATATCATAGAACATTAGGACATGTAAATTTTAATTATCTAAAAACAATGTGTGATAAACAAATGCTTGAATGTTTGCCAAAGGAACTAGAGTCTGATTATTTGAAATGTGAAATATGTTTGCAAAATAAAATGCATAATTTGCCATTTAAAAGTGATAGAGCTATAGCAAAAGAAATAGTACATATTGTACATACGGATTTAAACGGACCACACAGTACTATGGGTTTAAACGGTGATAAATATTTTCTAACTTCTATAGATGAGTACAGTCAGGTAGCTAAAATGTATTGTGTCAAATCGAAAAGTGAAGTATACAATTGTTTTATTGACTATGTAAATATAATTGAAAATAAGAATGAAAAAAAGGTAAAAAGACTGAGATGTGACAATGGCAAGGAGTATATGAATAGTGATATATATAGTTTTGCTAGAAAAAAAGGAATAGCTATTAAACCTCGTCCATCATTATGTTCATGAATTAAATGGTACAGCAGAAAAGTATGACAGACATATTATGAATATGTCTAGATGTTTATTAGCAGAGGCCAAAGTACATAGATTCTGGCCTGAAGTAGTCAAAACAGAGAATTACTAATACTGTAGAGAAAAATTAAACACTTTAAGAAATACTGTTTGGTGATAAACCTAATATAGAACATTCAAGAATGTATGAAAGTAAAGTATTTGTAAGAGTACCTGAACAAAAAAGAAATTCAAAATGGGACACAAAAGAAGACCTAGGTATTTTGTTAGGTTATGAAAATGTTGGTTATAGAGTTTTACTAAATGACGAGATAGTCGTAGCAAGACATTTAGATATAATTGAAGATGGTACAAATTATATGAGTTTTAGAGAAGAGTCAAGAGAGGCTTATGATATAGGTTTAAATGAAAGTAGAAATGAAAATGATAGTGATGAAAATGAACATGAAATTACAAATGGAAATATAAATGATCAAAATGCAAATTTAGGGTTGAGAAGCTAAACCACAGAAAAACGAAAACCTGCTAGACTTAATGATAATAATTTTGTGTATAACAATACTGTTTATGTAAACTATGTAAATGGGGAAAATCCTGTTTCATATAATAATGTGATGAATAGTTATGATTCTAAAAATTGGAAAAATGCAATGGATAAGGAAATGAATTGCTTGAATAAAAATAAGACATGTATGTCTGTTATTAAACCAGAAGATAAAAAAAATACTAGATTTAAAATAGATTTATACAAAAAAAAGGCTAATAATGTTTATAAAGCTAGGTTAGTAGTTGGGGGTACCAGCAGAATGATTTAATCTTGATGATATAATACTCTCCAGTAGCAAGAATGCAAACGTTAAAAATTTTATTGTCATATGGTTGTCAGAATAATTTAATTATCGAGCAAATTGATGAAGAAACAGCGTTTTTGAATGGAAAAGTTAAATCAGAATGTTATGTAAAACAACCACGAGGTTATGAATATGGTACGGATACAATATTAAAATTGGTTAAAGTATTGTACGAATTGAAAGCAAGCCCAAGATTATTATTATCACTCTTTACCAAATAAATATGAACATTATTATAAGTTAGTGAAGCTAAAACAACACAATTTTTAGTTCACTTTACTATTGTATACTGCCGTATCGCCCACTTTACACCTCTGATCAGGGGATATTTCAGCATAACCAGTTCGAGCATTGTGCCCCAATTTTTTTTAGCGAAATGTTTAAGTTGATAACTTCAAATGGTCCTGGGTTATTTTTCCGCACACTTTCAGTTTATTAATAACATAATCTCTTGCAAGCAGAGAGTTGAATCATATTATGTTCTATGGAAAAGGGGTAGTATTCTCTTTTAACAAAATCAGCTGTTTCTCAACCACTAGCTAATAAAGATGTTGACTTAATTCAAACATCAGCTTGTATAGCACAGCACTAGCAACCAAAATATGAAACATTCTACTACAAAAGGACAATCCTGAACGTTTGCCCTTTTTCCACCTAACTCCTCAATTCAAGATATTTAGTTTAATTAGCTTTGTTTCCGTGTAAATTCCTAGCCAAACTAGAACGGTTTGGTTAGAAGTTTAAAGCTCAATCATTTCCCGATATATTACGTAGACGAGGGCCTAGTTTCCTAGTAGAATATATTAGCAATTGTAGGGACCTAAACCAATGCCGTCACCAGTCAGCAATTTCAGAGGGAGGGGGCATATCCCCTAACTGCCGGGGGCTAGGAAAAATTCTAAATATTATACTCCTCTAGAAGCTATCTGAAGTGCTTTTTATAGTATAACACAGCCCCCTAATTTGTACTTGTGCCTGAATTTTGATATTGTTTGAACCATGAAAATAAAGCCTTGTATATTTTGCTAATTAAATTTCTGGGGTATTTACCCCCCCCCCCCGTTGACTACGTCCTTGACCTAAACTAAAACCCTGGAAGTTAGTTAAAAATTATTTTATTTGATTGCAAACACTAATAAGGTGTAAAAGAATGTACACACAAGAGAAAGAACTTAATATAATATTTGCCAATTTAAAATCCAACATTAAGGTTAATATCTCCAGAGCTATTGTGCCAACGGTAGAGGAGTTACAAACCAAGACCATTCACTCCGAGAGGGTTAACCATGAAATAAAGCGTTATAGTGGGGAATATTGAGTCGATAACTCCTCTAATTGGGCAGAGCCATACAGTATTCAGAGGGACACGCCCTTTATCAAGCACTGTATACCCAAACTATTTTCCGCACTAATTTCCCAAGCGAGGGCCCCAGCTTCCAAGACTACTAGGGAACAAGGAGAGAACGATAGGCAAAGGCGGTGTTTTAGATACCAGTCTCTATCCCATTTTATTAGGTATTGGCTGAAGCAAATAGCAAGGGAAAGACTAGTTTTTTCTATGAGTATATAAGCGGGTAGTTCTTTGGTAGCACTTCCTGCTATTATATAGATAACCCTTTACTCCTTGTTTTGGTAAGGAAGTGGTATTCCCGAGTCCTATGCGACACATAAACGAGTCCCGGAAGGGCCGACGCTACCACTAGGCCAACTAGGCAGCCACTTCAGGGCGCAAAAATTAAAGGGCTGCAGAACTGACCTTTAGGTTAGGGCTCACTCACAGTTTTATACAAATTAGCTGTTTTAATAAAAAAAATAGTCAAAGGAGACTTAATAGTTCATTGTTCATAATAGTTTATAGTTCATAGTTAGTTCACAAGCAGTTTATTGGTTTCACCCCAACAATGCTATTAAACTTAATTTAATTTGGATCATAGGGATCTCATATATTTTTTATTTCTTCTTTATAGTAAGCTATGCGTGATAAGCAACGACCTTATGGAGCCTAGTACCACAAGTGAAGGGCAGACAAAAATAAGGAGCAAAAAAAGCAAAATGGGTTTTTATTGAAATACCTTCGTACACAGAAACCAAATCAAGAACATGACTATGACTGTTCTCTTTTCGTAACTATCACCAGGGGTGCTGAATGTGGTGATCCTACAGCTACTACAATTATATAAACTCCAAGTCAGAAGTTTCAAAAATTGGATATATATATATATATATATATATATATATATATATATATATATATATATATATATATATAGAAAGCACACAGAGAAAAAAGAGTATGTCAAGATGCTGCTAGGTGTTGTCTAAAAGTCACTAGTTTCTTCAGTTTGACCTAACAGCTATATAATTATTTCTCTGCATTGACTAAGTGTTGGCAAATTCTAACCAGCCATATATTACCAGACTTAGGCATGACTGTTAAGCCAGCGTGAAACAAGATGGGAAGGTTGTATCAATGTTTTTAAACCACTGAGCTATCATCTTGGTAATCTATGATAATTTAATATAGATCTTTGATGATGCAATCCTAACAGGATTCTCTGGAAATACTTCCCGAGTTGAAGCTAAAGCGTTTGCCGGTGCAGTTGGTAGGTTCAAGTTTGTGGTAGCCCTTGTTAGATGGTACAACAACATCCTTTTTGAAGTCAATCTTACGAGCAAGATTCTACAAAATAAGGGACCTTATTTAAATTCAGCTACAAGACAATAATTATTGCAAGTGACTAATAATTACCTTGTGGACTGCAGGTGTGATGAGGGTTTGCAAAAAGTGTTGACAGATGCTACTAAGATTGCAAAGGAACTATAATACTACCAAATTTTGAGATATAACAAACTATAAACAGGAGAAAGAAGCCACAGTTTGAGTGTGAAGCTCAATAAGAGGCACCACAAGATCCAAAGCAGAATTTCAAAGTAGGTTTCTACTTTTCTGTTTTAGACATGGCCTGGGGCGGCTCGTCCCTAGGGTGCGAAGGTGTGAGCCCCCCATTCTCACGAGCCCCCAGTTCCTTTTGAAGTTATTATTCGCACTCTCACGCCAATTTTATATTGCCATGATAGTTTCAAGAAAAATATGTTTTCGGTTTAAGTAATAGCAGGTAATGTTTATGAAATGGCATAGGCAGGCGCGTGGTGGTCAGGACTATGCATTGTGAAACCAAACCTTTTCTCCCCTTCACCTATCGTCCCCATCCTGCTACGGCTAGCTAGTCCTGCCTATTATTCGTGTGAAGGCGTACTCCCTTACGCATCCTAAGGTTAAAGGCTTGTGAGATAATGTGTATAGCATGAACCCGTAATAATTTTTGTCAATAATCCTGCGTGTTCCTGCATCTTGAGGCTGTGTGTGTTTATAATAATATTATATAGAGTTATGTTAGGATAGTGTGTATTTGAGTTATATGTTTAAACATTTTTCGTAACTAGGCCTAATATGAATAGTTCAATTTAGGCGCTTAAGACAACAAATGTTGCAATATTAACTCTTGATCAAAAAAGAAAATTGAAATCATTATGTAGGCCATATCCTGAATTCTGTATGGAACAAAGTGAATTGAAGAAAAATGAAAATTGAGTTTTTAAAAGGCAGCTCAAGTCCAAAAATGTATTTTAAAAAAATTGCTGGATTTGCTGCTGTAATGTGGACAAATTCTAGTACTATTTCCCGTGTATTTTGTTTTCTCCCAGAAACAGTGGTGAATGCTTGTGGATAGTAAAATGCGTCAATGATCTAAATTTAACAGAAAAGTGTCAAGAATCACAAAGTATCTGTGAATTACACGAATTGTGTCGTTGATCTTTCTTTGCTAGGCAAAGTAAACATATCTTCTAGTCTAGACCCACAATACATGGAAAACGTTAAAAAGAAACAATACTTACGTTTAAAAAAATAGAGACACATGCTAAAAAGGTTGATTTCATGTGTTAAACTCTTTGGTGTTTTTGAATTACCTCTCAGAGGTTATGACGAATCAGCATCATCTACAAATCCTGGTGTCTACAGAAGTCTAATTAATTATACTGCTGAGCTGTATTCTGCAATGAAAGAACATTTATAATCGGCCACTGTATTCAAAGGAACATCGAAAATAATACAAAATGACAGACTGGACTGCATGCTTAATGTAGCCTATGTAGGAGGAAATAGAAAAGCAGATACGAGATTCTGAATTTGTAGCCATCGAATGGGATGAGACAACTGATGTAACGAATCATTGTCAGATGGTATCAGTGCTTAGGTATATTTTTGAGGGGTTGGCTTGTGAGAGGTATTGAGGGTTTCTTATTCCTGATGGGAGATGTGCAGAAACCATAGCAAAATGCATAGTGGACCACATCAAACCTATTCTAGACACTTCAAAAGAAATATTAATAGCACAAACGTATGATGGTGCTAATGTCATGAGTGGCTTGTTGGGGGTGTACAAGTAAAGATTAGAGAAACATACCCGTTTGCCTATTTTGTAAATTGTTACACTCATCAGATAAATTTGATATTGAGAAAAGCAACCAGTGCAAACAGAGAAGTTCGAGTTGTTTTCTCTAACCTTTCTGCCACTCCCGCATTTTTTTTTTTTTTTTGCACTCATCTCTACGACTTGACGTTTTGGAGCAAGTAGTACAAGTCAGACTACCCAGAGATGCTATAACAAGATGGAACCACAACATTTGAACTGTTAGCGTTGTGTACGAAAATAGAGATAAGTTGGAGGAATGCTTCAAAGTTCTTGAGGAAAAGTGCACATACAAACTTACAGTTAACGAGGCGAGTAGCCACATAAGGGTTTTTCATAACCCTAATTTCATGTTCTGGTTAACTATTTTCCACAAAATTTTACCTCGCGTGGATATATTGTGCCAACAACTACAAACCAGGAACAGAGACAGTGTAATGTGGCAAAATGACATTTGCATTTTTGAAAATGAGATGCAGAAAGAGGGGGGGGGGGGGGCAAATGAATGAAATAGAGAAGCCAATAAACGAAGAGTTCCCTGAACAACCAAGAAAAAGGAAAAGTAATGTTGAATGTATCACCAGATTGGGGGATGCGAAAGAAGTGTGTGATGTCATTACAACTCATGTAAAAGGCAGATTTGCTTTTACTGGTCATCTGGAGGCAGTTTCTTTGTTATGTTATGATTCATTTCCACAATTTTCTACTTGCTTTCTGGAAGAAAAACTCAAGCCTTTCTTAGAAAAATAAAAACTATGGTCTGTATTGGGACTATTATAGAAACGACAGGACTGTAACATTAAAGGATCAATACTTCATGAAGAAAATTAACATTATTTCAGTTTTCAGTGAGGTGACGAAGCTTCTAAGAATTATCATAACGACCCAAATGACGTCTTATGAATCTGAACGTTGCTTTTCAACACTGAAAAGAATTAAGACTTTCCTATGGAATACAATGACAAATGACAGACTGAATGCTATAGAGCGATGTTAGCCATCAACAAGGAACTAATCCAACAAATGAAGGCCTTTGACGACAAAGTTATGGAAAAGTTCACTAACTTAAAGGAAAGTTGTATGGACTTCGTATTTAAATAAATAATTTCTTTGTTTATTGCGTGCTAAGTAATTTCTCGCAAGTGTAAATAATGTAAATATTGTGTATCCTACATATCAATGTTGTGAGCTTGTGGGGACATTGAACATATATACTGTGTATATATATATATACTGTATAAATATATATATACTGTATATATATATACTGTGTATATATATATACAGTATATATATATATATACACACACATTACACAGCTGCAGAGTTTCTACAACAGATCCACGTTCTTTGGTGTGAAATTTTATCTTTGCATGTTGTTTGTGATATCAATTTTTGAGTTTAAATAAAAGAATATTTAACAAAATATAATTCAAAATCTGTGTCTTCTTTTAAATTTACTATTTAGAAATAATTAATGAACTAAATAGGCATCGCCCTCCAGCTTCTAAAGTGACGAGCCACCACTGGACATGATCATACAATCAATTAAAGAGAGATTCCAAGGGTTACAGCAATATAATAATGCCCTATTTGGATTCTTGTATGTTATTTATGGTATAAAGAACAAATCTACCAAAGGTGTATTTAAGGACCGCAAGAATTTTGAAAAATCGTTAATGCATAATGGAAACAATGGTATTGATGCTTAAGATCTGTGTTCTGAATTTATAGCAATAGCTCGAAGACTTCCAAAGTATATGCCGCCATAAGAAGTACCTGTCTTCATACTACAGCAAAAACTCCTGGTGAATGTGTTTAGTGTTTTCCTTGCTCTAGGGATCTTTCTCACACGTCTTGTAACAGTGGCAAGTGATGAACGTAGTTTCTCGAAGCTCTAAATAATAAACTTACATATGTTCTACAATGTTTGAAAAGAGAATAGTTTCTTGTCAACAATATCAATTGAACATGCTCAGGTATAAATAAGCACTTGATCTGGTTGAATTGGTAAAAAAAAATTGCAAAAAAATAAAGTCAGGAAAGGGAGATTTTGATGTGCTTGAAATTTGAGCTTTTATGAAGTATTTTAAACTATGTTAGTTTATTTTTTGTTTGTTAAAAATTTTTTGTGTGGCAAAATATGTAACTTTATATTAGCAATAGATAATCAAAAATTAATTATTACTTACTTGTTCCTGCAAACCTAGCAATTTCAAATTCAAGTTTTGTGCTATTATTTTTGTACACTGCATCTGTTCTTAAAAATTGAAGTTGGCCATTTTTTGGGGGGTGCAAGAAACTCGCCTTACCTAGGGTACAAAATAATCTGGTGCTGGCTCCTGACTCCTGGTGTGGCTCACGGTGTTTTCTAATGAAATAATGAGGAAAAATAAGCTCACTCCCTTGGTTAGTAGATAAGCGAATTATATTTTATTATTTTATATGATTGTATATTTGTGATAGGAATAGCACCGATTTTGTAAAGCATCTCGTTAGGGATTTGAGCTTGGTGTGAGGCAAGCAAGGCTATATAATAATTTTGAAGCTTGAGCTATAACTATGATTTCTTCTATTGTCACTTTCTATAAGGTGCATATTCCTTTTGAGGGGACATTTCTGGTCAGAGGTACCGACTAAGTTTTTTGTAAAAGTTAATCTCTTTGTTTAGGCCATATAATAAAATACACCATATATACAGCTTCCAGGTTAAAATGGTTGCGCTTTTTGGAAACCTTTTAACCCCTCAATGCAGGGACTGCTACGTACAGTACCAAGTGACAGTATCGCTATGAGGTGGGCATTTTTAAAAACAATTCAGTTTAAACAGTTGGTTTTACTAGAGAGCAGACAAAAAATGCCTTCAAGTGTCAATCAACTGGCTTTCATAAAGCGAGTTTCAAGTAGTGGCCTCATCCCCTTCTCATAAACCAACCATTCAAACAAGCCTACTCAGTCTGCATATCACAAAGAAATGGTAAAACACATTGATTCTTTATTTTTCGTTCAAGTGAATGTTTGCAAATTGTCCAGTTGTAAACAATCTTCAAATACCGTCGAATACTGGTATACACGATTTGAGTGTCAGGTAAACTTTCTTTTCAGCTTATAGCCTTTACAATAAACATTCTGAAAGTGATCTCATTTGAAAGTGCTGTTATCACTGAGGATTGCGTATATGGAGCCTCAGTTCCCAAGTATTGAACCTGGCTCAAGAAGCTTAGCCAAACACCCACTAGGCTGTGTATCTGTTGTTTCCTTGTCTGTGGACTAAACTAACAAAAATCCTGAGTCAACGCGCCACAATTGCCAAGTGCGGTCGAGATAAGTCACGGGAGGCAAGCGTACTAGTAGTGACACGTGTGAGTGCGTGGTGGCATGGCGATTTTTTTTTTTTAATTTACTGGGTTGAAATGATGAGTTGGTGGCTATGATCAGCAACAAGAATGCAAGCATCTTTGGAGAGGTTGGTAGTCTGTCTTAGTGTTGTCCCACGGGCAATGAGTCTGTAGGATAAAAGGCATTTGAAGACGGCCACTATCTTGTCCGCTCGTGCCAACAAGAGAATTGATAGCCAAACCTATGCGCCATGTATATCTGCTAAAAGTATCGTCGTACGGTTTGAAAATTGAAGGGTTGTGAAATAAAGAGACACTAGCAATAAAGATCCGGGTATAAGTTTTAGTGGTAAAGCTTGGAGCAACCAGAATCTCTGACACACATGAAGGACTGGGTACAGCAGTGGCATACCATCAACAGCGGGGACCCTGGTTTGTTAGGGAGGAATTTTACAAAAAATGAGCTTAAATTTTTTTTTAGCATAATCCAGCTTTTTTAAATATGCGTGGAGGGTAGGGGGAAAACCACCCCCAGTACACCCGACTTGGATCTAACCCTGATCTTCCCTTCTTCGGAGGTCTAGTTGCCTGCGAGAGTAGCGTCTTAGACCATGTGGTAAATATAGTATTAAAATAAACTGTTTTAAGTCATCCAGGAGATCATTAGACCTAGACCAGACATATTCATTGTCCAACTGCGGCCCACCAACTCAATTTTAAATACTTAAAAATGCAGAAACAAACCACAAATCATGCTCTGGTTTTTACTACAGGCTATTTGGGCATTAGGTCCTATACATTTTATGTAAGACCCCTAGCCACAGACAAGTAAGAAACCGACTCCCAACCTTCCGGGGGTTTCACTGCGCTCCTTTTGCCAGCTTAAGTCCTTCAACACTGGGCTTCGCTAGTGTCACTGCTGGGTGATGCTAGGACTAACCGCAGTGATCCTAGTGTGAAGGACTCAAGCTTCCAAAAGGAACGCAACCATTTTAACCTGAAGGTTGAGTGTCGGGGTATAGTATTTGTCTGTGCCCCTGGCCAATTCTCTAGGAACTTATGCGACCTTCAGCCGGGAACACTTTGACATGCCTGACCTTGACATTAATGTATGCACTGATTTATTATTTTTTAATTAATATAAATGAGTTTAACAATTTTTAATAACGAATTCATATTTTTTAATATTTCCATTTTAAACATAGTAAAATTAACTTTCAAACGCTACACATTCAAATGTTTGACATTGGTAACACAAGGCATTTAAAAAAGTGGTCAGAATAAGTTTGAGTATTTTATTAATTTTAGAAATGGGGGAGCACATTTATAGCACGAATAATTCTTGACTAGTGTCTTTAACTTATGAATATGTTTAGCTAAACATTTGTCATTTACTCAGAGAGAGACATTCAACATTTAAATATACTTTATTTAAGCCTATAATCAATATGTTTTCTGTTTGATCATATACTTTCAAATTGTATTGCTGAAAGCTTAAACCATTTTAACATCAAACTAGGTCAAAAACAACATGTTTCTCAAGATCCCGCAAAAGTTGTTCACTAATAGTACCTAGCACACGAACTTCAGAAATAACTTGTTCAGCCAATTTTCGTTCTTCTTCCACATATCTTGGGTTATAGGTGAACCAAAGTCCTAAAGCGCATCGCCGTCCTCGTTGAACTCCAAATACTCCATGTAAGTTTTCGGAACCAGCTGAAAAGCCAACTAATCTTCCACATTTTGGTTTGACTTGACTCTGAAAATAAATATTTATGAACTTAAAATATTACATTAATAAATTATTAACCAAATCTATGGGCACCCCAACAAACTACCGCAACTAGCAACAATACAATATGTATTAAACCTAACAATAGAATGTGTTATTTTCACTACTGTAATTAATTTAAAAGCTCTAGAATCATTGAAAGACGTATATCTTGAACAAACAAGCGTGTGATGGTGGCAAAAAGTATTAAAAAGTCCGTTTGTATTTTATTAAAAAATGTATACATAGCCTATATTTCTTAGATTGGAAAATTAACATATGTGCATAATGTAATTTAGATGTAAATATATATTCTCAATATAATAGTATAACAATGTAATTTTCATTGGACACCAGAGTTAATTTTGTTATTAATGCACAAAAATGTGATGCTAAGCATTAAATGTTATTCCTTTTTACTTTAACACTAATTGGGTTAGCAAATTATAGAAAAAATTACACATTTGGTTTAGCAATATAGAAAATTCAATAAAATAGTAATCATATGAATTATATAAGAGTGTGGATGGAGAGGGGGTGGAGGAAAAACTTGGTGATGTCCCGAAATTGTCACATGTCCATTGTCCCTTTTAATAAATACTATCAGTAGGGCCTACTTTATATAAAAGGACAGTAAAATATTATCAATGTTGATCGCTAAAATAGGTTTGTGGTTTTTAAAAGAGTCTTCCTACAAAAAATCCCACCATTCCTCAGACAAATACTGTCACAATCAGTGGCGTTGTTAACATTATAAAGCAGGAGAGACTGACAGTCGTCTTACCTTATATCTCCTTAAATTAGCCGATGGTTTAACAGGTATTATATGTATATTCCGTTCACGATAGGTTTTTACCTGGATGACAGTTCGAAAATAATATGTTTAGGTTTTGGGTTGCCAACACTTGTAAAAGTTCACAGTTTTGTTATAAATGTAAAGATCTTTAATTACCTGTTATATATTTCCTTTAAAATACCGTAAACTTAAGTTTTCTCATACTATTTCATTTTTTTAAATAATTTCTTTTTATCCAACTCGAAACAATATTTTAAACATAATTAAAAGTACTTATTTTTTTGTTTTGGAACGTTACTGATTTTGTGTAATATAGTGCACACACCAATATCTTTTAATACAGGCATCGTACTTACTTGGAAAAGAGAAAATTGTTGTCATTTTTTTTACACACAATAAATGATTTTATGATTATTTTATCGTATTTTGAAATATTTAACTGAATAAAATATCTTCATCAACTGCGTGTCTGCATCATTATAAAAAACTTGTTTACCGTTATGTTCAATCATATGGTTTAGATTCGTTAATCGCCATTTTGAAGCTATGTTCGTTAGAAGTTTTTGTGAAAGTGGTGTTAATATATTTTTAAGGGGAATAAAACTATAAATAAACTTTGTGTCCTACCTCAAATAAATATATAAATAATATTGGCCTAAATTACTGTGGTTAGCTATCATATTAATATATTACCACTTGTTTTCATTACAGTCATCCAAAGTGATAGATGTCAGCTGTTGGCGTAGTGATATATTAGGGAGTACGTCTAGTAACATTTCGAGCTGTCATCCGGTAAACTTAGCTCGTGAATGACTTTTATATCCCATTTTTGGTCATGTGACACGAAATATTTTATCATATTAATCTCACTAAGAAATAACCCGCCTCGGTGGCGTAGTTAGTTAACGCGCTAGTTTCGTGTTGAGCGAGTCTGCAAAGGATGGGGAGATTGAGGCTCGAATCTCTGTCGGGTGAACTGGGGGTGGTTTTCCTAAATGGCTTTCCACTGTTCCTCCAAACAAATGCTGGTTCACTTCCTCCATCTTCAACCTTCCCAATTTCTAACCCATTAACGTAATTAGTACCTAAGCGTATACAACCCGAACGTATAATAAGACGTGGCGCTAAAAGAGAAAGATAGAATTATATATATATTATATATATATAATATATATATATATATATTATATATTATATATATATTATATATTATATATATATATAATATATATATATTATATCTCAGTTCTCCTTCCATTTTAAAACTATATTGAAACTAAATTATTTTAAAACTATTTGAGCATACACAGTACACAAAACAATGCCTTCGGAGTTAAAACTAAAAGTAACTAAAAATAATGTAAAAACGGGAAATCCCCCATAATTCCAAATTCCTTACACAAAAACTAGCACTAGCTGTATTGTTTAACTTGTAGCATTAGCTACAAGTGAAAAGAAAACAAGTCGGCCAAAACATCTACTTACCCCTTTCAACTGGCTCCGCTGCATACTAACCAGAGAGAGAGACAACACACCCGATCACAACATCACGCCACGACCAACTAAATGGCTCCGCCCAAGAATCAAAGCCGCTAGCTCAAGACAAGCCAAAGAACTTAAGAAGAAGAAAAAAGATGACTCTACAACCCAGTGTCCATACGTTCAAATATATTCGAGAAACGAGTGGAAGCCTCAAGTCACACGTAGATCCTTCCCCTTGTTTGATTGTCTTTGGTCCCCACCCCCCTTCTAACCCTCCATTCCGTGTTCTGGAGTTGTGCAAATCATATAAAAGACTGGCAGAGAAATATGATGATTACTCTAGGACATTGCTCTGGTTTAGTAGGACGAAGCTGAGGCTTCGGTTTATTTATTATGAAATATAAGCATAAATTCGGTTTTGGCATTAATATTTATCTAGATGTAACTTCTTAAAAATTCCATTCTCTTTACGACAATTCTATTTCGGGTTAAATTTCAAACATTTTAAATCTTTGATAAAATTAAATGCAAAATATTTTAGTTAACTTTTCCTTGAATTTTAAATAATTAATTAATATATCAGGATATAAGTTATGATACTGAATTTCTGGATAGCGCTAGTGAAAGGAAAGATGGACAAACGTTAGATAATTATTTTGGTTAAGTATTCTTTTTTGTCCAGGTTAATGTTAGGTGTCATATTATATGTTGTTGATATTATCTCCATTTTAATTTATAGTATGACAGGCTAGTTTAACGTAAATTGTTCTTATATTATAAGTTTGAAGTTTATGATCAATATTCCGAATAACTGTATTAATTTATTACGAGTTAACAAATGAAATAGTTGGAGAATAAGTATCTCGAGAAACTTTTGAGTAATTATGTATGAGAATCTCAAGTGAGAAATAGCCAATTATTTGATGTTTTCATGTGATATATATAAAGTATTGTTAGTATCAAATTAACGGTTTTTCTAAATAATTTTGTTCTACCCTTTCGTTAGGTTACAATGGGCGTAGAATTATTATATATTAATAATTGCTTTTAGGCTTATTATATCTAAGGGTATTTATCTATTGAACTCATATATATATATAAATAAATAAACAATTTATATATATATATAAATAAACAATTTAATGGATTTCTCAACTTTATTTAATACTTTAGCTATAGGATTTATCCTTAGATTTTATAACCTATCATTCTTTAATTACTTTGTTTTCTGGGTAACACTGAATATTATTTAAATGTCTTGAGGCCGACCATCTGGGATTTTTTCCACAACTGTTTTGGGTTGCGTGCCCATGTGTACTCTTGATGTACTCAGATGCTTATTATTACTCAAACTGCTCACTACTATTGCCCTGTTCTTATTTTATTGTATACTTTGGACCCTCTTTGATAGGTTTCGTCTAAAATAAGGGTTCACACTCAATGGATTTTTTTTCTGTGCGTGATATACATTTTCTTGGTAAGTTAAAAAGCTACAGTGGTTTAAATTTTATTTGAACATATGACTCAATTGAATATTTTACTTAGTTTATCGTATTTTCTCAAACCTTTGATATGTATCTCTCTCAACTTACCATTAGAAGGTTTGGAAGGACGTAGTCTCATAGTCTACCCTGACGCTACACCCCTGGTCATACGATAACACTATAAGATTATTATTTAAGATTGTTAAAGTAGGTTAGAAGATTCAGAACTGCTGTTATAATAATAAATACGCAATTGTTATTACATTTTTCTTAAACTAGGCAGTAGCCTTAAAATACAGTTTTAGTATTTACTTGGATATGTTTTGCTGCTTCATCAGATGAAAAGAAGAACTCACCACCCTCAAAATCTTCATTCAAATATAAAATGGCACTGGAATCACAGTAAAACACCAAATAAGTTATAATGTGACCTGAAAACCTATTTAATATAATTATGTGAGGGAAAATTAGCAATAAAATACACACAATAATAGTTTTCAAATATATAATGAATAGTAACAGTTCGATATGAGAATTTAAACCGGGACCTTTGGTTAAGTGGAAGAGAAGGCTAACTAACGCCTTAACTTTTCTAGATAAATAAAGGCTATTATTATTATTATTATTATTATTATTATTATTATTATTAATGGCTCTACCACTGAGCTATTTAGGTTCACCCTGTCCCCAGGTATACATTGTTCATTTTAAGGATGGCGAAGTCTATTATGGACGTGTGAGATCGTCAACTATTCCTTAGCTATCAGAAACACAACCATAGTTATTCGTGCTCAAATCTGTATGCTGCTGAATTGTAGACCCTTGACCCATTGTGTTTATACATAGTAGAGTGTCATTTAAATAAACGTTTGCCGCTCACATAATTATCATCCCCTGAAAGGCGGAGTATCGTAGTGTAGCATGTCCCTCAAGTAAAATGACATCTAAAAACCGTAATCTGCACAAAATACTAAATTGAAATAAAGAAATCCAAAGAAGAGATTTAAAACTGATATATTCTGCAATCATATCATTTGTGTTCTACTTACTTTAAGCAGATGTTCCCGGATACAAACACAATGCTTCGACAAATCATTCTGCAAGTATGGCGGAAGCGTAGGCGTGGCAGTTTTAACAGACGTCTGAACCCTTGAACACTCGATGTTGACAAAAAATCGAACTTTCGTTGGTTCGATGCCTCGAGCTACGAGCACTGCTGCCCTAGCGGACTTCCTCGGCAACTCTTTCTCCACTCCCCCCTCCACCTTCCTTACTTTTTCCTCATTACATGCCCATATTTGGTCCTGTTTAGAGTCAGAAAAAAGAGTATATAACGGGTGATGCCTAGGTTCATTCGACTGTAGTTCATCATATTATATCCTCGAAGGAGGAACCTCTGCTCCAACACCTTAAGAAGAAACTGGTGGTCTTGATGTTTGGGTCGTGGGTCTCACCACCTCGACGCCGAGGGAATCTCGTCTGACGTACCAAATATTCGACAAATATCTAAGTCCTTCAGACTTGATGTAGAAGTCAGGGAGACTAATTTTGCTTTTGTTAGTCGAAGCGGCTATAATGTATTCTAAGTCCTAAGAGTGACTAAGTTTTGTTTCTGTGTCCTTCTGACTTAGCGCTAAGATGTTTTCTAAGTCCTTCAGACTCATTATTTTAGTCAGAATGACTAAATATGGTTTTGTGTCAATATGACTTAATTTCTTTAGTCAGATAGTCTATGTATTTTCCCTATGTCCATATGACATATCTTAAATACTGGGGCTTTGAGCTCTATATGTAATAAGGATTTTGCTTTAAGGGTCCTCTTCTCCATAAGTTCATTACTCCGTTTAAAATATTTATGACTTCACAATATCCCATGACGCCGTGGACGCCATGCTCACTTGTTCGAATTTTTGTGTGGCTACAAGCAGATTGTCTAACGCCTTTATTTGAGGACCTAGTTAGGTCAGTATCTCACAGCATTCTTATTGGCACCCCTCTTTCTGTGTTACTATTTTGGGTTTGCAAAGTGTGGAACACGGCTAGTGTTGTATGGTAGCCCGTACAGATAGTATTTTCATTTGCCCCTTGTTGGCACCTCATTTGTCCAAGCATTTAAAGTTAGGTTCTACTAGATTTGATGTATACCCCAGGGAGTGGGTAATAGTATAAATGTACTATTGTGTGCTTTGGCAGTACCCACTGGGAAAGGACCGGCCATAGTACAATTTTGTGTTGACACCTGATTGTTAGCCATCTGCTAATGTAATTGGCAGACCACACTCTTATCATTTATTATTTAGTGTGTCTATGGAACCTTTCTTAATTTCAAATCAAACTAGTTAGCTTGGCCGACATTTAGCTTAGTAACTCTAAATCTATAGGATTTACAGTTTTATTTTTATTAGTAATTAATCCACTATGTTTTCTGTTTATACCCTGCTGGTGGTAGTCTGGTGCTAGCCCGGCTGTTTTGGAATCTAATAGTCTCTATCAACTTAACTTCCTTTTGACTGTTAGCGTGTCGTCTTGGACACGTATTCTCCCGTACTACGGGAAGTTCCTATATTTTTGGAGTTGTTAAATCCTATCATATTTTTCAGTTTAAAATTTAATGTTTTCCTTTATACTTCTAAGAGTTACATGTTTTCCTTAATCAATTTAACGTACATTTATTACTGTTTTCCTGCTATTAATTGTAACCCTATATCATCTCTTTATGTTTTTTTTATAATCTATTATTGTTACCTATTTATTTCTCTTGCTCTTATGAAATATTTCCCAGTCTCTACTTTGTTATACATTTACTTTGTAATAGTTATCGTTACCTCCTCTACATATTATAGAGAAGGGGAAAAGACGATACAGTAGCGCCATTTTGCTAAATTTACAGAAGGCACTAAATACTGAATAAGACGTACCTAGATAACAGAAACTTGGTGACTTTTTTGCGTGTATTTTGGCATATTTAACTTGATTGTTGGAAGGAACTTAAAATGAAATTCATAGTTAGGAATAAAATGGGGGTTAAGATATTTTACTCTCCCTAGAATCAGTTGTGCTTAATATACTCTGAATTTGAGGTTACAGTATTTTACTTTAGTGATGATAGTTGACCATTACAGCTTAAAGTATCTCAAGCACCCTTTACAGTGAAACAAAATCATTGTCAATTTAATTTTTCATTACTATAATTAATGACAGCACCATATTATTTATTTGGCAGCATTGTAAATAACACTAAAATTTATTGTTACGTAATGTTTAATAATTTCAGCTAAACCTAAACCACTGCAATAATACTGTCAGCTTAAATTTTTTCTGTCAGCATATTGATAAATAATTGATAGGCCTAAATGGTTTATATTTTTTAACCCATGCCAAGGAAAAATAATTGAGATGGTGCATTTTTATCTTATTAAAATATATTTATAACCCATTTTCATATCACCCCGGAGGTGGTCTTCGACAATTTTAGAAGGTAGGGAGAAAGTTTGAGGGGGCTTTAGGGTAGTAAGAGGAGGGAGAGGTCCAGATATATTCTCGTCATTCGGGTGCCAGCGAAAAGATCAACGCCCTTTGAGCAGGGAAAGGGGATTCCCGCACTGGTGTAGCTTTGTTCGTATCCATTCTTTTTCCACCCCCACCCGCCAAGAAGGATCCCAGAGGAAAAACCGCTAATGACTTGACACAAAAGACCTTTAGACCCTATACCCATATGTATCTCCATTAAGCTAGTGCAGTTGGAAACTCTTTTTCTAGGTGGAGATGAATCACATCAGCCATCCTTACTATTTTAGATGAATATAAAAGGTTTATATAAGTATATTATTTGAAAATAATATTTATACTGCTATTTTGGTTATCTTCAGGCTTATCATAATATTTATCATTAGCATTAATGGTATTCAACGGGGTTGAATATTAAAATATATACAGTTTTTATTGTTATAGTATTTAATTAAGTCTTTTTATTAACAATTTAAAGCAATAGATCATAACTATAATATAAATGGAATGACATATTTCTCCAATGGATTTGAACGTTAAGTGATTTCAATTTTACTCAAATAGTTGATATGACTTTGTTTGTCTACTCCAAATATAAATCAAGGGATCTAATATCAACCTCAAATTATTGTAATTTGTTCATATACGAATCATACCTGTAGTCTCTCCAGGTATATGCTGGAGGTGTTTTCGTACAGACGCCATTTTTCTTTAAGTTACAGTTGTCTGCATGAACTGCATGACTTAGATGAGATTGGTTCCTTGGTAAATCTGTGCCTATAGAGAAAGAAAAGTTTTTATCATTCTAGTAATCAAATACATTATTGTATACAAATAGGGATTATTAGTTGTTATTTAAGTCAACATATCGTCACCAACGGCCTCAATTGGAAGGCGTGTTAGTATAAACATATGATATTGTGAGTGACATAACGAAATGTATGAGTTTTGTTGTGATGAATCAGTAAACAAGCAAATTAGAAGCGATGACACAAAAGAGAGGTGTCTACAAGCCATAGGGGGTAACTAGGCGAAACGCGGGTTTGAAAAGAAGGGTTTGGAGCCCCTTGGGATGGTTGAATACGGAAGATGGTAGCTAAGAGGTCGCGCTTCTGGTCTCGAGGCCACGGGGATAAGTCGTCGGGTTCACCAAGTACCAGTCGGGGCTGCCACTCGAGCCCAGGGTAGGTGCTTGCGGGTGGCAGGGCCTGCACGGGCCTCTATAGCTCAAGAAGGGAGGATGGATGGCATAAGCGAAGTACGGAAGCCATCGGGGCACATTGCGGAACGGAAGGCGACCGTGACTCCAGCTCCAACACCAAAGACTATTGTAAAATATATCGCGAGTGCACCGTCAGGGATACCAACCTCTTCCCTCAGGCCAAGGCACCTGCCAAAGCCACCCTTCCAGAACCAACCGCACTTGGTTCTTCCCTTTCGGTCAAAGACCCATCCAAGATCACTCTTGTCCCAAAACCCGCTCCTCGCTCCACCCGCTTCTTAATCTCCACCCCCTCTCAACCATTCCTACCAGTCCCTCCCCTTTCGCTTCTACCCCCACCCCATTTCTTCCACACCCCATCCCCGCCTACACCTGATAGGAGTAGACTGCAAAGCTCAAAAATGGCATTGAGCTACTCAAGGGTATTCTGGGACTGGATCCATGAGACTTTCATCGAGTTTCTTGAGGAAGGTCCAGGCACGTCCGGGAAAAAAATTGGCTGAGGAAGGCTTGGCAAATCTCAAGAAAATCGGTGGACAAAGCTAACTGGAACCGCAAAGTCCACGTGGTTCGCGATATGGTCCAAGGATACCGAAGCAATGTCTGGGAGGACAAGATTGATAGCCTGTACGTACATAACAGTTCCTTGTGACGCAAAACCAGGAACTTGATGTGGGTTCCCGTACCAAGGCCACCTATTGTAGGATGTAACGGGGTGGCCAACTCCGACCGGGAGAAGGCCGATGCTCTCGCTGAGGACCTAGAGGCACAATTCATACCGACTGGCGACACGTCAGACCCGGTGCACATTGTGCACGTGGCTCAGGTCATCGGTGTCGTCTCTTACAGACCCTTGGATTAACCTGAACCCACGCAGGTGACAGGAATGTCGCGGGCGTTAGCCGCTCTAAGATTAAACAAGGCTCCCAGACCGAACGGTATCAGTAACGCGGTCCTCCGAAAGCTGCTCTTTGAGGCGATTAACTTCCTCATGGTGTTGTTCAACGCCATCCTGCTCCCGAGTCACTTCACTGAGCTCCAGAAGCATACCAACGTCCTCGGTTTTCATAAACTGGGTAAGGACCCGGCCCTAACTTCGTCTTACCGACCGATCAAATTGGTCAACAGTTTGCGTAAGTTGTTTGAGAGACTTCTACTAACGAGGGCCGACATGTTACCGAGGGGGGAAGTTTGGTAGACGAGCAGTTTGACTTTCGGGCCGAACACGACACATATCCCCAACTTGTCCAACTCATGGAACAGGTCGCGAAAAACTTCAACATTAACAGTCTGACTGATGCTGTCTTTCTCGACGTGGCAAAAGCTTTCGATGATGTTTGGCATCAAGGTTTCCTTTTCAAACCTCTTTCCTTACACCTAACCTTATACCTAGTTAAGGTTGTACAATCTTATCCATCCCACCGCACCTTCTCCACTACCTTTTGGGAACGCCACTTCCCAAGTCAGAAGCATCCGTGTTGGAGTGTCGCAGGGTTCCCTCGTGGTCCCGGTGCTCTTCAATCTGTATGTGAACGACATTCCTAAATACCCATATACCAAGTTGGCAATTTATGCTCTAGCAGCAGAGTCGTGGCCAGGGCAGCTGGTAGAGAGGACACTACAGACTCACCTGGTTCAGTTGGAGGGTGGCTTACCACTTGGAGTACAAGTATTAAGATGTAAAAGAGCACAGCAGTGTTCTTCACATGGAAAAGAAAGCTATCCAGGCCGGTCCTACTCAGGCTGTTTGGAAAGCAGATCAGATGGGCAAACAGTGCTAAGTACCTGGGAATTACACTGGACGCCAAGCTGACCTGGCGACTATGCTGCAACGAGAAACTGAACAAGGCGAGACAAAGGCTGGGAATCCTATGCCCATTCCTCAACAGGCATAACGCCTTGTTCCCAAGGAACGGTCTGACACTGTACAAGCAGTTGTTCAGGTCGATACTCAACTATGCGTGTCCCGCTTGAGGTCACATGGTGGGCACGTATATGAGGAGGATAAAGGCATCCCAGAGCAGGTGTCTGAGGATCATTGTGGACGCACTCTGGTACGATCGAAATGCGACTCTGCACCGGGATCTGGAGATGCCCACCATCAAGGACAACTTCCGGAAGCTGGCGCAGTCTTTCTATGACAGGCTTCTTGGTGCCACCAATTCTCTTATCCAGGGCTTGGGAGCTACGTCATAGACCCTGGAGGGTGCCATTGACGTCCCAAAGCCTTGCTCGGATAAGCAAAAAGTGTAAACAGTGGTTTAAGAGGCTCTCGCCCAGACCCCCATAGATTAGTGTATTCGCACGTAGCTCTAAAAATCCTTATTCAGTTCGCAACATACTTTTTCCATTAATGGTAATAATAATAATATGACTTTGCTTTTGTTTCAGTACTTTCGAGAAATTCGATAATCCGTTAAAGTTAATTTTCCAAAAACCACACTGTGTGTCCAATTATTGGTCGTTATGTGTTGGAGTTTTCCCTCATGCTCATCTTCAGGAAGCATCAGAGCATGCTAATCTGCTTCTGCTGCTGCTCAAACCTCAGTGGCTATCCAATACTAATGCGTCACATGTTCCAAAAGAGCATTATCTTAAAGAGTGAATAGAATGTCAAAGGTCAGAAAGAACAAGATTGTCTATTAATATATCTCTCCCTACCACCCCCCATGGCATAAGTTGCCAAGACTCTCACCTGTCCCACCACGACACACGTTGCTGGGACCTTCGCGTGTCCCACTGCGACATACGTTGTCAGGACTTCTTCGCACCCCAAAGAGACACACGTTGATGGGACTCTTTCCACTGACCTCTTCCCCTTCCCACCACACTTGTCTTTTTCATCTGACCCTGTCCTTTTCCCGGAGATCTCATGAGATGGGCTACACCTGTAGCTCTGGCAAAGCTCCCCGAGAGAAGACCCTGAAGAAGATGTCGGCGACCAAGCAGTACTCCACCTGAGGACCCACCTTCTACTGTCCGAACATCAACGCCAGGATCCCCGAATGTCCCCACTCCATTTCAACAGTAATAAGAGTCCCTACCCCTAAATTCTCCCCTTCCTCTCCTCGTCTTTTCCCCTCATCAACCACCCGATTCTCACCTACTCCTATTTCTTCCTTGAGCCCCGAGGGCTATCATCTGCACTCCATAGCCACCCCCCAGCACGCCTATGTTTTCTCCCCCATCTCCCTTCCCTACCCCCACCCACAAGACACAAGAGACCGGTGTCTGACCACCAAAGTCGCCCGGAGACTGGACTTCTTCTAGAAATCAACTAAGTTGCCCGAAGTCCAGGGATAACAATCTGCCTTCCTGCTTTTGGTTGTAGAGCGCATGCGTTATCAAATGCACATATGCACTGACTCAAGATGGTTGTTTCTGAGATATGATTGGTTCTTATGTGTCAAACATCTCAGGCTGATCGGAAAAAGTAGAGATGTGTTGAACTTTAGCGGAACAGCTCGCACTGATAAGGCGGAAATCTTATGATTGATAGGTGATTTTAAGGGCAGAAAACACTATTTTATGTATACACAATTTATTATTAAAAATATGACATTAATTTAAAATTAAAGGATGATTTTGGATATCTCAAAATGATAACTACATAACTCCAACACTGGTCCACATGCACAACACACTGGATTCAATGGTCCACTGACTGAACTCAATGGTCTACTCACTGAACTCAATTGTCCACTCACTGGACTTGACTTTACCGACTATAGCCCTGTTTGTATAGGGGCTACACTTCAAGCCTGGAAGCCTTGAGTTCCAGAAGACTAGGCTCAAGGAAATTTAACTCAGACCCATATAAATTCACTGATTTCCTCTCTGAAACTCCTTTTCCATCCCCCATCCCAGGCGTGCTACAAAGCGGGCCTAGTCTATCTGCTGAATAAGTACCAAGAAAGGACTGGAAGGGAAAACGAATGGAAATCCGTTGGCCTGGCAGTTATCCCCTAATATATACCTATTGCCTGTATAGTTGATAATGGTAGAAAAAATTACTCAAGATTATCGTGATGGTTGGCTCTGTTTTATTTTAATCATTTTTGTATATTGGGTTTGATGTTTGACAGAGCACTCCGCAAAAACTTTCCACTTCAAGTCGGCAACGCTATCTAATTTTTATGAGAGTCAGAGTTGAATATTCATTGCTGTTGCACGTGGCTGCAATGGTCGCTTAGGGCAGCGTTTTTCAAAATGTTCTCCAGGGAGCCCTTGAACTCCACTGCCAGTTATCCCAGACCCCGTGAGATAATTTTAAAATATTCTTTATTTGTTTTTCACATTATAAAAGATCATCAATAATTAGGATTGCCCTTTTTTAATTTGAAGAAGGCCATTTGCCAAAGGTGCAGCCAGAATATGTGAGATTTTCCGTTTGTTGTATACTTTTATCTTTTCTACTTGTAAAAGTGAACTGTTATTAATGAAGTTCACAATATTAGTGTAAAATAGTCTTTGAGGGCTCCAGCATGTATTTCTTCTGTTGCAAGGGCTCCTTTGGTATAAAAAGTTTGGGAAACTTTGGCTTAGGAAGAGGGAAGAGAGGAAAATTGGGGGGCCAATACGAGGCTTGCGAGCTTCAAAATAAACATGTGCATGCACAATTTTGGCTCTTCACTAAATTTATTACAACTTATAGGCAGTGTTTCTAATACCGGAAGAAACAATTATCTTAATTACTTTGGAAAAATGATTTAGATACAAAATATCTTTAGTCATATCTGATTTTTAACATTATCTCCACATTGTTCCACGCCCCCCTGGAAGTACTTGACGTCCCCCAGGTTGGGAACCACTGCATTAGAGGAACAGGGTATGTTTAATGATCAAGGTGAATGTGGTAATTGGAAAGTTTAAGGTATCTAAAACTTAGGGTTGTGTCTGGAACTACTTGCATACATGTTAGTTATACTTTGCACACCGACAGACTGCTTCATTATAACCAAACTATATCACACTAGGATGCCATGACAGCTCTGCTGCAGTGCTGTTGGTAATTGTGGGGTCAGCCAGCATGACCTCACTCTATGTGTTCTTATGGCAGCAGCGCTACCACTATTGGAATGTCTCGTCACCTGGACTGGCATCTCTGTCCGACTGACAACAATGCCATGTGTGTGATGCACCTTTGGTTTATTTGTTTTGTAAATAGTAGCGCTGCCAGGAGAGCTGCAGTGGCATCTTAGTGTGATATAGGCCTTAATCTGGTGTTTCCTAGGAACTGTTGCCTGCTATGACCAGCGGGAACGGCCAGCCCCGTTGGCTGACCTTACACTAATTCCTCTAATTATGAGTGGAGGTGTTTTCCTATTATTGATTCACCCTAAGCTGAGACCTGATTTAATCAAAGCCACTTGAAAGTCTATGCTCTGATTTGCTACTGAACGGACTTCAATGGTATTCTCTAACTAAATAGTCCCTCCTCTGTTTTGTATTAAACTTGTTTTAAAATAACATTAGAAAATTATAATAGCTAAGATTTTCCCTTTGTTTGATTTAGAAATGATACTTTAAAATTTGAAAGTTCTATTCGAATTCCAACACCCACCTGACTCAGCGTTGAGGGACCCTATTGTACAGTACTTACCACATGTTAATGTCAAGTCAGCAACGATCAGTCGACAGTTCATCTCAGCAGCGTTTAGTGATGGTTGTGAGTGTTGAGTGCTTCCTGTATATTTATGGCGTTTGTTGAGTCTGACCTGATTTTTGTTAAATATAAGACAGGAGATTTAAATGTATTAAAAAAATACAAAAATTCGTAGAGACCTACTTTGCTATGATAATGTCTATGCATGTTTTGAGTCCATTTAAAATATTGCACTCGTGTTCCACCAATAATGTAGGTCCTTCGCGTAGTGATATGGGACTGTTTGTTTACTTCCGGTTTCAAGTTAGAATGAACCAATAACAGCGAATGTTCAGACGTACTGCGAGACTTCCGTTGTAACTGTCGGCGGTTGGTACTTCTCCTTGGATAAGTCAAGTCACGGCAGCGCTGCACCATTCAGAACTAATCATGTACGTACCTACACAAAACATGACGGTTTAAGACTAAGACGAATTTATTTAAAGTCTGTGACGGGTTGCTCGGTGGCGGCTTTCCGTTTCTTGCTAATATAATAAATAGTATTGTTAAATTTGAAGACGAGTTGATCAACAGCTGCTTTTAGTTGTGCATATGGGCCGGTTTATCTTTTCCTGTACAATAGCAGAACGGAGTGTAGAAGAAGATGAAATTTTTTTGAGATAGTCAGGATGTATCTATTGTATTTTAACAAACCTATATCTAAAGGCTATTTAAAAATGATAAAAATATAAGCTACATACCGTAAAGTAATAGTTTCTCGTATGATGTTATGGGCTTTTTCACTCTGTTAGAACTACCCTTCTTCAAAACTTCTAAGCATAGATCCATACACTCATCACAATTTTTATTTATTACTTAATCGAAAAAGTGATTGAAATTATTCACTTGTCAAGGTGATTTCTTATTAACAAGAAGTCCTCTTTTACCTGGGAAATAAATAAATTATGGCAGCTCTATGAGTTATTAAATTTATTAAGGATACTTCATCTTCTTCGTCTTCAAGAATAAAAGCTTTATGTTTTAGACATGATGTTAGCTAGCTAACTGACTGTGAGCCTCGGTGCTGGGTCGAGTCTAGGAAACACTAGACCGCGACTGCCGATAGTGACGGCAAGTAGTAACGATCGGACCGATCGTGGCAACCAACAATTCCTAGAAAACTCCGCCTTTACATGACTCTTGAGCTCCCGGCTTATAAAGATCCGCAAAGTAGATAAGACACAAGTTGAAATTAGCAAACACTGAGTTGAAGAAATTGCAAAACACATACGGTAATTCTAAAATGTACTGTACATTAAATTATTCATGTTATAAAAATCGAGTTTCTAACTTACCTAAAAGTGATGATCTGCAAACAAGATGAGAAAAGGTAAAATACAATTCTTCTTTTGTATTAAAATAACGTTCTATAAAGTATTTGCCTCTCTCACTAATGTTAAGGTAGAGCTCTAACATTTCTACATCCATCATACCAAAGTACACCAACTGCAAATACAAAAATCCACTTGTCATAAAATTGTGAATACAATATTACAATAATATGCAAATATATTTTTAAAATAGAGTTGGGAACTCCATTCGACAATAATATAATTTAATGGCAATGATGAGGCGAGTTAAAATAATGCAGTGTTTTTTGTTTGTTTTATTGAACCAAGTATTACTACCCGTTTGAATTATACGTATATGTCTAATCGCGCTTATGTGTTAGGGATGAGGAAAGCTGAATATAGAGGAAGTACACCCCATTTGCGTGGAGAACCATTGAGGAAACAATACCCTCAGTACACACTACCGTGATTTTAGCCCGAATTTCCCCATCATCAGTAGTTTGGTTTATTGCAAGAGTAACGCCTTAGACTAGGAATGTCAGACTCGCGGCCCTATCCATGATTTTGTGCAGCCCGCAAACCATATTATGATCATAATGCAATGCGACTTTATTCTTCTTTTATTAAAGTCGAGGAAATACAGCCTTTTAGAATGTGACATTTGGAGATCCAGCATAATTTGGAGAATTATTACTTGTGAGGTTGGTGTAATAAATCTGTAGGATTACTCTTTCTTTGACATGGATCAATTTCCCAAAATTGTTGAATTTGCGCACCAAACATATGCAAGATTTTGATTCTGATTGTAAAAACCCTGGTCTCCGCACACTGGCCAAACTCTTTTTAAATTCACTATGGAGATAATTTGGGCAAAGACCCGATTCACCACACGTAGCTATTGTCAACGACTAACAGGGCATCCAAAAGTACCTGACGGATCCATACATCACCGTAGACAGCGTCATTGATGTTAATGATGAGGTTATGTTCCTCGATTACAAGGATGCGCGTGACGCGTTGCGCCCTAACCCTAACACGAGTGACCCTATGACATGCTACACGACTGCCATGTCTAGGTTGTACTTATACAGCTATATCATGATACAGATAGCGTTCTATTCACGAAACGCCCCGGCGATTGGAGTCCACCAACCGGACACTTTTTGGGTGACCTCACTGACGAACTTCAAGAATATGGTCCGGGAAGCTATATTAGCGCCTTTGTATCTGGTGGCCTCAAGAATTACGCGTACCAAGTTTGTGATGGTGGCAATCCTGCCCCAAAAAAAGGTGTGCAAGGTTCGCGGGATCACCATAAACTATGGAAACTGGAACGACGTTAATTTTTACGTTTTTAAAGCGATGGTCACCGAGCAGGCTGCAGGAAGGTACATACAGATACAGCACAAAATTGTAAGAAAGGTCTTGCGATTGTATGTACCCTTTCAAAGACTAAAGTTTACCGGCCCATATACACTAAACGACGGGTAGCTGATGATTATAAAACGTTGGCATTTGGGTATCACAGTCCTTGTAAACGCGCTAACCACGACTAAAAAGTTATTATTTAAATGGGTGGAATAATCATATTTTATTCTTTCATTCTAGACAGTTTCACTGATATACCGTTTTTCAAAGTTTTGAGAATTATTTCATATTTTTTTCTGCATTAAAACACAAATATTTTTTTGTTTATTTTATGCAACCGGGATACTTTTTATATTTTTTTATCCACCAGTACAAACCTTCATCTAGCTGATTATTTTTAGTCAAATATAATTAAATGTTTGTATATATTTATTTTTGTACATATTTTAATTCTAGTCAAATATGATTATCTGCTGGTTTCTTGTCCATATTTTACATTGAAACCATCTGTCTGTGTATATATACATACATATATATTTAATTAAATATTCATTAAATTGGACTTTATATTTTCCCGAGCTATTTAGTACCGAGGCCACTATTCCCGCTACGACATCGAAATTGAGTATTGTTTCCTTTACACCAAAACATGTATATTTTTCAAGATGTAAAATATAATCTTAGATACATATTCTAAAACTATCATTTTTTGAAAATTAATATTATAAATATGCTTTTCATGGCGTTAGCTATATTCTAAAACAATTATTTGTATAGATTGTGTTTGTAAATAAATAATATAAAGTTATTATTTGTGTGTTTTAACGTCTACAACCCCTCCCTCTTATCCTATAAATAAAAGTTCATTTTGCTTATAAGCTCAGTCTCAAACATTATGGACAAGTTGAAACATCCATTTTCGGTCATCATGAGTAGTCTTTTCGGATGTAGAAAGTCACATTTTATAGCCGAAAATATCCGTCACTTGAACACAATGTGTGACGATAAATTTGATAAAATAACCTGGTGTTATGCTCTATGGCCACCGGTAGGACGGGCCAGGTCCCCACGTCATATTCTGTAAGGGTTTGCCGTAAATAAATGGTGACAGTAATGGCGTTCCACAGCGGATTATCATGGACGACCTGATGCGTGAAGCCAACGAAGTGGTCGTCGATCTTTAAACCAAAGGACACCATAATTAAAATATTAGCGTCATGTACCTTACACAAAATATATTCCACCAGGGCAAGGGCCAAAGAGAGATTTCCTTGAACGCACACCATATCGTGCTTTTAAAAAATTCCAGAGATACAACATATTTCAAGTCAGGTCTCTCCTGAAAACCCACGTGTTTTACAAGAGGATTAAACTGATGCTATAAGTACTCCCCACGGGTATATACTGTTAGATTTCGAGCAAGTTACATCCGAATGGTTCAGATATAGAACCCGCACAAATGTCGGGTGCTACGTGTACCTACCACGCAAAAGATATAAAAACACCGACACTTCCAGTATACAGATCATTTCCTAACCAAGAGTCCCAAGGTGCTAAAGCAAGCCCCTCTGTTGCGTGCGAGGCATCGAATGATCCCTCAGCAAAGTATCGTCTCGCTGAAAAAGGCAGACAAGAAACTGATTGACTCTGTTTGCCAGTGTGCCTACAACACTTTAAAAGGGAGGGTACTGTTAAAAAATGCGCAGAAGACAAAGTTACGTACTCATAAGCAGGTGTTGCGTAAGCTTGTCAAATGAGGAGAGTGTTGGAAGAAGAAGGGATGACGATTAGTTCAGAAATGGGGAGCGTTCCTGCCCTTACTTTTAGCCCCTTTAATCAGTGGTGTCCTCGGTTCCTTAATCAACAAGTAGATAATGGAACACATGAAAGATATGATATTGGTGTTCCAAGAAACATTACACCATTACGAGCAACATCAGCGACAAGTGGAATCAGCCACATATCTTAGTGGTCTCCGAGCTAGACAAGGGAATTGAAAGAATCCTCGCTTCAAAATTTGACAAGTCTAAATGGACTTTATACCAACAAGTGCTACAGAGCTACCTGCACTTTAGTCAGCACCCTACACCGCATGAAAATACTTCCACAACTCCCGCTAAAGTGTCTGTACTTCCTATCTCTACTGTACTCAATCCTGTGCGTGTACAGACACGTAAAAAACCGGACTTTTACTAGAACATTTATTATTTCCCGAGGTGGTATCTCTTGGGCCGCAAACGGGGAAGTGAGTACTCATGATACGCCTCTGCGTGGATCCCATATCGTGGATTTAATCAACGATCTGATCAGAGCAAGAAGATACGGTGAGCTGTCAAGGTGGCGAGATTTTCTCACGGCGTTCCAAAAAAATAAACTGCCTGAAATAATTTTGTGGAAACCCAAAACGCTGGGCACATATTAGAGATCCGACGCCCGTACCCCAACCACTTACACTTTCACAATGCCCTATGAAGAAAAATTCAATAGATTGGACCAAAACAGTTGACTCCCTTTCGAAGCTTAATGGTCCGTTTAGCCGACATCTACTACGACCCTTCTCATCCTACAGGGTTTTCTGGGGCGATTTCGCTCATAGAAACGTCCAAGAAAGATCTGACCAAAGTACGAGAATGGCTTCGTGCGCAGGACGCTTATACGCTACACAAACCTGTGATAGAAAAGTTTCCATGCAACAAGTACGTAGTGTCAAGCTTGGAGGATCTCTGGCAAGCCGATCTCAACGATATGCGAGGTCTCAGCAAATACAACGACAGTGCCGTGTACTTACTCACCGTAATCGACGTGTTTAGCAAGATGGCCTGGGTGAGGACGCTCCCCTCCAAGACGGGAAGTGTCGTGAGGAACTCCTTTCAGAACATTTTCAAACAAAGTGCCCGTAAAACCTTAGTTTACACATGGAAAAGAGGACAGAGTCCCCGTCAAGTTTAGTCCAGAAATTTCTCAAGAAGGTGCTACACCACGTATAATCTGGACGGGAATTCAAGCACACTGGAACAATTAAATAGGACTCTGAAAGGGTGCATGTGGCGTTACTTTACCAGAAATAACACGTATCACTATGTAGACTTCTTCCAAGATCTTGTCGACGCTTACAACGGTGCAAAAAATTCCAAATAAAGATGGTGCCTGCAGACGTTTCATAAACCAACGTGCTTCAAGTCAGAGATAACCTGTATGGCAAGCAGCACCCAAATACACATAGTAAACAGAAACCAAATGTCAGTGACACGGTGCGTATTAACAAATCTAAAATGTGTTTTGAAAAAGGCTAAGAGAGCAATTTGAGTGAAGAAATTCTCAAAGTCCTTAGTGTTGTGTTGTGACAACCAATCGTCTATAGGCTGACCGATCTTGACGGCGATGAAGTGGAGGGAACATTTTAAGAACCTGAATTGAAACGCGTATGTATTCACGAAACTTTTAAATTTGATATAGTACTACGTGCCAAGAGTAAAGGTGCCAGAAAGATAGTATACGTGCAGTGGAAAGGTTACCCCGTCAAGTTTAATTCTTGGATCCCTGTCAGTTAAGTCAGCACCCTACCATGAAGGATCAGTTTTACATCATTTTACCAAATGACAGCTCTATGGGATATTTCCCGAAAAATATCCTCGCGAAGTTCACCACGCAACTACCTTACCGTCTTACACTCGATGGACAGTGGTAAGTCGCTCTCGCAGAATTCCAATATCCATGTTCTTTCACGCCCGTACCCGATGGTCAAGATATTGTGTGGTACAACTGGGTGGATGCTAACGGCGTGGAACAAATATTCAAGGATTACATCTCTCCTGAAAATTAAAGCACTATCCATGATTTGGTTAAGACCTAAACGATGTAGAGGCGATTAAAGGGGACTCCGGAGATGTATTCAAGTACACAAACTTTAAAAAAATGTGGACATTGTCACTACTTCACCAAATATACAGCTGCTGACCCTATCAATTCAACTCAGTCTACAGTTCGGTTTCGATCCTAAGACTAATCTGATCAAAGTCTAAAAGTCGCCGTACGCCACCAAAATTCTACAAGGATTAACCTCCCAAATGTACATCTACACGGAAATCGTTGATCCTCAGACGACCGTGGGTGACATTATGGCACCACTTTTACGTATCGTCTTTATCAACAACACCAGCTATGTCTAAGTCATACATAAGACAGTTAGCTAAACTCCTTTGCACTACGGGTCCGTACTTAGAAGGGAAATTGAAATCCTGGAAATCAATATAAGAACAAACACGGGTGAACCTGTACCATCCGAATTAGGAAAAGTGTGCGTTAAACTTCATTTTTGACGCTGCTCAACATGAACTGTCCCTACCAAAGATAATACGTCAACCAGGCTGCAACAGGAATATCTTCGTTTTTCCACGGTGTTCCCTATTAACAAAGGCACAGAATAGAAAGTTTTAGAGCGGCCTTTTCAAGAGTATCATGCCGTTGCTGAGAAGCGGTGCTAAATCCATTGGAAAACAACGCGTTTTATATGGGTATCGACATGATCTCCGACATCACCAATCAGTGTCGTCCTTTCAAAGTGGCCCAACGTCAGTGTGTCAGCGAGGCTGGAACAAACCTGAATGCAAGGTGAAGAAGAAGAACAACACACTAATCACCAGCTCAGGCTATAAAGGGCGTTGGAAGAAGCACTGATGTTAGTCCTCTTTTGTTGCCCGACGTAAAACGATCACCAAAAAGAAGAAAGAAGCGGTAGATATTTTCTGCTGTAAGGCCGTAGCCAGAGGGGGGTTTGGGATTGCAAACTCTCACCGAAATTTTATGAACAAAAAAAAAAAAATATATATATATATATATATATGGCTTTATATATGAATCAAACAATCTCAAAATTAAGTTACAAATACAAATTTGGGGACTGTGTTACCATAAAAAGCACTTCAGAGAGCTTCTAGAGGTGATAAATATTTAGAAATTTTCCTAGTCTTCGGCATTTTGGGGTTTATTTTACCACAAAAAAGTAATTAACAGAGCGTCAAAAAGAGTTTATATTTAGAAATTTTCCAAGCCTTCGGCAGCTAGGGGGTTATTTTAATATGAAAACAAACCACTTCAGAGAGCGTCTAGAATTGTTTATCATTTAAATATTTTTCTAACTTCCATCAATTGGGGGATGTGCCCACCAAACCCCTGAAATTATTAGCTGTCTACAGCCTTCTTCAACCGAAATGTCTTTTCTACATCCCCAGTTCTACGAGAGTAGCTAGCACGCCCACCTGTCACAGGCTGGGATTGGATTAATTATATCACGTGACCACGCCCCTCGCTCTCTAAGTGGCTGTTGGTTTTCCCCTTCCCCTACCCTCCTCCTGACCCCTTTACTGTTCACCAAACTGGTTTATTCTTGTTTCAGTTGTTTTTTATTTGTGTTATTGCTTTTTTATGTGTGCTTAATGGTTGTTTATATATGGTCATTGCTTTTTTATTTGTGATCATTGGTTATTTAGGTCTGCGTATGATTCGGGCTGTTGGAGTTTTTAAATTTTGTGGGGAGTTTATTGTCGTAGGATTGGAACGGAGCGTTGGAATTTTTATTTATTTATTGGCGTGTAGTCCACGGCGTCGGGCGCCCCTCCCTCTGCATCGATAGTGAGAGCGGGGAGCATCTTCTCTAGCCGGCCGCTTAGCGAAGAGTGTGACCACCGAGCACCTGAGAGTGTATCATGGCCATTAGAGCGTTTCATTTCCCCTCAATCTCCCTCCTTCAAGGCATGTGTCGCAACCCCTTATTTGGTAATGGGTATTCCGCTGTCGCAACCCACTATGTGGTAATGGGTTTTCCCTGAAGACTGGCACCATGTTGGCGGGTCGACAAGACAGCAATAGAACATGACCTTGAATGATGTCGCAACCCTCCCACTTCTATGTGGCAATGGGTTTTCTCGGTGTCGTCATCGCAATGTGGCAACATCCTATGTGGTAATATGTATTTTCTCCGTGATGTCACAACTAGTCATCGCAATGTTGCAACCACCTATGTGGTAATGGGTTTTCCCGGTGATTTCGCAACTAGAGAGCATTGACTCAGCTCTAATTATGCACAATCAAGGGCTTCGGTGATTTATAATCCTCAGTTAGGGGCCACTATCCCCCACCACAAAAGTCTACTAAAATTGGTTTCTTGGTATCGTCCGTTGACATGCGTGGATGTAGGTGTCCGTCATGGACCGGAGGTGTAAGGTAGTAATGTTCCAGAGTTTACATAGAGTGAGGGAGAGTAGAAAACCATCCTAGTTGACCCGAGCGAGATTCGAACCCTTGACCTCCCCCGCCATAACTATATGAGTGAAACGTACCCTTTCTGGCAAAACATGTGGTAGGGATGAATCAGAAAATGTTCCGGAGGGAGAAATACCTAAAGTTTACAAGGCGGGGAATCAATTCCCCCCTGCCTGATTTAGATGAGCCTGACATTTAGACCGGGTGCACATCGAGATTCGAACCTCGATATCTTTAGCACAGACAGCAGCCAGCACTTGCCAGAGACATGACCGATATTTTTATGACTCCTTGAACCGTACTACGTCACTGGTTGACCTATATATTGCGAGGGTATAAGTGGATACTAATTAGCAGAGATCCAAACCCCCACTTAACGAACACTTCTAAATACTAGGTGATAGAACTGAAATGTACAGAATTTTTGTGGAGGTAGAATGGAAATTCACAACACAACTCTGTCTAAAGCGTCAGGCCCACGATGCATAACAGCTAGTATGTTTATGACGGTAGGTACAAACGACAGGGGGCTCGAAACCTGATATTAGGCCCGTGTCATGATGTTTTGCTGGCTGACCGGTTTCCAGTAAGGTGTTTCCCGGTCTCTCTTTCTCCGCGCAAATGCGGGTTCACTTCCTTGTCCTTAGACCCCTAGAGTAATTTTCATTGTTTCAAAATAAATATAATTATGTTGTTACCAAACCTATGTCAAATATAATCATTTGAGCTGGAGACCCCTAACTGACTCAAGAAAGTGGCAGCCATTGGACCAGGATTCGAACCCCTTGCAGTTTAGTAAACTGTGAGAGTGATCTCTTAGACCTGGGAAGGGGGGGGGGGGGTAGTTTTTCACTTACTGGCTACGCAAATATGGGTTTAAACTTCCAATTCCCAATCCGTAAGCGTAGTTCGTACTCAAGCGCATAACCCAAAAGGGTAGTAAGACGTGGTGCTAAAATGTGTCAATTTCATGTGGTCTATAAATAATATGTGCGCCAAAACACGTTTGAGTTTCAATTTTAGAAACAGGTTATGGGAATTTTGGTGTTTAACCCCGCAGAGTTATTTTTGGGGTAAATTTTCAAAAATAGTTTTCCACCTCCAACTCTGGAAAATTGAGATACATTCCCTATTCCCTTAGTAAATCTAATTTATTCATCCTTAACTCTTTCCTATGTTATATATTAGACTTGTAGAACGATGGGAGGCTGTGTGTGTGTGCTCGTGTATTGTAAACAAACATTATAAGTTTTGATAAATATTCAGGGTAAGCTAAATAAATCCGTGGAATAGTACTCAATTTAAAATAAATATCATAGATTCCTTCATCATCATCGAGCGTATTTAGGGAGCTTTTTTACTAGACTTTCTATTCTCTCTCCTTGCAAAATGTGGGTGTACTTCCTCTAATTTTGGCTTACGGGTTAAGTGGCTAATTTGTTTTGTGTGAATGTAATATATTATGTCAACAAATTGTTGTTTCGGGCATTAAATATTATTTAAAATTGTATTTGATATTTTTTATGAATTTATGTAAAAGTTATATATTATTTAATTAAAATATAATTGTGAACATTAAATTTCTTTATTGTTTAAGTTGCTAGATTATTTTGTGTAAATGATATTTATTAAGTCAACAAAATATAGTTTCGAGCATTAAAATTGTATTTAATAATACTTATGAATTTTTGTTAGTTATATATTATTTCATCAAAACATAATTGCGGACATTTTATTTCTTGGTTGTTTAAGTGGCTAATTTGTTTAGTTTAAATATTATTTATTTTGTCAACAAATATAATTTCAAGAATTAAATGATATTTAAAATTGTATTTAATATTACTCATGAATTTTTGTAAAAGTTATATATCTAATTTCATCAAAATATAAATGGGAAGATTAAATTTCCTTGTTGTTTAAGTGGTTAATTTATTTTGTGCAAATGTTATTTATTGTGTCAACAAAATACTGTTTCGAGCATTAAATTATATTTAAAATGTATTTAATAAAACGGCTGTTTCTAAAATAATTTACTTCGGTGGCATAGCTGACTAAAGCGCCTGTTTTGTATAGAGCCAGACGGTCGAGCAAGAGGGAGTTCAAGGTTCGAATAAGGGTCGGGTAATCGAGAGGTGTTTTTCACTGTGCCTCTATGCAAATGCGGGCTCAAACTTCTCAATTATCAATACGTTTGTTTAATTAGTACTTATTCGTATAACCCGAATGGGTAATTAGACGCGGTGCTAAAATGTGAAATTCACCCTTCTGCGCTCCTCCGGCAAAGTTGTCACGTGTATATTGCCACCGCCTTTCTGTCTTTGAAACTCCAACAACATATTCTAGGGACAGAACGGGAGCACGCAATTTGAAACCGCCATATTCTTCTCTCGGATCTGGCCACTACAGTGCATGAAGCACCCAGCGAAAGATATCGGGATTCGAATTTGTGTTGGGGGATTTAATACCTGACGAGATGTGCTGTTGGTAGTTCTCACTAAATGGTTTCCGACTCTCCCTCCACGTAAACGCTAGAACATTTCCTTACTCCCCTCCACGCAAATGTGGATTCAACTTTCCGAATTCCTAATCCGGTTGGACTCGCGTTTCTGCTTCTTCTTTAAATCTTTTGTAATATTTGGTTTAGTTAAAGTGTACATAGATAGGAGCCAGCCTTGTAAAGATTGTTAACTCTCTAAAGAGAGTGCAAAGTGATAGATACCCGCCTCGGTGACGCAGTTGGCTAACGTGCCAGATTCGTGTTGAGCTAGACTACCGAGGGAGGAGGAGATCGAGGTTCGAATCTCAGTCGGGTGAACTGGGGTGGTTTTTCCACTCTCACTCCCAGCACAAATTCGAGTGCAACCTTCCCAATTCCCAGTCTATTAGCGTAAATAGTACTTAAGCGTATTATAACACGAACGGTTTTTAAGACGCGGTGCTAAAAAAATAATATATAGCAAATTGGCTTACACTAGAGGACAAAGTGGTAATCACTGCTTCGGTGGCGCATGGTATAACGCTCTACTCTCTCATTAGGCTATAGACTGCTGATGACGGGGAGATTGAGGTTCGAATCTCGTTCGGGTGTAGTGAGGGAAGTAGTTTGAGCCCATACCTGCACTTGGAAGGTTTTGTTTTGACTATTTTGCTTATGATTTCACACGCTCATAATTAAATAATTACAGTAACACTAATATTATATACATCGGTGGTTGCGGGGCTACAATTCATCAGGCTCGTACTAGACTAACTTGACGGGGGGATAAGTGTAGTAAAACACGAACCGGTAGTAAATCACGATGTGGGAAAACAACTGTTTATATGTAGATTCCAATTTTTATACAAAGAGACTTTTAGAAAAATACGCCTTTTTTTAGCCAAAATTTATAAAATAATACTATAGTATCGGTGATATTTTATATGTATTAATAGTATATCAAAATAAGTTGCTGCAGATCACTTGTTTTGACATATGAATACGTGGAATTAGATCTAGTGTCTTTTCGCATTGTTCCTATGAAAATGGGACTGTAGTTCTGTGAGACAGTACTCAGCTGCCATGTTCATCTCTCGGATTCAGTTTGAATCTCGTTGGGGTGCAGTGGGAATAAATTTCGATATTGAGATTTTAGATGATGTTATTCTATACTTTATTCTTGCATATATATGTTTTCTCTCTTGCATGCCGGTCCATCCGTCTTGGCTATCCTCTTATTTATGTTAATGGAACAGGAATCTATAATAATAATAATAATAAAGGAAGTGTTTTTCTGTGTGTGTGTGTGTGTGTATGTTTGTGTGCGATGCCCCGCCAAATCTATTGTACGTAGAGATCTGAAATTTTTTAAATAGGTGTACGGGAGGGGGTCCGAATGCACCTTGAAGCCGGATTTTTAATTAGCTATTTATTAGTCTATTTTTAACACAATACCTCAGTGGGTCATGGGCAACGCCTTGTGGGATTGATAGTTATGAATAATTTAAGAGATAAGTGTGCCCTCATTTGCGTGAAGATAGATAGTGAAATCATTTGAAAAACCTATCAATTCATCCGACCATATTTGAACTCCATCACTCCTAAAAAAATACTAAGTCCTTGGATATCAATCTACCGTCATAATGCATTTTATAATAATGTTTGTATACATGCATTGATGGTCGCATAGTCTAAGGTGTTACTAGACGGCCAATGACAGCGTGATATACGTTTGATTTTCTCACTCCAAGCAAATGCGGGTACACTTTCTACCTGGTCTATAAAATCTGTTTGATTGGCAAAACCCCTTCGGATATGGTGGGGGTGCACTCGGAAGGAAAAACGACCGTTCTTACAGACATTAGCTGTGCTAAAGATATTGAGGTTCGAGTCCTGGTGTGCGCACCATCTAAATTTGTCTACTTGCATCGATGATCACATGGTCTAAGGCGTCACTATACGGCCGATGACAGAGTGATTGGAGTTTGATTTTCTCACTACAATCAAATGCTGGTACACATAATACATGGTCTAGAAAAATATGGTCAACCAGCAAAGCCCCTTCGAAAATGGTGAAGGTGCACTCGGACTGAAGTACGACCTTTCTAAAAGACATTAGCTGTGCTACAGATATCGAGGTTTGAATCCAGGTGTGCACGCCGTCTAAATGTCAGGATCATCTTATTCAGGCGAGGGGATCTTGAATCCCCACCGTGTAAACTGTAGGTATTTCTCCCTCCGGAACATTTTCTTAATCATCCCTACCACACGTTTTGCCAGAAATGGTACGTGTCACTCATATATTTAAGGCGGGGGAGGTCGTGAGTTTGAATCTCACTCGAGTGAACTAGGGTGGTTTTATACTCTCCCTCACTCCACGTAACCTCTGTGTAGGACCACGCGTAACATCTGGAACATTATTACCTTACTCCTCCGCTCCATGACGGATACCTACATCCACTCATCGCGTAGGACGATACCAAAAAACCAATTTTAGTAGACTTTTGTGGTGGGAGATAGCGGCCCCTAACTGAGGATTATAAATCACCGTAAGGCTTCCGAGGCCACTGATTGTGCATAATTAGAGCTGTGTAAATGCTCTCTATATGCGACATCACCGGGAAAACCCCATTACCACATAATGGGTTACGACATTGCGATGATGACACTCGGAAAACCCATTCAAGATCGTGTTCTATTCCTGTCTTGTCGAGCCGCCAACCTGGCACGAGTCATCAGGGAAAACCCACTATCACATAGGGGGTTGCAACACCGGGAAAACCCATTACCACATATGGGGTTGTGCCTTAAAGAGGGGGAGTGAGGGGATGTGAAAGGGGTCTTATGGCCGTGATATGCTGTCAGCTGATCGGTTGTCACACTCTTCGCTAAGCAGCCGACTAGAGAAGATGCTCCCAGCGCTCCCTAGAGATGCCTAGGGAGGAGCGTCCGACACCGTGGACTGCATGCCAATAAATAAATAAAAATTCCAACAATCCGTCCCAATACTACGACAATAAACTCCCCACAAAAATTAAAAACTCCAACAGCTCGCCCGAATCATACGCAGACATAAATAACCAATGATCACAAATAAAAAAGCAATGACCATACATAAATAACCATTGAGCACACATAAAAAAGCAATAACACAAATAAAAAACAAATGAAACAAGAATAAGCCAGTTTGGAACACTGGAAAGGGATCAGGAGGAGGGTAGGAGGAAGGGGAAAACCAACAGCCACTTAGAGAGCGAGGGGCGTGGTCACGTGATCTAATTCAGCCAATCCCAGCCTGTGACATGTGGGATTGCTAGCTACTTGCGAGTGTGGCAGCAGCGAACTCGATCTCTTTTTCGTCCCACCCACGCAAACCAGTTTTGAATGTTGACAATGTAGCCAATACAAACCTGTACCTTTCCTCACCGATGATACACCCATATAATTTACCGTTAACGGTCAAGGCGAATTCTATATCGATCTTTCTCAGACCATGCTCTATCTCAGGGTGGCTATCGTGAAACCCGATGGTGCCGTTTTCGACGAGGTTGATCATCTAATTCCCGACAACAACTGGTTGCATTCGCTATTCACACAGGTGAATGTGTTTTTAAACCAAAAACTAGTTTCACCTTCTAGAAACACGTATGCTTATAGATTGTACATCAATACGCTGCTCAATAACAACAGTGAATCCAAAATAACACATTTGACTTGTGGTCTGTGGTTCATAGACAGCCCTGGAGCTTTTGAAGAGTTTAACGCTGGCAACAAGGGAGTTTAGGCTCATCGCAGTCTCACTGCAAAAAGTAAGACGGTGGATCTTTTGGGGTATCTACACGATGATGTGTTCAACCAAGAGAAATCACTTTTGAACGGCACCGAACTCAGAGTCAAGTTGGCCGACTCCAGAGACGGGTTTAGTCTCATGGCTGACCCTGAAATCCTGCACTTTAGGGTTCACACCGTTTAGGCCTGTCTTCTAGTGTGAAGTGTCAAAGTAGCACCTTAAATACCGCTTGCACATGCCAAAGCATTAAACGCCAGTCCCGAAAACTATCCCATTACCCACGTGGAATTAAAAACACTCACTATTCCTACGGGAGTGAAAGGGAAATCACTGGATAACGTATTCACGGGAAAGTTACCCAAACGATGCTTCGTGGTAGTTGTATCAAACACTGCGTTCAACAGAGGCGCCACCAAGAACCCGTTCAATTTCCAAACCAACATCATGAACCATTTGTCATTGTATGTGGACGGGGAACAAGTGTCATCAAAACAGTCGCAACCCTATTTTTCGAATGGCAACTATGTCATGTCCTACCACACACTGTTTTAAGGAACTGGTATAAAATTCATGAACGAAGGTAGCGACATCACACGGGAAGCTTTCACTAAGGGATATTATCTAATTGCTTTTGATCTCACACCTAATCTGTCCACCCACATGATATCGCATTGGAATTTGACGAGGCATGGCTCTCTGAACATCAAAGTGATCTTCACCAGAGCTCTCACCGAAACCATCAACTGTATCGTGTACGTGGAGTTTGCCAAAAATCATCACCATTGACAAGAACAGAAACGTCGTGACTGATTTTGGGAATTAATATAAGTGATTTCCCGCACCTAACACCCGTCATTTAAATCATGAACGTTATTGTAAATTTTCAGTGCTTCATCGATGACAGCAAAGAGTTTATCGTCAGGGAACTGAGTGTTTTATCTGTATGTGGTACATTACTTCAACATTGGATGCTAAAAGCCCCTTACAGCATCGAGGAACTTTCCGCCACTGCTAAAAAGCGAGACAACTATATCGCCAACAAATTGCATGGTATTCACTGGAATAGCGGTGATGTGGATTACAGCCGGCTCTCATCCATCATCTCCCATGCCGCAACGCGTGGAGAGACCATCTACGTTAAGGGGGCAGAAAAGAACAGGTTTCTAACCAAATACGTCTTTGACTACACTTAAATTGTGGCGTAGCATGTGCATGGAACATAGTTCTGTTTGGGATTTCTGTTCAGCCTCCATCGTCTGGAGACTTTGAGATTGGATTATTGAAGATGGACACGCACATCATAAGACTTGCGCTGAAAACAACCCTGTGAATCCGTTCTGTATCATCGGGTTTTCCCTGCTGATAAACTACCCGTAAGAATAGCTAGAATGCCGCTCTCATCATTAATACGGGCTCACATGCCAAGCCTGGGACGCCATTTCTATCGACAAGAATGGCGTGGGAGAATAATTTGACAATTATGGTTTTCCACCCTGTATATAGTCACATTTGGCATTTATACGCAAAAACACTTCCCGCACGTCTCATAACACGATAAAACTTCAAAGCATAACCTCAGACATTTGCGGCCATTAATGTCTCATGTACCATCTCTATCGTGCCCAGAACACTCCAATGAAAGTTTTCCTCGCCTTATTCTCACCCACCAATCATACATACAACGACGCTAAGGTGTTAAGATATTACAACACATTTTTCAAGACGCTAGGGTCCTGCCGCCCCTCAAGAGCCTGCATCCGATCAGCATGCGCCTTGTCTTCCCCTCGTCGGCTGTAAAAGAGAGTCCTGGCGGTGTGCTGGCCATAATCACGACAGTCGTTGAAGTGATCAAACATCATGGAAGGTCAGGATGTTTACACCCACAAAGCAAAGCCGGTGAAGCCACTTGACATCACCAGTATTTTCAAAACTTTGTTTCCGCTGGACGAAGTCGACGCCAAACGGGTCATCGTCAGCATGAGTGTCAAAAACAACTGTATACCCTATATCCGGCTAAAAAAATGCCGAGGGAATTGTGCTGTGTTTTTGTGTAACAATCCGGTACAAACGAGGAAAAAAACGATCGCAACAATAAAAATGTTAATTTTCCAAAGTGGGGGGCTACCATGAAGTTAGCTCCTCCAATGGAAACATATAATTTGTGTGCCTATCAAAAACGGAACAAATGACATTTTTGCGGAACAATCCGGAATAAACGAAGAGTAAATGATTTCAATCATAAAAACTTGTATTTTTTAAAAGTGGGGGGGCTGCCGTGAAGTTGGCTCCTCACGAGTAAACAAAGGGTCACAAGTTCACGACCCATTTGTTCAAAAACGAATGCGGAACAAACAAAACTTTTTGCGTAACAATCTACAATGTGGGGAGAGGGCTACCGTGAAGTAATGCAATGAAATGTAAACATAGCATTTGTGGGCCTATCAAAACCGAACACACGAAAAATTTTGCTGAACAAATGAAGAATAAACGGTTGCAATCATAAAAACTTGAATTTTTAAAAGTTGGGGAGGCTACCGTGAAGTTGGCACCCTCGCTGAAGGTATCAAAACCACTTGAAAAAACCCAATTAAACATGTCTTTTTCTGTTATCACTTTTTTTAAAATATATATAGCACTGCGCCTTATTACCTGTTCGGGTTATACGCTGTGATCCTGTTAAAAATGACGATTTGTTTCAAGAAAGATAAATTTTTTTACGTGTCATCTGCTGGTGACCGACCTTTATATAATTTCTGTGGCATTTTTGTAATGTATTTTTCCTCTGTGTCAACAGGTAATTTAAGATATAATCAATCTATGTGTTTACTGTTTATTTTATCTAATTTCTGTACTTCGCCAGGATCTTGAAGAGAGTCGCCTACATAAATATAAAATTAACAGATTGTTAGAATGAGAAGGTAGGAGAAGTAGTATTTTTAGGAAACTCATAGTCATAATTCTTTAATTCAAAAATAGAAATACTTCACAAGTTCAAAGCCTTTTTTTTTCAACCTCTGAGGTAGCACCCTTGACTGGCTGTCTCAGATCCCAACCTCTGAGGTAGCACCCTTGGTTGGCTGCCCCAGACCACGACCTTTGAGATAGCGCCCTTGGACAGCTACCTCTCACGCTCCATCGCAAGACTCCACATGATTCACTCCAAGGGGAGAAAAAGGAGGGGAGGAAAGAAGAACGAGAAATCCATGGACGCCGGAAACACGACCTCATCCAAAACCCTCTTCCCCCTTTACCCATTACCTCAACTTGCCCATGCCCTCAGTACACCCGATCCTCCCTCCATGCCTTCAGCCACCCCTCTGACCCTAGACAATTCCCCTCCACCACCATCCATTGGGAACATCTAACCTGAGACTTTCCGGAGATTCTCAAGTAAGACTCCTTGAAGGATGAAGACACGAAGCCCCCCGCCTCCCCCTCCAATACCCACGTGCCCAGTGACTTAGCCCATACCACCCCTGGACCTTCATCCACAGCTACTTAACAACCCCATCAACTTCCCCATACCATCACATCTTATACCCACCCCATCAATATTATACTCACCATAACCCCAACAAATATAATTTATTCCCAACCATTCTTTTCCCTTTCTCTTTAACAAAAGTGCTTCATCTCCCCACCCCACCCCACCCCCCGGGGGTAGATAACACGATATAATATAACTATACATTTATAATAATCGACCTTTATCTCTGAACTGTGACATTTCGTGGGAAACGTCGTTGAAAGTGAGCTAATTCTTAAGGTTCATATAATTTTATAAAACTATGTAGATGAGTGTGTAAAGAAAGTTTTTAATCCTATAGGCTTTAGGGAATCATATTTTGAAATAACAAACAGCCTATTAAATAACTCAAGATTAATGGACGTCTGCAGTGTGTCTCAGTGCTCTGATAGGCAAACCCCTTGTGTAAACGTGTTTCTCAATGTTCACGAGGCTCAACCGTATGATTTCACATCTAGAATGTACAATTATTTTTAACGGAATAGATTATATCAAGATATCGGCAGGGTTGGGTGAACAGTTTAGCGACATACATTTATATAGGAAGGCTAGAGTTTAGTTATGACCTATTGCACTGGGGATTACAATGGTTATGTAATATGATTTTATATCCAAACTCTAGCTAAATTCTGGTGCTATTCCCTAAATATGAGCCTCTTAATTTGTCAATCAAAAGATCATACAGTGAATGTTGGAAAATTTTACTATGGAACTAGTCAACTAGTACTTACTAAAGCAGCTCTTCCTAGTGTCACGCCCTCAAATCTTTCAGAGCGTGTATGTGGGGATATGTTTCCACTATATCCATCGCCTTCTATTGCAGCTATCTTAAAGAAACTTAATATTAGTATTCATATTGTAATATGTATTATTTAACATTTTAAAATATACATGAAAGGTTAGTTTTTATTTTAAACTACTTTAAAAGCTAATACACATATAATAATAACATTTAAAACAATAATGTGATATTAATATTAGAAGCGCAGATATTTCATTGTGGTTTATACCTACGCTTTCTTTTGTTTCGATATTAATAATTAAATCTTTCTTTAGTTAAATTTCAATAAAATAGTTTGAATTGCTTAGTTATAATACATATGAATATATAAAAATACCTAAGTATTTTGATTCTAGACTTCGATGATTTGAGGGAAACATATTTCATTAGATATTTTAAAATATACATGCATCAGTATTTTAATTATTTATCTTAAAAATTAAGAAGTCTAAACTTTTTTAAGGTATTCATACTTACGAGAAAGACAAAAATAAAACAAATTATTTTTAATGTTCACTTTTTTTTCTTATTTGGGCTATACTTCTTGTTTCCACAACATTATTATTTCATGCATACTACAAAGTTTACGTTTGTAGCCTTTTAGAGAGTAAGTTTATTTAGCAGAGATCATAAAAGAATATGATTTAATTTATTTCAACAGTAAACACATTTTTTTATAATATTACCCTCTTTGGTTACATATAAAAAGACGGGTTTTGTACTTCTATTAATTCTATTATGCTTTTATGAAGTTTTTGTATTGTTATATAAGAATACAATCAGGATTTGGCTACAATCAAATTAACACTTAGCTGTTACTTGGAGTTATTTTATCATTTAAATGGTAGGGGATCATTTAACGGCTCGTTTGGGAATGAAATGTTTATCTGGATAGTTATTATGATAAAGAGCGCACCACTGCACTAGATTATTGCACTGCAATAGCCGAATCAACTATTCAAGATAGGCCACTTGCATATATTTATTCGTAAATTACAGTTGATTTTCTGTTTTTATGTGGGTTGTACAAATACTTTAAAGTCATTTAATATTTTATATTGTTAGGCTAGTGGTTTTATAAATATTCAAGTACATTATCACTAGAGAAAACATTATTTTGGCGTTCTTTTGACACTGGAGTGTTTATGTACAAAACAAATACGGACGCAATTTTAAAGACAAGATGGCAATAAATTATGTGAAGCTAATTGCAACGAGTGTTCTAACTTACCTCACATGAGTGAGAATAATATTTAATACTAAAAAAATGTGTGTGTAATAGAGAAATATCGTATTGCTAGCACATAAGTTATATCAAATGAGGACTGATAAATAAAGGAACCAAAATGTAAATAAAGAAATAACAATGTGTTTGTAATATATGAATGTTCGTACCAACACCATAGGATCTATTTTTTCATATAATTAATTATCCCTTAAAATCTACTCTTACCCAGTGCCTTACGTCACCAACACCTCAAACGGGAGTTAATACGTGTTGAAATTAAAAAGTAGATAGTAAATTCTATTTTATTCTCATGCAAAGAAAGGACTACAAAAATATCCGCCTTAAATGAAGAAAGAATATTTTCACAAGAAAACAAACCAAATCTTACAAAAAAACTTAGTTTTTTATTCTTTTTCGAATTAGCTTTAACAATAAAATAAAACGTGTGATGATGAACAAAGCTTCTTAAGATCGCTGAACAGATTATAATTATGATGGATATTGAATATAGTGATTGATTTAATTATATAATAATTGATGCAGTGTTGAGTTTGCAAAATGTTGACTGATTTGCTGTGAGCGAGATAATACAAGTTTAACATTTGCATCAACTGTATATCTGATGAATTTGACGATTCTAAATAATTGTTGCAACATACCCCTTTCAAGGGGCTACTTGCAATATATGCAGCCTAAATAAATGTAATCAAAAATAAAAATGTAAACAATTGAAAAATTATATACCTGTGAAAAATAAAAAGACTTTATTGAAAAAAAAAATTAAAATGTGAAAAGTGTTTCAACATGTCCCGGTAACGCGTATGTTTTAAAATAAAGGTTATTGTAGTTAACGATTTAAATAAGGGATTTGAAGGGTAATTAATAGTTTAAAAATCCACCAGGATTCTCTTTGAGAGATAATTGAATGAAAACTATTAGGATTATAATTTGACTCATGAGCTTCCAGTTGAAACTCACGCACGTCAGTCTAGTACAGTGATGTAATTTTAAGGAAATTTTTATTTTACAAATGCCAAAATAAAGTTAATAATGGAAACTTACCTTAGAAAGTTCTAGCATCACTTGGCATTCGCTTTCTTGAGAAAAACCATCGGCTACGAATCGATGTTTACCATTTAGTTCGTTTTCACCCATTATCACCGTTACTTTTCTCTGAGATATTTTTTTAATTTTCTTAACAGCACGCATTTTTCTCCATTTGAGGGTGTGCTTATCGCTTAACTGTGTTTTTTTTGTATTTATGGACAATTGGTCACTCATTATCGTATTATTATATTTGTTTCCAACCAAATAATTTTTGTTTTCATTATTAGTTTGGGTAATGTGTTCTTTCTTGTAAAGTGTACGGTATTTCCACTCAAACTTAACAACAAGAGGAGGAAATAATGATCTGCCACCGACACTTTCAAGGCTGGTTCTTGAAATGTTGATGGGATGAGATGAATTCCCCTAAAATAACACGAAATGTAAGATTAAAAATTAAGTAACAGTATTTGTTGTAAATATTATATTGTATACTATTTGTAATAATTATATATGATAATCTGTTTATATTTAAGTCTTCTAACCATCCCTCACACACATTTGCTTTGTGTGTGTTTACCACATTACATCAATCCGGGATTTCCACATATTTACACTAAATGGCGTAAGGATGAAGAAGGTATTATTTATGTGAAGTGTACTCAAATTTTCTGTATATTAAGAGTGGAAAACTAGCTCACTACACCAGGAAGGAATGCAAACCCTGACTCCCTGTCTCCGACATTCCAGTCTATTGTGAGACACCTTAGACCTAGCAACTACTGTTGTGGCTCTCATGTTTGTTAGCCCACCCATCAGCCTACTAACCTTTAATATAATTTCAAAATTTAAATAAATCATTTTAAAATTATTATATATATATATATCAATGAAAGATAACTGTAATACTTGGATAAGAAATATTATTGAGTCACCACATTCTCAATCGAAGGTTATTTCCCATTAATAAATGTAAACCATAATACTGGACCAAGGGACATATGTCTAGGTGTGAGACTTATTGTATACCAGAGCCCTGCGTTTGTGGAGATCGCGATAATTCGCGAATGTTAGATATGGCATTTTTTCTTTCAGATGTTCCCATTTCAGGTTACCCTGATTGCAAATATATGCTCAGAATTGTCGCGATAATTTGCGAAATCGACGTTTTAGCGCGATATTCGCGATTTTAAACGATATCCGCGATAATCGCGATTTAGTCGCGATTTTCGGCATTCGCGCTAATATTTTGGGATATTGAAAAATAAATATTTTAAGTTTGAAAATTGCATTTTTAATTTTCGAAGGTCCCTTTTTTTCGTATTTCGTTATCGTTTTTCGTCAAGATTAATTTTAAATTACTGCCCTTTTTTGTCAACTACGATGGAGATTTGTCTTTTTTCTACATTGAAATGTGTAAAAAATTGAAAGTTTTGATGAAAGAGAGTGATGGCATCGAAAGTTTAAAAATTGAGAATGTGCTGTTAGGGCTGAAGACAGACAGTATGTTCAGTGACTTCGCAACAAAGTGTTTGCAAGCGTTGTGGCTGCCGATTTCAAATGCAGATTCAGAACGATATTTTTCTAGGTATAGTTTAGTAGTAACAGACCGCAGAACCACAATGAAAGTGGATAACATTGTTACCAGCTGCATGTTGCAGTTTGGTGATGTTGAGTAGTTATTTTGTATTTTTCTAGCCTAAATTGAGATTTAAAAATATAGTCACAATTTTTGTGAAGTAACAAGATGATTTTTGTGTAATATTTTGTCTTTGTGACTTGTACATACTTTCCCGGACCAGCTGCCGCTAAATCTTACTTTTTTAATAAGTTGTCAGCACATTTTTTTGCGGACTAGTGTTTTTTTACCGTTTTGTCCAAACAAAATGTGATTTTTGGTTTTCACTTCAATATGTTTAGTTTACCTGTTTCAAACATTGTCCTGTAAGTCTAGTTTTAACCCAACAAAGTCACCTTAATCACGAAAGTTTGGTAAAAACCACTTTTTTAACGCTTTTGTCTTAATTCGATAATTTCGTCGCAAAAATAGGATTTTTGTAATTCACCGCTTATTCACTGCTTTTGGGAAACTTAAAAACGAAATTGGGCTTTTTTATTCACCATAAAAGCAGGGCTCTGTTGTATACTAAGATCGTTCTCTACAGTTCATTAGTTAATGTAAATACATTTGCTGGCTGAGCCACAGAGGCTCGTGGAGAGGAATACACATTTGAACCCCTAAACGCTAGTGACCCCAAAACTTGTCTACAACGTACATATTTTTCATACTAGAATATCAAGTTTAAATAGGGCTCGGTCTGTCAATTTATAGTATATGTAGGTTTACATCAATCAAACTACCATCTATTCTTATCAAACCCATCCCACCATCTTTATTTACGAAACAAAACTCATAAGTAGTTTTCGCCCTTCAGTTTGGTCAGAACCGCTTGATCAATAACACCAGATATCAGGCCGTAAGCAATTAAATCGTGAAAACCCACTTCTCCTGTATGTTTCATCAGGTTAAAATAGAACAAGACACTACATATAACCTAACCAAATAATGATAATCAACATATTCAGAATCCTGGAGATCAGGCTTGCCATGGGTGTTAGTATATTGATTTGTTCGAATTGTTGATTTGTTTGGATTAGTTGTTTTGTAGTGGTGACGTAATGATCCCTCCCCACCCTTTTCTATCACCGCACAGTTGTATGGCGCAGCGCTGAAGTATTGTTACTAAACCAGCCGATAGAGCTGTGCCGAGCGAGGTGGGAGAGAACTCGTTCATTACCGCGACACTCGTTGTGTGGCTCGCTTGCAATGTGCATGGAATCGAGCAGATCAAGGCAGGAGAACAGTTTTGAATGTATTATATCAATATCTCTGTCCAGACAATAAACCTTCCATCTAAGTGCAATGTATGTGTTTCAATCAGTGGGTCGCAATGCTGGGTTTTACTTGGCAACAGATTCAATATTAAAGAGAAAACTAACAGACTCATGGATTGTTACGAGTGAGGGAGTTTAGTAAGCAAAAGAGTTTCATAGTAGCAGACATTTACTCGTCATGGCCTCCAGTAATATTGAGCATGAAAGAAAAAACTACTTTGATGATATTCAACCATCAACGTGACGCATTCGACTACAGTTCCGAAAGTCATTTTAATAACACGAGTAAGCTGACTAGACACAACCTAGCCCTTGAGAGGGTCAACTTCAACCACAACGTGGGAGGTTAGACACTGCAAGACAGGGTGGCAGCACCTACAGTCAAATGGGGCAATTTTCTACTGCCAGAGGGGATGTCCACCAACACATTTCTAGAGCGTGGCAACCTTACCAAAAACACCCAGTCCTTAAGTGGGACACCTTAAATCACAACGTGGGACGTCACACACAGCAAGACTGTGGCAGCATCTACAGCCAACTGGGGCAATTTCCCATTGCCAGAGGGGATGTCTTGTACAGCCAGGACAGCTCTTTAATTGACATCACCAGAACACCATCAGAAAAGCTGGATCTACGATCGGGAAAAACAACATCCATCCCGGGAAGCCCAACGGAATCACAAACCTCACCGGAGAGCCAATCAACTAGAACACGTACCCCAGGACTGAATCCAGAACTAGCCTACCTGAACGAGACTGCTACCACACCCTCAAAAGTGCGAACGTGGAGCCCCGCAGTTAGCCTAGTGCGCGTAATCCAGTTCCACAAGCAGACACCGCCTAGCCCAGCCAGAAACATGCCCGGAGACGAACCTACAGGACGAGAATTGCTCCGGGCCATCAACGACCTGTCACAGACCTTCGACCACAGACTGAGAGAATTAGAAGGTCGCCGTGAACCCTACGCAGCTCCAGCGCAGATCCAGGGAGACCTTCAACCCACGGCTGAAGCATGGGCTTAGTTGGTGCAGCCAGAGGAAGGCCTACTAGACGTAGAAGAGGGTCCGGCATTGAAACTGGCACTGGCACTCAAGGCCAAGACACTAGAGATGGCCCCGGGACGAGAAAAACACCAAGCACAGTTCCTACTCAACCTAGCGGCAAACTACAGGGAACTGCCGCCAAGGGTGAAACAGCTCATCATGCATCGTATCAACATAATATACATTGCAGCTACGAAAGGATGGCCAACAGCGATAGCAGCTACAGGAGCGGACACCTCACCGGCATTCTACCCACCGAGCTTCGTACCACCAGCACCAGCGCCGCCCATGGTCAGACCACAGGGAAACTACTGGACAAGAGGTGGGACCGGCTCCACAGGACTACAACGACGTGGAAGGGGCAAACGGAGATAATCGAAGTCGTAAGAAGAAACCCATATCTGATTACCATTATGTTAAGATGCCCTCATTTATGTAAATATGTAATCTTGTAATGTAATTGTAATACTATGATATGGAAAAATAAAGTCTCCGGATCCTCTTCTCGCCGGGCTGCCTCCGGCCCTCCAACTAGTCCCGAGCAGGCTCGAAATTTACGAGTATATAAGCGGGTACTGGAGGGAGGATCGGGACAGTCGCAGGCGGGTGGAGGCTCTAACAACATGTCCTGGCTTTTAAAAATCTCAAGGAAACAACACTTTTCACGACATGTCTATCCTGATAACCCACGTGTTTTAAAAGAGGCTTACACTGATACTACAAGTACTCCCAACGGGTATATATTGTCAGATTTCAAGCAAGGTTCACATGAATGGTTCAGATATAGAACCCGCACAAATATAGGGTACTGCATGTACCTACCACGCAAAAACTATAAAAAAAACGACATTTTCAAATTACAGGTTATTTCATAGCCATGAGTCCCAAAGTGCTTAAACAAGCCCCTCTGTTGCGTGCGATGCAACGCATGAACCCACAGCGACGTGTTGCCTTGCTGAAAACGGGAAAAAAGAAACTGATTAACTCTGTTAGCGAGTGTGCCTACAACAATTTAAAAAGGAGGGTGCTGTTTAAAATTTGCAGAAGACAAAAATACGTGCTCATAAGCAGGTGTTGCGCAAACTGATCAAACGAGGAGAGTTCTGAAAAATGAAGAGACGACTACTCGTTCAGAAAGATAGAGCGTTCCTGCCCTTTATTTAAGCCCCATTAATCAACGGTGTCCCCAATTCCTTATTCAACAAGTAGATAATGGAACACACGAAAAAGATGATATTGGTGTCCCTGGAAACATTCGACCGTTACGACCAACATCAGTAACAAGTAGCATCAGCCACAAACCTAGTGCTCTCCGAACTGGACAAGAAAATGGAAAAAAATCCTTGTTTCAAAATTGACAAGTCTAAATGGACTTTATACCAACAAGTGCTAAAGTGCTATCTGAATTCTAGTCAGCAACCTAGACCACCTGAAAATAGCACCAGAACACCCCCTGAAGTGTCTGAAATTTCTATCCCTGCCGTACTCATTACTGTACCCGTACAGGCACGTAAGAAACCGAGCTTTTACTAGAACATATCATTTCCCGAGGCGGTATCTCTTGGAACGCAAACGGAGAAGTGAGTATTCACGATACGCCTCTCTGTGGATTCAATATCATGGATTTAGTCGACGATCTGGTCAGAGCAAGAAGACAGAGCCACCAAACTATGGGAAACGTAAGCCTTCCAACCTGCGCGATGGGTGGGTCGTATCAAAAGAGACTCGTTGAGCAATTTAAGGTGGTCGGGATTAGACTTGTCTTCGCAAGATCGAATCAGATACGACCACTCCGGATCCTTTCTCTGATCTTCTCCGATTGGGGTGAACACTTATAGGATTTTGCTCAACACACCCAAAACTGCTTGGACCTTCTGAGTACCTGCATTCCCACGATCATTAGGTTCCTCGAACATGCGAGACAAGGAATCGGCTACCGGGTTGTTCTCCCCTGAAACATGAGCAATCTCGAACCTAAGTGACTGCAACTTCACCACCCAGCGTCCTATCTTCCCGATCTGTCTAGGATGTCTTAACAACCATGAGAGAGCTGAATTATCAGTATACAAGTCAAACGGGTGACGTTCAAGATATTCTCTAAACCGGTCAGTGGCTTACACTATTCCAAGGTCCTCCAACTCGAAGATAGAATATTTACGCTCATGAGGCTGAAGCGTACGGCTAGCGTACGCGATCAGTTGAAGAGACCCATCAATCTCTTAGCAAAGAACGGCTAACAATCCAGTCGAACAAGCATCAGTTTGGAGAACAAACTTTTTAGAAAAATCGGCCATCTTTAATATGGGGGGCCAAGACAAAGCAAGCATCAAGGCGTCAAAGGATGCCTGACACTCGGAAGACCAAACTAACGGAACTCCCTTTTTCTTTAAGTGGTACAAGGGTCCCGCCAAACTGGCCAATTTTGGGATGAACCTTCCCAACAAACCTACCATGCCAGGAAATCTGGAAACTTTCTTTTGATTGACGGGGACGGGGAGCTCCTTAATATGTCGGGTATGCTCTGGGTTTATAAATACCCCCTAGTGGGATACCACGTGACCCAGATACTCTATTTATGAAACTGCCAGCCTTAGCTTCTTCGGATTCACCGTCAAATTGGCCGCCCTCAACCTGTTCAAGACTTTCCTAACATGTCTCTTATGATCCTCCAATATGTTAGAATAGATAACCAGGTCATCTAAGTAATTGAAGACATACTTAAACTATATATTTGAAAACACAGTATGTAATAGCCGTGATAGTATTTGGACCCCGGTTGACAAACCAAAGAGGATGTAGTTGAACTCCAAGAGACCGCATTGCGTGATGAATGCCGTACATGGTTTATATTCCTCAGTTAAAGGGATTTGGTAGTAAGCTTTGTTTAAGTCTATGACTTTGTAATACCGGGCCTAGCCTAAATACTGAAACGCCATCTCTACGGTGGTCAAAGGGGTTGCCTCGTACAGTATTTTATTATTCATCTTACGATAATCGACGACCATACGTGTCTCCTGCCCCGGACGTCCTACTAAGAACGCGGGAGAAGCATAAGGGCTTTTAGACCTTCTCAATATTCCTTTCTTCAACAAGTGCTCAATACGCGCCTTCAAAATTTTGAGCTTGGGGGAGGGGGGCATATAAGTAGGCCTTTGACCTAACAGGGATGTGGTTGACTAGTCCTATGCTGTGATAAAATACATTAGTGTGACCAATTCGGTCGCAGACCACATCGGGATACTCGGCCAAAACTGTCTCGAGCTCGGGTCTATGGTCGCGTCTCTCTTCGAGTACAGTGGCACCAGGAGTGTCGGGGCAATACAGGGGTGTCAGCCTCACTAGGTGTCCTGGATGGGATCTAAAACTTATCGTTCCAGAGTACACGTCGATGGTGGTCCTAGTCCCCCGGAAAAAGTTGTGTCCTAAGATCATTTGAGTCACCAACCTGGGTGCGACAAGGAACCACAATGGCCAAGCCAACCCTGCTATTTTCACTGAAACTTTGATTCTCGTTACCACCCGGAACTTCTCAAGACTCGTGGTAACACAATCTATTTCACATCTTTCTGAATCCTTAACTAACCAACGCGTGCGAAGAGTCCCCAATAGAACTTCCAAAACAACGTTATGTAACGAGCCTGTGTCCAGTAGGGCGACTATTTTCAGTGATCCAAGTTCAACTGGGGCTCCCAATAACATTGTTTCCCCAGAATGACGCGGAGGGCAATTAGTGACAATCTGGTGAGAAAACCCTATCCCGCGTCCGAGATTAAGTTTTCTCCCTCACACCGCGGACCTGCCTCCACCGACACAGCTGAAACATTCGACCGGGATTGAGTATCGCAGTTGCGCGCTATGTGGAATTTGGAATTACATCTGTAACACTTTTTTTCTTTAAATTGGTCGGGATTGGTGGGTGTACGGGTACTTCTATTCTGACGATTACCGTAAATTCCATGGCCGTTCCCTGGGTCAAAAGTTCTGCCACTAACACCCGGTCGCTCATTCCTCTGATCCCCTACAATCCGAGCCTCCTGTCTACTAGGTTGAGCCCACCTTTTGAAGTCCCGAATCTCATCATTACATTGCTGGAAGTGGACCGCCACTGTCAGTAGCTGAGCCAACTGTCTCTACTTCGCACCTTCTTATGTTAATCCTAATTGAGGGCTTCAAGTTAGAATAAATACGATCTACCGTCTGCACTTCATAAAATCCCCCACGCCTACGGATAAAGGTCTGAATACGAATAAAAAATTCGTTGACTGGTTCGAGAGGCGGCTGAACGCACCCAAAAATATCCCTCTTAAGTTGATCTACGTAGTTGGCTGGGAAAAAACACAATCGAAACAAATCGACGTACCCGCGCTATCCAAAGTGAATTTTGACCTAAAAATATCTCGGGCAGGGCCGTCAACATTTCACTGATGGTTACTTTGTAGCCGTTTTTTTAACTCCTCTATCTTTTCTAGGAAACCTATGGGATTATATCCAAGGTCAAACGTCACATTCCATTTTCGGACTAAATTCAAAATTTGAATGATTTTCTTGCCTTGAGGATAGTTGCTACTAGGAAGTTGTCCTATATTTCCTACTAATAAACTGCGCTGAGATGGTAATTGGTTCTCTACCCGTTCTATGTTTTCTAACGGTGTGTTGGACTCTCCCTTTCTAATGTTAGTTTCTTTTCTGAGAGCCACACCCATCTGATTACCTAACTCACCACAAAATCGTTAAGTTCCTCTAACTTTGTGTCCTACTCAGGCGACTACGGTGATAACCTAAACAGGCGGGATTTCAAATGACCGAACGTACTGTGAATTTTCTTTTCAACCGATGGTACAGGTCCGTCATACTGCGCTATCATAGTTTGCAAATTGTTAAATTTATCTGTGAGCAAGGGATGTTCTAAATAAAACGCGGGGACTTTATCTATTAACACAAGAGAACGGTTCTCGTCCTTCTCGACATCAAATACGTCACTGAGTTGTGAACTTAATTGATCGACGGTTTTTTCTGGTTTAGAACCACGAATTGTCAATTCGTAGATCAACTCATCCTTAAACAATCGACTAGAGTCGGGATGTTCCATTTTGCAATTCACAAATAAGATTATATACCACGAAACGAAACAATACTTGATATCCTAAAATTATTAAAACACCCAAGAAATTTGGCTTTCCCTTTATTATCAACCCCAATCTGGGTAAAATAAGGCACATTAATAACGAAAATGTGCCTCGCGTCTTTCAACAGGGGCGTACCGGTCTCTGAAATGACCCCACGTCCGCCCTCACAACGAACAAGAACAAATGGTTCAACTTAGGTAAGTTGTGTACTTCCCTGATTCAAAACTTTGTCATTGCTCGAAAGTGATACGTTGTTGTAAGATCGGTACATCTTATTAACTAATATATTAGTAAACAATACTAGCCTCACATATGGCGTTTCCCCTCCTCACATGTCAAATAGAAAAGAAAACTATCCTAATTTAAATAAGATTTGCCCATAGTCATTAAAACAAACTATCTCTTGGGTCATTATTATTCATATAAATAAATTACTCAAAAAATAATTATAGTCTTAACACTTCTACATTGTCAGAAACCTTTGCGTGAACGACCCAATTCCAAGCTTCCCCTTTAGTTTGGTTAACTATAACCATAATAACACTGAAAGCTAGCTAAAGTTTTATAATAACGACATAGAAAACTTTAAAATGAATAGTTTCACCAAGACTAGTGTCAAACAGTTCAATAACGGTTAACATGTCCAATAGTACCAAAACCCAACAAACATAGCCATATCGTTAAGTGGAAGGACTACCTTGTAAAACTTGAGAAGCGCTATCAGCGCAACTCCTAAGAAACGTCCATATATTGAACTATTTGTACTGTTTAGCCGACACCGAGCTAGAGTTGCGGTGTTGTCATATCTGTCAAGTTTGGTTCTGAAAGAGTGAAGGGGTAGCGAGCTAATCTGTTGTTTAAATGGGTCAAGTTTCTTGGAAAGGCCCGAGTGCGGCTTTTATCAAAGACCACTTACTTTGAAGAAATCTGCTGCTTTATTTTTAGGTTGAGCTCAAATAATCAGTACTTTGGTTTTCTTTAAATTTCTTACCTAGTGGAAGAAAACATTTTTCATTCGACTTTCTAGTATTAGACTGGATTGCTGGTAACGAGATTGGGGTTCAAATCCCAGTAGTATACTGAGTTTTTTTTTCTCTAAACGGTTCCAAACACGCAATTTATATTTATTTATTTTTAGCAGCGTGTCTTACTACCGTTCGGGCTATACGCTTATGTACTAATTACTCTAATGTGTTAGGCATCGGGAAGGTTAAATTAAGAGGAGGTGCTTCCGCATTTTCGTGGAGGGAGAGTGGAAAACAATTTAGGGCAAACCACTTGACCGGAATCGAACCGTGATCTCCCCATCTTCAGCATGTCAGTTAAACACGGCGGGTAACACACACTATTAGACTGGATTGCTGGTGGTGGGAAGATTGAAGTTCAAATCGCAGTCGGTTGTAACATGGGTATTTTCCCCTAAAATGTTTCCCTACTCTCAATATACGCAAATTTAAGTACATTCAATATAAAATGTCACCTTCCTCATTCCTAGTTCATTAGGGTAAATTGATGTATGTGTATAACTCAAACGGGTAGTAAGCCACAATGAAAAAAAAAACCTATTGTGAGTACTACCAAAAGTGTCGACGAAACTTTATTAGTGTCGGGCGAGGTAGTTTTTAAAAACAATATTTTGAGGAGTTTTTAGGTGATTGAATCGAAACCAGTGGAAAATATTAGAAAATGGAATGCCACTAAGGAAAAACCACCTTAAGTGCATTACTATACAACAATAAAAGTTGATAAAATTGTGGCTGAAAAGTTTCAATATAATTTATAAAAACTTAATCTGAACTAAATAATGCAATATTAATTAATATTATAAACAAATCTCTATTTATCAATATAAACACTTAGAGAAGCTAAACAAACATTGATCTCAGTGAAATTGTCTACATTTCCTCCAAGGACAAGCTAAGGGCAGTAGCTCAACAGACAACATAGCTAATCTCTGCATCCTTTCTCGATTCATGTGCTCCTTAAATAAATTTTAGTAAAGTTTCAAAAATGACCTTTCAGCTGTTTCTATTTATTTTAAAGAAAAATATGCACATACATTTTTGTACAGCATAAATTATGCGTAATAAAGTGACTATTGAGTAATTTTTGATTGAATAATTAGATCTTTACGAAACAAAAATAGACTTAAAAGACAGCTCTATCATCTCTCTAAATTAATTTTGGGTGGGTGAACCTGCGTGGTGAGTCCTATTTTGGGTGGGGGCCTGCGGCATTTTGCCACCACCTTATAGTTACACCACTGAACTTGTAACTATCAAGAATTTAAAACTCTTTTAACCTATTATTATTATTATTATTATTATTATTATTATTATTATTATTATTATTATTATTATTATTAGCACCGCATCTTACTACCCGTTCGGGTTATACGCACTTACACTAGTGTGTAATGGTAGGGTGATTGTGAGATGAAATGAAGGACCTACAGTTTAACGTGGAATCCGAACCACGGTGGTGGCCTGGCATTCCATACATTCACACTATTTTTATTAATTATATTAGATTATCAAATATAGCTTTATCCGTTTAAACATATTTTAATATGTATAATCAACGCTTTGTTGACCACGTGGTCTAACGCGCTACTCTTGCAGTAGACTAGACTTTATATGACGGGGAGATTGAGGTTCGAATCTCGGTCGGCTGTTGTACTGAGGTTGGTTTTTTCAAACTGGTTTTGCCCGCTCCCTCCCCACAAATGCGGTTACACTTCCTATAAATATAACCTTCTTGATCCCTAAATCCATTAGCGTAATTGTTGAAAAACCAAATCGATTCAAAAATTCTCTGTTTATTTGACAAAAATTTGAATGACTATTTTCTTACTGAAAGAAAATATTTTGACCAGACTACATAATATTATATTTATATATTTAATTTAAATAAAAATATAATATTATAAAATACATTATATATATATATATTCAAATTTAAAGATAGCATATAAAACAATTTTCTTCAAAAAGAAACATATCATTTTTTAAAATGGATAATTTGTATGGAAGAAATTTTACATAGGTAACCTTTATTGCCTTTACTACAAAACCTACAAACACTTACTCTAAGAATAAGTATTTAAAATTAAAATAAAACACATATAAATATACTGCAAGAAAAGGTGTTTCACCCAATTGTATGGGAAATATCTATCAATTGTGACCAAATATGATAGGCCTACACACAAGTTTTACATTGAAGAAAGATAATTTTATAATCTATGAGTCCCTTATCAATAACTTTTGGGTCAGGGGTGTTCATAATATCTACACATCACTAGCTATTTTATAAGTTTTGCTACACACAGTATATAATAATACATGCATTCTACAGCTTTATACATTCAAAGTACTTCACCAAAACTTCTGCAATGAACACACTTAAAATTATGTTTTTAATTTTTATTTATCAGGAACCTGTGCTACAAATTTTGGTTGAATTTTCCTCGTGATTGCTCATTCCCTCCAAGTAAATGTAGGAACACTTTTTCTAAATTACCGTATTTAATATCCACCCTACTTCATTATTATAAATTTACGGATAATATTTAAGGTAAAAAGATTAGAATTATTTCTAATATTACAAGAACAAAAAAATGACATGGTAATAATCTTTATAATACACATTCTTATATGTGTTGAGTAACATCCTCATCTTAGCATTTGTGTTACCCCCTCTCCTTCCTCTCTAAAGATTACGTTATTTCCATCTCTTTGACTTGGCATGCTATAGCACTCAAGGGGTGCAAGAAGGTAAGAATGATATCTATGATTAATTTATTGTGCAAAATAATAATTGTCAAAATGAAATATGAAAATGTGTTAATTTTATTAATTTCAAAAGAGTTGTGGTCAAGGCATGTTCACTAGTGCCCCCACTCCCCATTCATTATCTACCTTTACAGTTGATAGCAATATAGTTTCAAGACGTTTATATATTGTGACAAGTGTATTTCTTGTTAATATTGCCAATAGTATATAATGATTTAGATAGCCCTGTATTATCAATATCAAATTATTGACTGTTTACAGATCAGATTAACAAAGAATTTGATTGGTACACCTAAGTGAACCGAGCCCGTGTGGGTTTTACGCCGATGTACTAATTAAGCTAATGTGTTAGAGAAGAGTAAGGTTGCTTTTTGATGGTATACACTCAGATTTGCGTGGAGGGTGAGTGGAACTGGGATCGAACCCCGATCCCCGTCCTCGGCAGTCCAGTTTATTGCGAGAGTAGTGCCTTAGATCATGCGGTCACCAAAGAGTCCCGTAATTATATTAATTACCTCTGACAAGACATCTTGTGAATGTGAGGAATGCCAGGTCTCCACCGTGGTTCGGATTCCACGTTAAACTGTAGGTCCTTCATTTCATTTCACAATCACCATACCATTACACATTAGCGTAAGTGCGTATAACCCGAACGGGTAGTAAGACGCAGTGCTAATAATAATAATTATTATTATTATATTAATTAGGTATTCTATGCACATAATTTGAAATTAATGGATGAATTCTGAATTACAGTATTAAAATTGTATTTTCCATGCAGAAACGATAATAAATTCATAACACCCTTTTCTTTAATCTAATCCACACGAGGAGAACATTTATCTTTCTTTCCTCTGGTTGAGAGATAAAGTCGTTTTTTATTTCATTTTCTTCGATCTCTTTTCACAGAAACGGCCTCCATTGCAAAACACATCGTATTCACACAACTGATTTCTTAAATGAACGTAGTCAGTTGATATTATTCCCGCGAACATCTGTGAATCACAGTGCAACGCTTGGCATCACTGCCTTGTGTTTTCACGAGAGGCTCATATTGTTCGACCTTACACCGATAGGTCACAGCATATACCACCACAACATTTTTTTTAATTAAAATAAAATTGTACCACTTTATTTTGGTTTAGAACAATAAGAATGTTGAAAAATAAAACGATAATTGTTTTCAATCATACTTACTAGGTTTATACTTTTCTGCGTGATAAAAATTTAAAAAAACATTAAACCAAGAAAATATGATTATCTAAGAATCATTTAAACAAAGCTGCTTATTAATATTTAACTTTTAACGGGCGTTAAATTGTACTAAATGATAGAGAAATGTGTTTATTGTAATATAATGAAAACAGTTTTAGTCTAAGTCTTCCCACATTTCACTGACAAGCCCTATTTGTTTTATGCAGTGTTCTTTAAATTATTTTTTTAAACTTAAATTTGAATTGACAGGGTAGATATGAATAAAACATAAACTATGTAAGTGAATTGATATTTATAGTAGTAAAAACCTGATCAAAATATGTATAATAGTTTTCTTAGAAATCGGGTACAGAGAAATCAGCTTAGAAACCGGCCACGCTCATATCTCATGGTGATCCATCCCCTTAAAGAGTTAATTGAGTCCCATTTGAGAGAGAAAAAAATATTTTAGAGAAAATATACAGTTGAAGCCAACTTAGCTGGTACGTAGATTTCACGAAGTTCTAGGAGATGGTGGCGATGACAAAGATGATTTACGCCATTGTGCTGAGTACTAATCTTCTTAAGGGAGTCAAATCCTTCTCGCCTCTCTGGGAGACAACTCCATTCACTTCGCCGGAGGGTTAGTCGAATGGGCGGGATGTTGGACTGCTGACAAGTACGCACCGGCAACAACGCTTGTGAAAACATAAACCACACTCTGCAGCCATTTCTTTGTGCCCACACCACTCGTGGATCCCTCTTATTGTTTGTGGAGGTGGCCCACATCACCCATTGCCACCGGCGGGGTTTAAAGGAACACTGATGCTCAGACTTGGGCGTAGTAAGCCCGTACGTCACTCCGGGGTTGTGAGGAGAAAAACACTCGAGAGATTGTCGTTTGTACATTTATTCAGAGAACTTAACATGAATCACGGCTGGTCTGGATACACAATCAAACCCGATTTGAAAACCTCTTCTCCGCGCCCGCATAAATGTACAATTAAGGCTGTGCCTACCCATAAATGCACGGTTCTAAACAAAAAACATTAAAAAAAATATATTTAATAATTCAACATTATTGTTTTTTATTTATTTTAGTAACATATCTGGGCATCTTCCATAATTCTTATGGAATTTTCAAACCATGCTAAAAATAGTTATAGAAATATTCTCATTAAAATGTTTCCATTTCAATGCATTTTAAATGGGAAAACAAAAATTATTAATAGATTTATTTATTTTCTTTGTACAATTAAGCTAGAGTGTTTGTTTATAACATATTATTTAATGAATAATTTCTTTTTCTTTTTAGACATATTTTTTAATTTGGGTTAACTTCAATAATCACGATGATATTGAGCTCTAACGACTCCCAAGTCGCCCCTCTAGTCAAAATACATGGTTTTAAATACAACTTTTCATTCTGAAACTAGTTGTCTTAGCTGATAATAGGTGCCGTTAGTATGATCATTACCCATTTACAAGCTAATATCGTTTTGCAAGCGTTGGCTAACCTGCTGTATCGGAATGCAGGCGGCAGTGGAGGGTTAAACTAATCTCTGTGACCTTCTTGAGTCAAAGAAACATTAATATCATGTACGTTAGGATAAGAAGGGCCAATGTCCAATTATGAAAATTTGCGTAATTAAATATAAACATCTTAATATATTTAGTAACTAAAATACTCACAAAGTCTTCCTGCTGTGTGAATAAATATAGTTGGTCCCTACTTCCTTCAATGAGAGTATTACTCTAGTGATACATTATTTTCTAAGAAAAAACCAAATGCTTCTCCATACACAAAGTCTTATGACATTAGCCCTTATTTAACTGAGGCAGTAAAACATGTAAAATTCTTCACTCTTATCTTATATTCTTTCTTGGGTTTTCTCATTCTTGAGCACTACACGTTGTAATAATAAGTGTTAATATTCAAAGTATATGAAAACTACTGTACATTGAATTTTTAATCCACTATTATAATAAATAAAAATAAACATTCCTGCTCATATCAAACATAGTTATTTTAAATAAAATTTGGTCTAAATGTAATTTGGAGACGTTCTCAGTATAATTTTATATACTAGTTTTTATTTTACGGTCTAGGATTTGACTCTCATTGGACTTTGGAATAAGTTTTTTTTCAAAAAGTTAATGAACGAAGTTTTTGGTAGTCAAGGTGTGAAAATGTTAATTTTATTTTATTATCTTTTTAAATGTGATTACTTTTAATTTGAACCTGTTGCATTCTCGCAGTTTGTGCGCTCGTTTCGGAATAAATGTATCGAATCCCGAACATTAAGTACCCACGGTGATTACTTTTTATATAATTAACAATATGTGACCTTTTTGCTTTCAAACAAAATCCAATGGATTGTATAAATTTTGAGGTGGAGAATTATTTACAAAATATTATTTTATATCCTTGTGAATAACAAGTTTATGAAGAAAGGGCGCACAAAGAAAATCAAAGATATAATTGATTATTTAACTGCTTGTAGTAAAGGGTAAGTTTTTTTAATGGTATGCATATTACTGGCGCTTAGGCTATCTGTATCTACTAATTTAAGTACAATGGATGAGTAGCGATACTATTTTATTTACTGTAGAAATAATATCAAAATTAAGATACAAATAAATATTTCTATATAACAATGCAGCGATTATTCTGATATTTCAAGTATTTTTTTTTTAAAAAAAGCTCTTAGCTGAAAGTAAATGTTACTATCACTCTGTAACGCACTTATTGTATGTTCAAAATCTTTTGTGCCTTGGCCGAGTTCGTATCACGCTAGTACTAAGTAATTTCAACCTAACAGGGAATCGAACTAGTCATGTTACTACAGCTGATTAATTTACGCACTCAGTGCTCAGTCATAGCACTTTAGCAATATTGACCACGACATGAAGCCGATGATAAGTAAAATATATTTAAAACCATTAAAATTAATGACTTTTGTGTTCCCTATGCCATAAAGTAAGTAAGTAAGTATTTGATACCCGACCGCCTCTGTTGTATAGTGGTCAGATTTACTGGCTTCAGATCCTGAAGTCCCAGGTTCGATCCCCAGTGCCTCTAATTCTGTCTGTGAAGCAGTGGGTCTGAAACGGAACTAAAATCAACCTCGTGAGGACAAATGAGGAGATAATTGAATGAATAAGTAGCGGCTCAGTCTAGAAAACTGAGATAGAAGTCTGGAGGGCTCGTTGTGCTAACCACATGGCACCCTCAGCTTGAAAATGTTGGCACTATCTTCGCTAACATACGGCAGCCTCTCGACTGGTATAGCCTGCTTGCAGGCCTACACCATGGACATATTACTCAAGTTAAACTCTACCAATAGGATAAAAAATTATTCCCAAAAACATTTATTTCTGGAAAATTGTGTAAATCCTATAGATGTTTGAAAACTGTAAACACCGTATTAAATAACAGATACCCACTTCAGTGGCTGAGTGGTCTAAGGTGTCACTACAGTGTTAAATTGGCCTGCTGATTAAGGAGCACTTGGGGTGCAAATCCTGGTCGGGTCTATTGAGGGTAGTTTTTCCTAAATATTTTCCCCATCTTCCAAAGTAAAAATGCTGGTAGATAACCTCTCAAATGCTTCTTTCCTCATTACTACCCAATTAGATTATCATATATGCGTATAACATGAACAGGTAGTATGACGTGGTGATATCAGTAATAAAAATAACCGATATATTTATAATCAAAATTGTTATAGTCTTCGAAATGAAACTGCTTTTAAAATATTTTATTGCCTCCTTAGCCTTTAAATTTTAAAAATTAACCAAAGCACAGTGGCCAAATTTAGCACATTAAATTTTAGTTATTTTTTATTTTACCTGCTTACTAATAAACTCAAATAAATGGTACGACAAAATCGTAAGCTACATACTCTCTCGTATAGGTTATTATAGTTAGTGACAAAATCTTCAAAAATAAGTTATCTCTAATTTTACCTTAAATAAATTTTTCTCTGATAAATAAGTATACATTATTATTTATCACTACCCTCACCAGATATTTATTTGAAAAAAATTCAAAAGAGGTACAACAGCATTAATCTGGAGTAACGTGCCACTTTGATATGCTAATTACTCAAAATGGGTACGGGTACAAAACTTTCTCTTTGTGATACAAAACGGTACAGAACTAGTACAAAACTTTGGCATGAAAAAATTCAAAAGTGGTAGAACAGCATTAACCTGGAGTCACTACTTTGATATGCTAATTAACCAAAATGGGTACGGGCACAAAACTTATTTGTGGTCCAAAACGGTACAAAACTAGTATAAAACTTTGGCATCAAAAAAAGTTCAAAATCAAAAGGGGTACAGCCGCATTTACCTGGAGTCACCACTTTGATATGCTAATTACTCAAAATGGGTACGGGTACAAAACTTTTTCTTTGTGGTACAAAACGGTACAAAACTAGTACAAAACTTTCGCATCAAAAAGGTTCTAAATTCAAAAGTGGTACTACAGGTTAATGGACGTCTAGCTGACTGGAATGGATAGGTTAATTTTTCTGCTCGAGAGTATGATTGTATCTTCACGTTATATCTCCCCACGTTTACTCAAACTTGGTCGCCTACACACTTTACGGTCCGGCAATACACTTCTTATCTCTATCAGTTCTTGGAAAAAGTTTGCTTGCTGCCTTTACTGATTACCGGTCGTGGTCGCCAGTCTCTCAATTGTTTAAACAAACCAGTAATTCTGCCAACCTGGTGGCTGGAATCCACCAGTTTGTATAACTTTAGCAACGCCATCTATTTTGATAGCTGAAAGCTCAACACACCGCCAGAGAGGGTAGTCAGGGCCTTAAGTTTGTCAACCAGAAAACGCCCCACGTGTAGGAAAAACGCTAACGCTGGGTGAAAATCTCGCACCTCTGCTCCTACTCTTTTAAAAGTTACAAACTCACGAAAACATAATCTCAGAGTCTAGGTAGGTTCCTAAGACGTAGCTAGGGATACAAAGTCAATTTCCAAGTTTGGAAAGTTTTGAATCCAAGTACTACGAACGGATATAAACTACCACGAACGGAAAACATTAATAAGGTTTTCACTAAAAAAAAACCAACTGAGCTTTCATGTGCGAATACATATAAAATCTTGGTAATTTTATATGTATTCACACATGAAAGCTCAGTTGGTTTTTTTAGTGAAAACCTTACTGTTTTGCATCTAAAAATATTATCACGCGCCAAATGATTTTCTATGCAGTTGAGGTGTTTGACAATTTGATCATGCGCAGCGCAGTTGAAATGTTTGATAACATGATTCAGATGGTTTCATCGTAATAAAGTTAGTAAAAGGTTATTATTTACTAAATATAGGCCTGTCACTTTAAAAAAAGAAAAGTATAGTACTTGTAAACGTTTATTGCATATTGAAAAATGTGTAAAATCACTAGTATAAGGCTATAGAAAAAATTGTTTTTGCATTTCCGTCTATTTGTACCTTGGAGTAATTGATCTCTATAATATAACTGGATGGACATCTGCGGCTAAAATTCTCGAGGTATCGTCTGGACACCATTGTGTAAGAGAGAGAAACTTTTCGGGTATTTCTTTCTCTTTTGCACACATTCTAAGCAATGGGGTATTTTGACATCGTTCGCTAATTTTGATGAATATATGAGATACATCAATGTATGATTAGTTAAACGAAATAAATGTGTCAATAAAAGCTTTGAGTAGCGTAAGTTCAACACTCATGACTTGTTTCTTTAAATAAGTCAATTTAGGCTAAAACAGTAATACATCCTACTGTGGATGGGAAAAAACTGCTCCTTTAGTGGAGCAGGAGCAATCTGCTACTGATCCAATACTGCACCTGTTCCTCTTTGTCAAATTCACTACAGTAGCCCCATGGCTTCTTTGGTTCTTACTGACAGCTCACAGCTGACTTCTGACAGTCAACAATTAGGTATATACCTAAATTTTGACCGTCAGAAGGGACAGCTGCTAAACACATGTTTTTTTGCAAATCATATGGTTCGGCGTAGGGATACATAATTTGGTCTGGTAACTTTTCAAAGCTTTTAGCTGTCAGCTGTGAGCTGTCAGTCAACACGAAAGAAGCCATGGGGCTAATGTATGTTTGTACCTTCTCCCAGCCTAGCTTTTTTAGCATCGCGTCTACTGCCCGTTCGGGGCATACACATATATTCTATTTACGCTAATGTGTTAGGTAGAAAGAGAGTTGATTTTAGAGGAAGTGCACCCACATTTGTTTGGGATGAAATTTGAAAACGTGTAAGAAAAAACCTCAATGCACTCAACTGGGATCGAACCTCAATCTACCTGTCATTGGCAGCCCAGTCTATTGGGGGAGTGACGCCAGACACCATAGGTTTGCAACCTTTTTGATATCACGGGCCATATGAGTTTAAAAAAAAATTGTTCGGCAAGTTTGAAAAAAGTAAAGCAAAATAAAACAAGTTCAATTTTATATATCTCGTGTAGTAATTAGGTTATTAAGTCCACTTTTCGAACAAATTGTTTGCTAGCTAAATATTCTGTGGGTTAGATAAAACCAGTTGGTGGACCGTAGGTGCTCTAACGATTTTGATTAAAATTTGTATCTAGGCGTTGATTAAGATTATAAATAAACTGGCTATTTTCATTTTCCCATGAAAATGACTTTTAGGGTACTTTACAGAGGCTGAAATATCCATATCTCCGAAACTATTTGAGATCCCAAGTAACTTTATCATTGCAAAATTGTAGTAGTATTAAAAATAAAAAAACTTTTATTTGAAATATATCTTTATAAAACCAATAGTTTCTGAGCTATTGGCAAATTTTTGTGAGATTTAGTTGTACAAAAATACTTCTTAAGTATTAATGCAATAATTCACTAATGCTATAGAATAAGTTTAAGGACCAGTTTCATAGTCAAATTGAGTACGCCTTAAGTGTGGTGTTACACTAAATACATGACGACACCTACCTAGACCAGAATGAAATGGGCCAGTTTCATATGTTTTATTGGTATAAACTCATAGATGAGAAATTTAATAGCAATGCAATAACCATAAGATGTGGAACACCTAATAAAATGTCTAAAATTTTAACCTGAATTTGAAATTTTAATACAAAGTGTTGACCCTTGTGGACCCAATATCGATCCTTTTTTTTTGTCCAGATATACAAATGAGGACTTTAATTCACTAAAAATAAAAATATAAAATTTAAAATCGGGACTAAAAAAATGTTTTATGTAAGTATAACACAATTTTTGCTCAGGTTTGTTATTGTATATTATTTTGTTCAAATATATTACGAGTTTTGAGTAAATATCTCCATTTTTAAACAATGGAATAATAAAGTCCATCCCGTACCATATATTTTTTACAGTTTGGAATTTTTCGACAAGTTTTGTTTCATTATAATATGAAACTTCAGAATCTTGTTGCCTGTATAAGTGCTAGAAAACATTATAATTCTAATAATTTGACACTTATAAGCCACAGATCAAAATCACAAAAAAGAGGTTTTCTTAGAACCACATTGGCCTTTCAGGTTATGAGCTGAGTTTGTAATAGTATGTTCCTGTATAATTTTGGTGAGATTTATTTTAATTGCATACAGGTAGTTATAAAAACTCTTGAAACTAAATAAATATTATTTCTACAATACTTCGATTCATTTTCTTAAATTTTGATTATTAATGATGGAAAATATTTATTTTATATAAAATAAAGAAAATTATTTTTACATGCCTTATATAAAAAGTACCGCTACCCCAAAATTAATACAATATGGTAGAGCTAAACCCAACTAATGTTTGAGGCATTTAAGCAATCATTTATTTCTTATGGTATCATTGAATGTTCAACAGACAAGCTTCATGTACACACTGTTCACCCTGAAAGGTAGCAATTTTTTTATCGCTGTATTGGACAAGATGGTCCAAAAGTCACGCAACCTTGTTTTTCCAAGGATATTTCTCTTAGAAGAACATTGTAAATGAACATGTTGTTTATATGTATGGCAAAACTGTAATGTTGGTCAGGTGTTGTGCAGGCCATGTGACCTTGAGACATACACTAGGTCTAGCCAGTTGAGTTACAGCATTTGAAAGTGTAAGATATTTTTCATGAGCAGAGCGAGTATTCAATTTAGAACATTATTTCAAGGCCATGGTATGGTTTCATTTATGTGGTTATGTAATCAGTCAGAAGAGTATGTTTTGGAGTTCTGAAAATCCACACGTTTTCCATGAGGTGCCTTTACACAGTCAGAAGATTGGAGTGTGGTGTGCAATTTCACTTCGTAGGGTAGTGGGTCCTCTTTTCTTTAAAGAAACCGTTAATGCTGAACGCTACCAGGAATTTGTTAGGCAGTTTATTGCATTACTGGAGGAAACATAACTTAATAGCTGGTTTCAGCAAGATGGATCCACTGCATACAGCCAATTCCACAGTGACAATGCTGGCAGAGTTTTTTTTTTGTGGGGATACTTAAAAAAGATAGTGTATGCAAACAATGATTGAACCTTGGATGAACTGCAAACCAACATTAAGAGATGCATAGATGCATTTCAATGGCAATGATTCATCGTGTGTCTAGAAGTATGGTTAAACAAGTGAATTTGTGTTACAGAGGAGGTGGATCAAGTTTTTTCTTTGGGTTGCGTGACTTTTGCATCATCCTGTACTACCCGTTCAGGTTATACACTTATGTACTAATTATGCTAATGGTTTAAGGGATTAGGAAGGTTATATTTAGAGGAAGAATACCTGCATTTGCATGGGGAGAGTGGAAAACAATTTTGGAAAAACCACCCTCAGTTCACCGGACTGAGATTCAAGTCTCAATCTCCCCATTATCATCAGTCTAGTCAACTGTGAGAGTAGTGCTTTAGACCATGTGGCTTCCGAAGTGGGTGGTAGAATCTTACCTTGACCTATGATACTAAGGTGAAGCTTAGGCTATATCGGGCAGTGGCGTAACATCAACAGTGTGAGTCCTGGTGCAAAGTCTGTAGATGTCCCCTCCCCCCATAAAATAAAAGTTTTTTGCAACATAGGAGATTTAACACATGAGAACTTTCGCATTAATTTTTATAAATTATATGCATGAAATTATATTAAAGGATAATAAAATAAGTTTTAAGTCATATATTAACTTTGTTAAATATGCCTGGGTGAAATGAAAATTAGTGGTTTTTATTTTAACGTGTTTTTATAAAGTGCGACTTACCTAATATTTACTATTCCAACCTCTCAACCTCGAAATTCTTGTTTAGTTTTTGGTAAAATCACCTTCACTTCACCATTATAAAAATGTTTTCTATTGAAAAGCCTTGTTTTTTTTTAAATAATGCAACAAGAAATGTAGTCAACACTCATAAAGGTAAACATTAAAAAGAAATGATGGCGCCTTTTATAATATTATTAAAAATATATTTTAACTTTTCATTTCTGTAAAATTTCTTATAATATCTTTGATATTTAATTCATGTGCTCTTTGGTTTTCAATTGATGAAATAGCAATTCCCGACAAACTTTCTTCAGACATTATGCTTCGTAAATATTTCTTTATTAAATTTAATTTTGAGAATGACTGCTCCGATGTTGCCACACTTACGGGCAGGGTTAAAAATAATAAAAGTTAAGTATAAATATCCGGGGAAACCAAAATAAGAGTTATTTTGAATAATTAGCAATTCAGCTTGTAATGATACTGTTTTGGACCCCTCTCATATATTCAAAAAGTCGTGGCTGAAGTGTATTTTTCTTTAAAGAACTATATGTAAAATTTTATTTTACATACAGTACATAGAAAATCACTTGTTTTCAAAAATAACTGCAATACACTATGTTTTAAAACTTTCTTTCTTTCTTTCTTTAAGAAAAACCCCCCGTTCTATTTGAAAATCAGGTGATATGCTGGCTCCCTTTACCCAATAGGAAGCTAGCCTTCACAATATCAGGTTGCCAGGAGTTCTTCTATTAGTTAGTCTTAACATTGGTGACAAGGGGTCCAAGAAGCAGCTTTGCGTATAAATACAGACAGAAACATAGTAATATCACAGAAAAACTAGTAATATCACACAAAACATATTAATTTTCAGAGAGAAAATCCAAGTCTATAACAGCACTAGCTCAGGCATCCGCGTCGGTTAGTATATTAACAAAACTTTATCAATTTAAATTTTATCATAATAAAAGTGAAACTAGTAAAATAAATCTAGTACTATGTTAAATCTCTACTAATTTCGACAATCAACCAATCAGTAATCCTACAGTGAGAAACATAAAATCAGATCATCATAGCCGTGTGATAACAAGTGCGTATTAAGGCATGCACGGATTATCATCAACATAAAATCCGGTATCGTTATAATTACTTCTCAACTGTAAGGGATACACAGGTCCTCAATATTACATCCACATCATCATCATCATCAGTATAAGACCCAATAACACTATAAACAATATATCTTATTGAAGAAATTTTAGCTATTTGCGGTCTCAAACTAGCCCTGAATGATAGGAGTTGCGCACTGAAGGAAGATGTTAAATCAGATTGACGCTCATTGTACAGATGTTCTGCTACTTCGTTCATTTCTTCATCAATTTCTCTTTGTAGACTAGTAGGGTACAGTCCGGCAAAGTTATCAGCGATCTCATTTAAACTTTCAAAACATCTCTTGAGTTCCATTATAGGTGTGTCGAAGGTAACATTGAATACTTCAGTTTCAAAACGATGTTCTGCATTCATAATCCTCTGGTCTTCGCACAGTTCACCAGCTAATCGTTTTGACTTTACTCTTAAGTATATCTTGAAATTTAGGTTCTAATCTTCATAATAATGCCATGTTCTTTTCTTTTTCATTAAAGAGAATAAACTTGTTCCTTGATACCTGCAGACTTTTCAAAACATTGTTTAGCAACTGAACAGCTTGCAATTGAATGGCTTTCAACAGATCATCATTTTGTGATTGTAATAATTTTTGAGACAGCTTCCACAGACTGCAAAATATCTGAGAGAATTACGAGAAGAAATACATTTTCAAAACTTTCTAATCTTTATTAATGCTTTTGCTCTTAACATTTCTTCTTTATTGTTGGCCAGTAATATTATTTGTGTTAAAGTCTTCATCACATTTGTAAAATTATATTTCAGGGCATGCAATGATGATTTTCTTGATGACCAACAAGTTGCTGATAATTTTGTCAATGTAATTTTAGCGGACTCTGTGAAAGAATAGAGATTCCCATCTTTTAGCACTATTTGAAAAGAATACTATGAGACCTTCAACTAAATCAAATAACTTTTGGACTATCACCTCTTTCAATGGAAACATATCGGATCACTAAACTTAGTTGATCTTTTTTTGTTATATCTTGAGTTGTGTTAGAGATAATGGAAAAAATGGAGCTATTCTTATGTCATTGCAAATTTCCATCTTCACATTATTGGCAAGTATTTGAATAATTTCATTTTGTACTTTAGTACTGAAATATCTTACTGTACCTCTCCCTCGCCTTTTTCCAATAATTCTTTTAAGACGGGGTCATACTTTGAAAGCAGTTCAATAATTGATAGAAATACAACTTGGTTTTCGCTATGAATACTTTTGTCATGGCCTCTGAAAGGTACATTACACAAAGCAAGAGTTAGAGTTACATGATCCACTCGTTCCAAAACTTTCTCCCAATAATTAACTTCCTTACATATTTCGTTTTCTGCTTCTTCTGATAGTGTTTTATGGGAATGCCACTGATCATATATATCATACAATTTGAAATATATATACCAGAATATTCATGTGCTCAATCTTGAACACCAGTAACCCACATACTATCCCTTTTCTTTTCAAATAACCAGCACACCTGACAATATGCAATGTATCTTACCTAATAAACCAGGCCAACAGAGCTCTGGGCCTTGGCGCAGTTGCACCATCTGCACCATTGATGGTATGCCACTGATAACGGGAGTAGTCAGTCATGATAAAACTGGCACATTTAAGTGTAAACGAACTTCTTTGTATACCATACTGACCTTTGATAAAGTTGTTTCATTAGCACAGCAATAATTGACATTTATAAACCATACCAGAAGCTATGAAAAGCTGCATCTTTATTGGAGTCATATAAAAACTCTTAAAGACTGAGATCCATGTACTTTGTATAGCTTCCAAGACTTAAATTGTAGTACAGAAATAATGGGGCGCATAGTTGTCATATCTTAACCTCGAGAGATAGAGTGACTATTTTCATATTTGAAACTTATGTAATATGATGTAATGTAATGTAATGTAATCTATATAAAGGGACTTATATAAGTTGTGTGACAGTACAGTTGCATTTTAGTTTGTCTTAATGGTGGAATTTAAATAACTTTTAACTATAATTAATATCACTTTAAATCTGATTTAGACTGGCATTGTACAAGTACAGTAAAACCTTAGTAATCCAAACTCCGGTAATCTGAATAAGGGGGAAAAAAAAGAAGTGTAATATTTGTTTTTGAATAAAATTCAACATACAGTAAAATTTGTACACTTTATATTTTAATGTCATTATGTTTTTTTAAATTAGGCTTAACCCACACACAAATAATATACCCAGACATTCAACCTCCAGGTTAAAATGGTTGCGCTCCTTTTGGCAGCTTGTCCTTAAATACTAGGATCACTGCGGTTAGTGCTATTATCATCCAGCAGTGACACTAGCGAAGCCCAGTGTTGAAGGACTCAAGCTGGCAAAGGAGCGCAGCAAAACTCCCGTAAGATTGAGAGTCTGTTTCTTACTTTTCTGTGGCCTAGCCCTAGTTCTTTTAAATTCAGCCTCCATCGCTTTCGTATGAGTCATATCACCCTCTTTCTTGAAGCTTTGCACAAAAGTCACAAGTTCGCTGTCAGTGTAGTTTTGATGTCCAAAATTGTAATCAGCTGATGGACTCTAAGGAACCTCATCTGGTTGAGCTTCTTCGCAACCGGGAATCTTTTGTATCATCTGAAGAATCTAACCAGTTTCTTCAGCAAGTGGTTCATATAACTAAGCTCAATTGACTTACATGATATTAGGTCACAGTTTCTTCCATAACTTTTTTCTTAGTCGTAATTGTTTTTAATTTCTGTGTCACGGTTACTTTAATCTTTATCATCAACTTCAATATGAAAAAGCAAAAGTTTCTTATTGTATTGACATTTTAAAATTTGCAGCACTCCCAGGTAAAAAGGCTGAAGCAAAGCTATAATATTTGGATGGAGAAAGACAGCTTTTATAACACCAACAGTAAGGTCTGATTGCCAGTGGTGAGAGGGTGCGTTATCAATAAACAATAACACCTTGTAGGCAGGCCATGATCCTCAGAATGTTTCAGCACAACTGGTACAAACTGTTGGTGAGACTATTCCTTTAAAAAGTTTGTTATCCATCCAAACTTTCTAGGAGTGAGTTTGTGTAGACGTAGGCTCTTTGTTTTGCTTATTTTCCATTAACTATTAGCAGCAACTTGTGTGTACCAGTCATAGGTGTAGTAAGAATTTAATTTTTGGGGGAGGATGGAGAGAGGGTTCAGAACCGTAAGTTTATGACATGATGTTAAGACATCACTAAACCAAAGAAATAAGAACATTGTGTCTTTATAGAGTAGTGATGGAACTTTGCGTAAGGGGGGAGGGGGTCAAGCAACATAAAAAGTTTTTTAGGGACTTTCTACCCTCCTTTCCCAGTTAATGTTAGAAAATTGGATGTTCCAAGAAGCTATTTGTAGTGGTCCTCATTTGATGAGTTTTTGAAATGTATAGGTACTCTTTTAAAAGCTACTTAAGGTAGTGCTGCCTTTGACATTTTTCAAATTTTGGATACTTCTAGAGGTTATTTGGAGTAGTCCTCCTTCAGAAATTTTTGAAAATTGGACGCCTCTGAAAGCTATTTTTAAGAAGTGCTCACACAATTTTTTAAAAATAAAAATTAGATTCGCTTAAATCTATTTGAAGTAATTTTGCCCTATATTTTTTTTTTAAATTTGGACGACCTTAAAACAGTAGTTCCCAAACTTAGGGTCGCGACCCAAATGAGGGTCACAAGGATATTCCAGAAAGCTGCAGGGAATTCTCAAATTTTCTTTTTCAAACTTTATTAATGTTATATTTATAAACATTTCATCATACTGGGACATTATGAAAAATTACTGCAATATTGACAATAACAACAGTGTTGAAACAAGGTTTTGAAACACACTTGTAATTGTAAATTTGGACCCAGCTCAAGGACATTCCCATTCTGACGTGGAAAGTTTAAAAGGCCTCTTCTGACAATATACTTAGTATACCTCCGTGAACAAGGATTTTCAGGTCTTTTAACAATAAAGATCCTCTGAATGATTTGTGTTGTACTAAGGACTCAAACTCTTTTGGTCACTTACCGAAGAATGTAACAAAGTCACATTTCATTAAAAATTGAATTTTACATTTTGTTTGATTATAAAGTTATTGAAATAAAATTGTTTTTGTTATTTTAATTAATTTAATAAATATTTTATGGAAATAAAAATAAAATAAACTACATGTTATGATCCTAGGGGTCGCCATGCCAAGAAACTATATTTAGTGTTGCGATCAAAAAAGTTGTTTGGGAAACACTGCTTTAGAAACTATTTGACCAACAATTTTTTTTAAGTTGGATACCCTTAAAAGCAATTTGGAATGGTCCTCACCTGGATTTTTTTTAATCAAATGCCATTATATTCTATTGATAGTGGTCTCCTGACACATTTTTGAAAATTGAATGTTTTTATAAGCTATGACTAGCCCCCACTTGGATTTTTTTTTAAATTATATCCATACAGAAGCTATTTGGAGTGGCCGCCTACAGTTTTTTTTCTTTTAATCAGAGACCTCTAAAAGCTATCTAGAGTGATGGTCATCAGATTTAAAAGGGAAAAAAAAGTCTCCAATTTGGAGTGGTCCCTCCCTGGTAAATTTTGGAAAAGTGAATGCCTTTATAAGTTATTTAAAGTTTGATACAAGGCCATATTTAAACTTCGAAACATTTTTGGGGGGAAAAAAGGGGGGGGGGGGGGGGTTAAACCCATAACTCCCAATATCTCCCTATAACCATGGTACCAGTCATAATGTTGCTACAAGCTAACACAGTCCTTCCCAGTTTACTTTAAAACCGGGGGCACATTTTTCTTGGCAAGAGGCCATGGCTTTAGATAGAAGCATTATGAAGTCCAAAACTGTCTCAACAAGTTATAAACCTACTCTGAGAAGAGATTTAAAGAATTTCAAAACTTTCATTTTTTTCTTAAGTGTACGGGGCATGTCTTATTGAACAATATAGCACTGACCACTCAATAAAACAAAGACAAAAACTACATACAGAGCACAGACAACCTAATATCAGCTCACCACTGCGCAACAAATGACTATATACATACACATAAAACAGAACAAGTGTTAGAGTTCAGATTACTGTGGTTCTTACTGTAGAAAATAGGTTGAAAAATTAATCCTGCAGTTTACAAATAGATTTTAGATGAATGATAAAATTAATACTGTGTATAAAATAAATAATAAAGACTAATATTTTATAAATAGGAATAATTAGAAAGGGCTTATGGTTTATCATTAGATAACAAGGATGACTTAAACAATAAAACACCATTTAGGCCACACCAAAATAATAACTGCAACACAACACTTATAGCTCATAAGATAAACTTTTTTTTCCCCCTGTTATGAGCATTGGAATATTCCTGTATCCTAGTTAGGACTGAGGGCTCCAATATGTATTTATTCTGATTTTGTTTTTTTTAATCATATGGCAACTTTAAATATATTTAATTTTTTATAGGATTGGTAACATTATTTCTGATTTGTCTGCTGCCCTCCAGGTTGGGAACCATTGCTCTACAGCCTTCAATGCCACAAACCAGTTTAACAGCACCATACTCTTTAAGACTGGGCAGAGTTGACGTAGGGACACACAATCTGCCACTTCAAAACACCACTTGTCTGGGGGAAGGGGTGTTGACCCATATACTTAATAAATATGAACTAATATTGAAATTTCTCTAATATAATATACCCTTGTAAAATCAAAAGAAGTACGTTTCTAACATGTCAACATAATCATGCTTTGCTTCAAATTTTAAAGGTATAATATATATATATATTTTTTAAGTTTGTGTGAAAGATATCCATGTCATACTTTACAGGCATTGTTCATGACTACAGCTACAACCTGCATAAAATGTTTGTATTTTAAACACAATTGGAACAAAACTTATGATGTGATATATTTAGAACTTTGTGGAACAAAACTTATGACATGATATTTGGAACCTCATGAAACTGGTATATAATGTATATTTTCACATTTGGAAAATATTTTTGGTAGTTATGCTTTACCAGTGAATAGCTTGTATATTTAATTAAAAACAAGTTCATTTTTGAGTTTCAAAATGGTAATGTTGCTGGTCGGAAAAAAGGTAAAGCAAACGATAAAACCTATGTGCTATAAAGAGATGGTGAGTGTTTATAATCACCTGCACTGCAATTTAAGAGTTGGATGCACTATAGGTAGCCAACTCCAGACATGAACAAATGAGAAAGAAGGAAGCACAGAGGCCCACAAGAAACCCCAGAAATGTATTTCTTGGCTATGCTAGTTTTGTCTCTATTGTGTTAATAACAATATATCTTAATGAACTCTATGAGCTCTTATTGTTTTGTTTATGTCTTTTAAAGTACAAGCTATTTTTAACTGTATCATAAAGGTGTTTTTTTTGTTTGTTTTTTTGCCCATACAACATCTTGTTACTCGTTTGAGTTATCCTCATATTTACACTAACGAGGCAGGGCTGAGGAAGGTATAATTTAGAGTAAATGTACTCAAAATTTCCTAGAAGGGGAGAAGGTAACAATTTGGAAACAATTTTATTACAGCTGGCCAGGTTTCAAATCCTGACCTACTCGCCACTTACATGATTGAGAGTGACACCTTAGATCCAGGGTGGGCAACCCCATCGCCAATCACCACAAGTGGTGAATCGGCCATAAAAGTGTGGCAAATTTGAGTTTGCCATTTCTCACAAAAGAATAAACCTTTTCCTGATGCCATGTATTGGTTTTAACTTGATATTTTCTGCATATTATTGGAAAAAATTCCGTTTTCTGAGCGTGTCATTGATGCAACACTGCAAAATAATGCTCCCCTCCGTTTTTCTGATTTCAATTACTCAACATTGGCATTTAAATTATTGCGTGATCCATTCCACTTTGATATTACAAATTCAAGCAAAGAAATGTCCACCCTCCTTTTTTTGAACAATCACGGACAGTCTGGAACCCTTTAAAATTTACCAGAATTCTTAAGTCACAGATATGTGAAAGCATATTCTTACTGACAGCGTTGTCCCAAATTTCAAATCGGGCATTTCGAAATCATTACTGTCCATGTCCATGTTTGGATCAACTTGAGTGTGTGAATTGATGTTCTTTACGATGGTATTCACATAGTCAAAATAGTGATCTCGAATTGTTGATGTAAATTTAGAGGCGAAGTTAAAATGTGCATTGAGCTCACAAAATGTTAATCATTTCTGTCTGATGCAGTTGTAAATGAGTAGTCAAAGTGTATGTGTTTTGAATAAACTTGCTCCAAAAGTGCTTGATTGGGCAACCTAATTTTTCAATTTTTACATTCTGGGGAATTTCACTTCTCATTCGCCACACATGTGGGTGGTTACATTGAAAAATATAATGTCCACCTTGGCCTTAGATCATTAATCACCAATCCAAGCTAAAGCAATTCAAATTAAGGCAAGTTATCTGGGATGATGATCTCAATCAAACTTAATTCTGTTCTCAAAGTAAAATTATGACCAAGTGGACGTAAAAGAAAGTGACCTGACTCTCTACAGTTTCTCACTTTATAGATTTGCAATGGTTTGTTAACTATAATGATGAGTGCATTCACAAACTGTGCCATGGCTATGATGGTAGGAAATAAAACCAAGAGAGGGATAAGCTTAGCACATCTTATAGCATTAAAAATACATCCATTTCAAAAGTTGTATTTATTCCAATAAATACTTCATGTTACTTCTTGAGTGACAAACATAAAAACTCACTATTTTCCAACCTGTTTGAGTTCTCAATAGGGAAATATGATCTACCAAAACCAAATAAGTATACCGCATATAAAATTAATGTCCTGAAGGAAAATTAGTTAGGCATACCAAGCATTTGACTTGACTTCCAATCCTTTTCTAAAGTTGTATTCAAATTTTCCTAATTTAATTTTTTTATGTTGTGTCTGTTTATGAGTTTGTCAAAATGTATAGGGGTAGTGCAATGCTTTGTGTGAATTTTGAGCACCAGACCTTCAAAATTCTCAAAACTGTTAACACCCCTAGCCTAAAATAAATTGTAATTTATTGATTAGACTCCAATGGTTTGGAACAAATAGGATGAAACCATGTATATTTTTACTGTTTTCCGGCATAAGGAATATTTTATTGTACTTCAAAATGTTTGAGTATAAGAAAAATCATGCAACTTTGATAAGGTATCTTTAACACTTTGTTTTACATTCTGATAAACAAAGATGCAAACAGATATTTTGTAAACGTTAGATACCTTTGACACCAGAGATTGGTTGAAGAATGAGACTATACCCATAGGAGGTATCCTAGTTATCTTCTAGGTGTGTTATAAACAGAGGTGTTGTGTCAGGGTAGGCTATGAGACTTAAGTCCCCCCTTCCCCCCAAACCTTCTATTGGACAGTTAAGAAAAATAAATAACAAAATTTTGCATGCTAGTGTAAGTTTAAACATAACTCCCAAAGTGATAAACTTACATAAATGCTTCTTGCAAGGATAAAATATGATTTATTTAAATCTCTTTTGCTAGCGAGACTCACCTCACTTTTTAGCAAATATATATTTTTCTAGTTGTCATCACTCCTTTCCAATTCTAACTACTCTCTCCCAACTCCGGGAGTATCACTACTAACCTTGAGAAGAAGCTAGTCTCGACAGATAGAATAGATAGATAATAAATTGGTATTACTCGTAGTATAATACATATAAACAAACACATCATAAATAATACTAAACTAAATATCTTCAACCTTTAAATGCTAGTTTATTAAATTCATATGCAATATTTTGTGAACAGTATGAATTTTAACTCTTGTCAAGGGGTGTAGCACAAAAAGTGCTTTGGTAAATTTTGGTAGAAAATGGTGTGAGGTGGAGGTGAGTGTATGTTAGTATTCGAAAAACATTTCTATGAAAGATAATCAGGTATGTACGCAATTTACCGAATGACTTAAAAACGTTTACCTGCATAGGCCTTCAGTAAATACTATTTAACTTACAAAGAACAATTCATTACAGATTAAATAAATAGAGCTAGTTTTTTTTTAAATTATATTTTCATGAGAAATCTTGTTAGGGAGCTTTCTAAAAATTATTGTTATTTACTTTTAACTTTGACTCATAAAACATTGTTTTCTGTAACTTGTGCACCCAAATTATTTAAAAGATGTTTAGTTTCTATCTAAGTTTTAAAATGAAAGGAGAAAAGGCTATAAATATGTATTGCTTAGTGTGCCATTATAAATCTGACATGTTGTGTAAATAAAATTAGTGATTAATATAATATTACTAAAGCATCGGCTAGAGCTAATATAAGATATAATAGGCAAGAAAATTTTAACTAACATTTTAGTCTTCCCTTCTTCATAATGTTAGCTACGCCACTCAATAATTTCAAAACTATCAAAAGCACACACATACTTTTTACATTAGTACTTTCTCGATATAATAGAAACATTTCAATAATATGTAATTAATTTGGTAATATTAAAACAGCAATCAATAAATTTTTTTTACTAAGTATTCAAACACAGTCACCGAGAAATGTGACCTTTGAAGGACCAACACTTTGACAAACTGTCTCGTAACAGAGGCAATGTGTCAAAGTTAGTAATATTCACTATTCAGCGTTATTTTCATTTTAAATACCACTTCCTAAAAAAGGGTTTAAACAATTAATTTCAAATCACAAATATCTAATAATTTATCAAAATTCCATGTTATTTAATTTTAGTTTTAATGAAAAGCTACAAAGAAAATAAAAAAAATCTTTAAAAATAGCCAAGACTAACATTGTTTGAATAAAATATTAAATAGGATTTTACTATTTAAAGTACATTATGACAATTATACTGAGAATAATTTTATTTTTAGGTTATACCTATTGAAAATTGTAATTTTATACTTGTACAAATTGAATATTTATTTTGTATCAAATTTTAGTAAATAACAATAATGTTGTTATTATTTTATATTTATACTTAAGACTAAAATGATTGGTGCATTCGAAATGCCTTAACATCCTCATAACATATCAAATATTTAATGTTAGATTTAATCCATATTAGCAGAGCCCTGCGTTTGTGGAGATCGCGATAATTCGCGAATGTTAGATATGGCATTTTTCTTTCAGATGTTCACATTTCAGGTTACCATGATTGCAAATATATGCTCAGAATTGTCGCGATAATTCGCGAAATCAGCGTTTTAGCGCGATATTCGCGATTTTAAACGATGTCCGCGATAATCGCGATTTAGTCGCAATTTTCGGCATTCACGCTAATATTTTGGAATATTGAAAAAAAAAATTTTGTGTAATATTTTGTCTTTGTGACTTGTACATACTTTTCCTGGACCAGCTACCACTAAATCTTACTTTTTTAATAAGTTGACAGCACATTTTTTTGCAGACTAGTGTTTTTTACCGTTTTGTCCAAACAAAATGTAATTTTTGGTTTTCACTTCAATATGTTTAGTTTACCTGTTTCAAACATTGTCCTGTAAGTCTATTTTTAACCCAACAAAGTCACCTTAATCATGAAAGTTTGGTAAAAACCACTTTTTTTAACGCTTTTGTCTTAATTCGATAATTTCGTCGCAAAAATAGGATTTTTGTAATTCACCGCTTATTCACCGCTTTTGGGAAACTTAAAAACAAAATTGGGCTTTTTTATTCACCATAAAAGCAGGGCTCTGCATATTAGTAATAGAAATTATATTGCACCCCCCAACACAATAAGCTACTAAAATAAATCCAAACAGTCAATTCTGAGTCATGCATACTGTTTGTATCAGGGGAACCTACTGTATTTAATACATAACAATAACCATAATAATTGCAAGAAGACATCAACATTCAATTTTTAAAATGTTTATTATCTCACTAACCTTTATTTTCAATGAAAAAAATTATACATTTTAACTTATGTTACTGAGTGAGAATATATTCATTTTCCTAGAGTAAAATTATGATCAACTTTTGTTTATTAAGAAAGTGATTTATCCCATAGCAACACAACTTTTAAACAGTAATGTAAAATTAGATACTTATCTTTTTCCCCTCTAAAATTGGAAGTTTAATTTAATTGAACTTAATTTTATCAAAATTTATCATTTCTTCAAACTCATGCCTTTATTTGTAAGATTACAAATACCTATTATTTATTATCAAATAAATCAATAAATCACAAGATTATGTATATTTTTTCTTTGGTTTTGTCATTGAGTTCTCCAAGGGATGCTCTCAATCATCATTCAAAGTTGATTTTCATTCGTCTGTTAAAACTGACATGTCATACACCATAGCTCCATAATATTAAATTTAAGGGTTTGAATAACTACATCAAGTAAAATGTATGGCTATACTTGAAAAACAAATATCTTACTATAAAATTGATTATATAATGAGTGCAAGAGTACAAATCACAACACTTTCAATGTTTCCGACTCAAGTTAGGACGATCATTTGAAATTGGATAGTTAGACATGCTTGGCAATTCAAGAACAATACTCAATTTCAAAAGTTTATAATGTGGTTGACGAAAACTCTTTAGAACTTGCAACAAAATTTAAAGATTAGTATACCCTTCACAGTTTAAAGGAGAACATAAAAATCATTATATAATATTATCTAGATGCGGCTATAATAGTAGTTAACAACTATAATAGCATGGCTACTCAATCCTTCAGAGTATAGTTAAAGTCCAACTACTAGTGTTAGTGGATTTTATGTAATGTCTAATCATTTCAGCATAAATAGACATCAACATAAGTTTCCTTCAGCATTATATTTGAACCAGTGGCTTTAAATGATATGTTATTAGCCCTGAGAGTGAACTTAAATGCAATTATATATATGATACAACAAATTAAACTTGTACATACCATATTTCTTAGATTCTAAGACATGTCTTAATTGTTCAGTACCACCAACAGGAAAAAAGCTTTGTTTTTAAGAAAAAAAATAAAATGCTTAAATACCCTTTATCTAAGAAATATTTTTTATTACAAATTCAATTTGTCAACAACAATAGTAACATATTTATTTATTCATCTCTTCCCTGTGAATCAATATAAGTCTGAATTTTTTGAGCCATCAATATCTCCATCTGAATCAATATCAGGGCCTACTTCTCATTCAGAGTCTGATTCTTCTGAACCGTGTTTATCTTATCCTATAACATATTGTCTTCTGAGCCATCAAGAGCATTGGTCGAAAACAAACTGTGTTTCTAAGACAACATCAATTCTAAGACTGTTTATAGAGATATTTGTTTAAATGGGGGTGGGGGTGAAGTGCATCTTAGAATCAAAGAAAGAGAGTAATTATACATTTTAACCCTAAAAGAAATAAAGTAGACTATAGAAAGATGATAATATTCAGAAAATATCGGGGCATAATTTGTCCTTGTTCAACATGCTAAGTAAGATATTCCTCTTGGTTGAAACACCTAACGGATGTGATCTCTCTTCACTTAGTTTGTAGTTTCAAATTGTATGTTTTGAGCTAGGTCGCTGAAAACACTTAATCAAAAATGCTGATATGGTAGTCTCATTAGATAGAGAGACAGATATTTAATCAAGTCTTGTCCTTTTCCTTCAGGGATTAGATTTTTCTGAGAATGGTGAACCTTAATAGTCAAAAAGACTCATCCTGCAATCAAACAGGTAAACTAAATCAACACAAGCCATTGTTGTGAAACATAAGATTATCATTAAGTAAAGATATGTAATTATTCGATAATAAAAGAACAAAGCTTTTTCATAAAGGACATAAGTTTTGCAATTAATTAGGTTATCTATGTTACGCCCCAATAGTGAAACTGCTCATTTCACAAATTGGGTGAATTTATGTCCATTTTCGTGAACTAGCCTCTTCTATTGACCATTTCACGAACTGAGCAAAAATTGCATCAACTCTTGCCCATTTCAGGAACTGGAAGTTATTGTACTATCTACTACAAGCTTAAATGGAATTTGTTTTAAGATATAACATTAAACTAACCCAACCTAAATTAACCTAGCTTTCCATTCTAAGACAAATAAAATTAAATTAACTTTAAGACCAAACCTGTACTTCAATAATGGATACTAACCGATGGGACCAAACATTAAAGAAACAACTAGATACTGGAAGCAATGTGCGTGCTTTCTTGATGTCTTAATAATCTTTTCAATATTTTGTGTAAAATTTGAAACAAGTTTTAAAGAATCTTTCAGGGGGTCATCAGTTAAACTTGAGACATTTTTTGATTCAATATGCTTCATTCTGGAGAATGATTTATCACTAATATAACTGGATGAAAAAAATAGTTGAAATCATTTTCCTTGCCAAATTCTTCAGATTGGTAACAGAGAATAGAGCTTAATTAAGTTTTCATTTTCAAATAATGATTTCAGCGTATTATCTAATTGCATTTTTTTTTTCTATTCCAACTGAATGTTTGTGTCAACGTCACCAAGAACTAATCGAATGGGTTTTGAAACAAAATAAAGGATTTTTCATTTTATAAAAATCAATAAAGCGTTCATTTAGTGCATTTTGTAACAAGATATATTTGTCATAATGATCAAAAGGAAAATTAACATAGTGATATAAATTTCCATAAATGATCACAACATAGAAAATGGGAGATATTATTTTGCTGTAAATGTTAATTGAAAATTTCCAGTTTCATTTTAAATTACTTAAGATCAAAAAGCGTTCATGCAAAAATCTTTCATTTTATTGTAGTATTAGAGTGCGACAATAGAGTTGTTGAGCTATATTTGATAAAAATGCAGGATCTCTCAATCAATTGGGTTCATAAATTTATGGTATGGATTCCAACTTTTTCATCATAAATATATCAACCTCATCTTGAAGCCAAGAAAAATGTTTCAACACCTTGCTGTGACTTAGTCATCATACTTCACCAATGCACAACAAATCACCATTGTCCGATTACATTTTTCCCATAAACCCTTTAAATTGACAAAAGATTATTTAATCCATATTTTCTTATATAACTTACTGTAGAAAGGACTGACAACTTACCACCAAAGTTCCTACACAAAATCATAAAATTTTTCCAAGGATTTTCTACAATTCCTCCAGGACAAGTGTAAAAAGTAATCTTGGCAAAACACACATCAGTACATAGTTTCTTTTATTTGAAAAAAAAAATATATATATTTTTTTATACACACACACACATATATGTGTGTGTGTGTGTGTGTGTATACATTTTTTAATGCAGGCTCCCAGCTCCCCTAAGCCTGTACCTTTCCCACCCTTTGTTATTTTTTTAATGTATTCCATGACACAATGAGTTACATAAATAGTTAAAACATAACATAAGCTCACTTGCAAATAATCATGTGTGAAATGTGAGTTTCCCCTTTCACAGTGATGAGTTTAAAGGTCAGGGGCTGGATGTTGTGTCTGTTCTATATATAAGTCGTGTGCAGATATAATCAATCAGTTTAGAAAGTGTATGTTAAATATCACAAATAAATAAATCACTTTCAAATAATCATTATATTAATTATGTTTCAACTACTTTTTATTTCTTAGGTACAAATATACCATATTTCTTCAATTCCAATCGTAAGACACACCTTAATTTTTCAGAACCACCAATAGATAGCTATGATTCTAAGAAAATAAATAAAAATAAAAAGCTAAAATACCTTATATACAAGAAATATTGTTACTATAGAATTAAATATACTAACAACATTAGTATATTTTTTATCAGTAGATATGATATTTTCACTCCCTTCATAATCAGTATCAGTCTGATTCTTCTGAGCCATCTTTATCTTCACAAACTTATAGTATATCATCTTCTGAGCCATCGAGAGCATTGGTAAAAAAAAGTGATTATAGGACACCATCAATTCTAAGACGCACCCCATTTTTGGAGATTTTAGAACAAGGAAAAAATGTGTCTTATAATCGAATAAATAAGTTAGTAAAGGTTATCTAATTTTTATAATAATAATTTATTATCATGTTTAAAAAACATACAATCGGATGAATAGGAGTATGGTGTGGATGCATGGTTAGTAAATGCAATTAAGGCGGTGTATGATGGAAGTAAAGTGTTTGTTAGGGTGGATGGATCTTTGAGAAAATGGTTTGGCATTGAACAGGGTGTTAGAAAAGGTTGTGTTATGTCTCCATAGTTATCTAATGTATTAATGGATAAGTGTATGAGGGATGCTTGTGAGGACATGGTAGGTGTACAGTTGGACAATGTGAATGTGAGAGTGCTGTTCTATGCAGATGATCCCATATTTATGGGTGAGAAGGAAAGTGACTTGCAGAATGCATTAAATCGTTTGAGTGTGGTGACAGATAGAATGGATCTTCTTATAAATGTCTCCAAAACTATGGTATTGATTTTTGATAAGGACAGATCAGGAAATTATTGTCAACTTAGTATAAATGGATAACTGTTAGAACAAGTGAATGATTTTGTGTATCTGGAGAGAATGTTCTGAAAAATGGAAGGATAAATGCTGAAATTGATAGATGAGTGAATGCATCTCGAAGAGTAGTTGTATGTATGTGGACTATTGTAAATAATGAAGTAGTATCAAATTGGTCAAAGATTGCAGTATATAAAAGTGTGTTCACACCAACATTGTTTATGGATGTGAAGCATGGGTTTGTCAGTCAAAACACAAGAGCAAGGTAAATGCGAATGGTGTGAGATATCTAAGAAATATATTTGGAAAAACTTGTATGGGCAGAGTCAATAATGAATGGGTGCTGAAGGAGTGCATTTTGAAATGGAATCCAAAAGGTCAATGTGAAAGAAGCAAGCATCTTATGTTGGTTTGGGCATGTTCAGAGGATAAGTGTTGATCTAATGAAGAAGCAAATATGAAGGTAGAGTTTGTGGATCAAAGGGAATGGGTTGGCCATGTAAAATGTGGCTAAATGTTGTAGACGTATGTGTAAAAAAGAGCAACATTAAGAGTTTTAAGAATAAAAGAGTATGTATGACTCGGTGTATGGATGTTGTTGAAGCGAAGGGAGTATATAAGGATAGGGAAGTGTGTAGAAAGTTAGTGAGGATGGATTAAGTACGAAGTTGTTTTTTGAGCAATATGCACAGTTTCTTGCCTACCCCATAAGGGAATGGTGTGAAAATGTATGTATATATGTATGAATGTATAGGCCTATGTATTAAAAAAGGGGGGACAAAGTAATTTCCAAGACAACCTAGAAAATTTCAAGAAAAGATTGGAAAAATGAGAAATTCCATAACATTCCCAGACCTGGAAGAAATATTTTAAAATTCCAGGTTTTCCAGGACGCGTAGGAACTCTGTACCACATAATGACTGTTGATGATATTGCGATGTAACTGCATTGATTTATAGATAACTTTACTTTCACATAATTTGTTAATGCATCTGATTAATCCAAAATTAGAACCAACCATATGTTTTGACACCATATGTAGTAACGCAAGTAAGCATTTCCCAATTAAACTCTAGTTAATAAATTTTTGATACACTAAAAAAATGTATTTTCACCTGTGATGGTGCTTTTTAGACTCTTCAATGCTTTTAGTTCTTCGGTTAACTCAAAATTTTTGATGAATTCCATGAATGAAAATCAGTAACTGAACAGTATGGCTCACATATTCGCTTTCATCAATTGAGTAAAAATTAGTCAAATTACCCACCTCTGCAAACACACATCTGATCCTAAATCATCAACTTGCCTTGTAACTGTGCGTGAAAATAGGCGCACACTAAAAAAAGTTTTTATTTTATCTGGACATATCTCTTCAGCAATAACACATTTAAAAAAATAAATTCGCCACCAGTAAATGGTATACCTTCTTTGGCGATTATTTTATCAACACAGCAACTGGCGTTATGAACAGCAATGTTTTGATAAGTAAACTTTATTTAAAATATTTTGTTGGTTCACCAAACTTTCTTTGAGTTCTTGTAGTGATTTCTCAAGTGACTTTCTTTGAAGATTGATTAAATTCTCATGGTGTTTGATAATATAATATATTTTAAAGTTGTACTCCTTGAAAACTACTACACATGCTTTACAAATAAGACAATAACATTTGTTTTTGCATTGCATGAAGAAATAATATGTTGAGCATAGCTCATTGACAACCTGGCATTCGCTATCCACTTTCCTTTTCTTTGACACTGACATATTTAGTAATCATTGAGACCAGGTATAATTTATGTTATAAAAGTATGAACTTTGATGCAGCCACAGAATATGAGTATAAGATTAAAATAAACAATAGCTAAATGTAATTGCAACACACATCGATAGATTATTGATGGCGCTGTGCACTGCGCCTTATAACAGTCATGATCAAAGCTTTCTGACTTTGTTGCAATAATAATTCACTCATGTTTTCTTGATATAGCTATTCGTTATTCATATTACATTCTGACATCAGTCGACTCTTAAGGGTACCTGAATAGTGCTGTAGTCTCCACAAAGCTTCTATTGGCATAGACAGCTCTGTATGCAGGGCCAGTTCTTATTATGAGGCGTGCATGAGGGGCCTAATCAAAGAGTGGGCTGCGGGAGCAGAGGCCGATGTGGATGTTCAGCGATAATTCCCGATACATACCAAGGGCAGGGTTTTCTTTTGAAAGTAAAGCTGTGTAACTAACATAACTACTCACTCCTTCCCCAAAGTGTAGATTTTCCTCATCCGCTCTGCTCAACAAACACTTTATGAAACTTATGAAATGGGGCTAGCAAACGCTGAGGAACTGTACACCAAAGTATAGTTGTTGTGATTACATGTTTCCAATATTGCCGCTGGCCACTTATGATGATATGTAAGTATTTTTTGTACTCCATACAGGAGCATCATCATTTCAGTTTATTTATTTTTTTGTCAAAGCGTCCGCAGGTTAAACCCATTTTTCGGGCTGTAGTTTGGGTACCCCTGGTTTAATGAAATGGCCTCGATGATCTTTATGTGATAACTAGACATACATCTGTTGATGACACTTTTGAGCTATCGTCTGCACACAATTATGATTGAAAGAAACTTTTGAGTATATATTTATATCTTAAACATATACAAGCTTATGTGGTAAATGTACATTGTAAACTATTTTATTGAAATTTTTTAAAGCTACATAAGTGTATGATATATTTAATTTAATTAATATGTTAATAAAGGCACTGACTATTATATTATGATAAATAAGTTCAAAATATTTTACTATATAAACTAAATAATAAGTTTACAGTCATTTTATTTATCAGAAAAAATTGGGGATTTTAAGTTTTTTTTAATGATATTTTAGACAAACGTTGATATTAATACTCTCTCTCCATTAGTTGTGTGTCTGCCTTGTGAATTAAGAGTCTCTTGTTTTATATCTGACATGGCCGAAAAGTTAATCGATTTGAATTTGGTCATCTTCTGCAAGCAAGTTAGGATGTTCAAATCTAAGCTGAGTGCACAAGGGATGTTTTCCCTTTCCTCTCTCCATTATAATGAAGCTTCACTTCTTATTAACCAATTCCCATTATTTCAACTTTATTAGATTATCATTAATAACACTCATTTTTTAAATGCACCAATACAAATATTTCTTATTGTGTATTCTAATAATATTAATCGTGTTTAAAATAGTACAGTATTAAAAAAGTTTTTTTTAAGATATACAGTGGCTTACATGGTTAAAGTAGTATTGTAGGGAATGTGAGAAAAGTCTGGTGTGTTTGCAATTTTTATAGTCAAACTTTTTTTGGCTAAAACAAATAAAGTATTGATTCAGTATAAACATAAAGTTTAATTTTCTACACATGTTGATATCAACAGTTGTTGACTATATTTCATGAGCATAGCAGCATTAGACGACAAACTTTTTAAATGACGAGAAAAAGTTATTATTAAATTCCGGGACACCCTTGACAGATATTAAACAACTGTTGATGTCACATACACTTATATGCATACAAATATACATAAAGGGTGGTCTAAAAAAGGGCCTACAAATTATTTTCCAAAATTTCGTTCTTCCTCAAGCTTGTCCTTGTTTATTTGACTGAAATACATGAACAATTCAACCAAAATGAACCATAATTAGGGGGTGTAGCCTCGTGTTAATTTCTCTAGTACGTCATCATTCATAGAATAATTCCGAAAACGAAACAGATCAAGAAACTACTCACACAGAATGTGGTGATGTCACTTTACCGAGTCAACAACAACAGAAAGTCTACGTTCATCATTGCGGCAACAGCCCAAGCTCTTGGACACCATCTGCACAGTACTCCTTTCTCACGGAGCACTATCCGACGATCGCGGAGATTCTATCAAGAGGCGGTTGCAAAAGAAGTTATGGCCAGGTTTTCTATGAATGCTCCCTTCCTTCTGCACTGTGACAGCAAACTTCTGCCAGACATAGACAGTGGGAAAGAGAAAGTTCATCGCATAGCCATCGTAATATTCAGTGGGGGACTTGAGAAGTTTCTCGGAGTACCTATAATCCCTCGCGGGACTGGTCAGCCTCAAGCCGACGTGCGCATCAAGACACTTTACATATGGGGCCTAAGGAATCAGCTGCGTGAGCTGGTTTTTGACACCACCGCGTCAAACATTGGACTCACAGGGGGGAGGGGGGGCATGTGTGGTTATTGAAAGATATATCGATCATCCTTTACTGTGGATGGCTTGTCGCCATCACGTGTACAAAGTTGTTTTAGCTGACGTCTTCAAAGAAACCCTTAGTGGCACTTCTAAACCAGATATTCCTCTCTTCAAACGTTTCAGGACTCAATGGATACAAGACCAAACAATGTTTGCAGCGGCCTCTAACGCGATCTCTTCACTGGTGCCCTTGGTGATCTGCGTGATGAAATGATTAGTTTCTACTCCACTGCTCTCTAAAAAGGAGGGTTTCTGAGAGATGACTACAATGAGCTGTAACATTTGAGCCTGGATTTTCCCCAAAGGGGTTCTGAATAAACACATCGGCTTCAGAGCATCTGGAGCTCTTCATCATGCCAGATGGATGGCAAAGGCCATTTATCCCCTAAAAATATACCTCTTTAGGGATCAGATTCAACTTACCTCTCGTAAACAGAAAGGCCTCAAAGCATATGTCAGTTCGTAGCACTCATGTATGCCAAGTATTGGCACAAAACTCCTCTTGCTGCAGAGGCTCTGAGGAATGACCAAGCCTTCCTCATTGCACAAACGGAGTTCCTGGACAGACCAGTGGCCGATGTGGCTCTTAAGACTTTCAAACAACATCTCTGGTACTTAGTGGAAGAATTTTTCGGGCTAGCAATGTCCAATGAAGACCTCGACATCGAAATGAAATCCAGAATGCAGAAAAATCTGCTCCTGCCGGCCAAAGACAAGGGACTTAAACGGCTGGATGGGAAGTTGTTTTTACTATCAGCATTCTAGATTCTTATATCTCAGAGAAAACGGCCAACACCTTTGATGCTCTCTTGGACAACGGCAAGAAAATGGCAGCAGAGAACTTCTTGCTCAAGAAACCTAGTCAGTGGCCAGAGAATGCAACCTGCAAGCTGCTCCAGGAGAAAGCTGCACAAATGAAGGTGGTAAATGAATGCGCCGAGAGAAGAGTCAACCTGATCCAGCACTATAATCAGAGTTTGACAAAAGATGAGACCCAGAAGCAGTAGCTTCTGCGCCTGGTGGAACTCCATAGAAAGGCACACCCTAACACTGCCAAGGGTGCCTTGTTTCAAAAGTGATCGAGAAGTGTTGTGTTGAAACTGAAACTGATCTAATGAATATAATGTTATTGACGATGAAAATTTGTGTTTGTTCCAATTTGTGAATAAATAAATATGATTTTTCATAAATTTGCTTTTATTTTCAAACATAATTACAAAGTTGAATATGGTCGTTACCCCTAAATATAGTCCGAATGACCAGAAATTTTGCAGGGCTTAACCATTTTATGTAAGGAACAAGATCCGCCTTGAGGAGAAACAAATTTGTAACTTTAACATTTTTGGAGCACCCTCCCTATATATAAATATATGAATGTTTATATATAAAAAATGTGTGCAGTGTTTCAAAAGAAATTTATTATTTAAAAATAATATCCCTGTAGTTGGCTATAACAACAAAAACATTTTTCATAAGCCCAGCTTACTTGTAGTGTATTAATATAGCTATGAGGCTAAAATTCAATGATAATTTTCCTTTTGTAACTTCTAATGCTTATGCGCTACAGTCAGAGCGGTCATTATTACCCAATTACAATGACGCTTCGAATCACATTGTTTTGTTTGCATAAGTTATAAGAACTTGTTTTCATTGCAGCTTGTATTTTTATGCATAGTCACCGATTTTGTCAAATCTTCTGGTATTTTTGTTACAATATTGTGGTAATTAGTATTTGTGAACCTAGATCAATATTTTTTTTTAGAATGAGTTAGTAATTAAAGACAGAACTTCATGGCATGAGCTCGCACACAAGCTATACCGACTACCGATAAAAGAGTAAAGGAAAAGAAGGAGAAAAATCAAAAAAGGCTTTTGCTCAGTTACTAATAATGTTGTTCATGAGGTCCATGGAGGTGACACCATGAGTTAATGACTGGGTGATACCAACCCTATTGATGCCAATGTTTACAATAATTCATGTTTAGTCCTTCTATATGTCAAATTGTGGAGCCTTAAAAAGAATGTTACCGAATGAGCTAAGGTCTATATCTGTCAAACAAACTTAAAAGTGTTTTTTTTAGCAGTGCATCTTAATACCCATTCGGGCAATTCTTGCTCATTAATTTAAAATTTATCTACCATATCCTGTCTCCTTAAATAATATTGTGTATAGCAATTGTTTCTTTAGGCCTATAACCTAAATTATTGAAAATTCATAAGACATTTACATAAAGTTCATTATCAAAATCCCCGCTATGTATTATTGAGCTTTTAACAGAATGGTTAATATTGTCTCGATCTAAAGCTAACAGATATGCTAATGTAGCCTACTTGAGTTTTGGTTATAGCGCCTTGGAAGAATGTAAAGGGACATGTTTGCACCACACAAACATTAAAGCAAATATCCAGCTTAGTTCCCTCAGTCTATAGTAGACGACAAAACATAGCATCATATTTTTGTCAATTGCAAGTAGTCAGCATTTTTCCTTCCTGTTATATTGTATAAAGAGCTCATGTATGGACTATTCAGATGTGACGGGGAGATGGCTGAAGGCTCATCATGCAAATATGGTAGCTTTCATTTTAGCTTATGTAAAGTTAAACTATTTGGTCGATAATTTTTAATCTATGATTATTTTTAAATAACATAGTTTGGTATGTATATTAGTGTCAAGGATTGATGTTTTGATAGAGTTTAGGGGGCCGCCTAAGTAAGCAAGAAATCACCGCACAGATGTTCACATCTAACGGAATAACCTATGATGCATTATTTTAAAATATGGCTCATGCTGTAATAAATTTGAAAGATTCAAACAGGGCTCTTTTTCTTTTGCACCCTTAGAGTTTGAGTTTTATTTTTAAAATTTTTGTGAAAATGTGACATTAGCTCATTTTCAACACCTTTTTAAGCATATTTGTGGAGCTATAAGACTACGCTTGGTGAAAAAGGACTCTAGATTTAGCATTCCTCTAACAAATATAGTAGTTTTTTAATAAGCTCAGAACTAAAATTTTTAAGATATTTAAAAACTAGCAGTGAGCTTTCCTCTTTACCTTGAGATAAGACTTTTGTAGTTTTCTTTCTACTCTTTCTTATTGACATGACAAAGGATGGGTGTAGGTGAAGGGCAAAAGGAAGAATAAGTTTAGACAGACTAGAGGAGTAGTTTCATAAAATGACACATACCATTGTATTTTAAGTTGTGTGGCCTGACAGCGATTTATACTTTCTCACTTAGGCCTTATGGGGCACAAACTTAAAAAATATTTTATGGACAAAGAAGGTTGTGTATCCCCCAGATTACTCTAGGTTCATACTGAGTGATAAACCTTGAAAGTTATTTCATCATCAAGGATTTGGAAATAACCTACATTTTACAACTTCAATATGTAATGTTGCTTTTGTGGCGAAAATTTAAATTTAAATAATTAGATCTTAATACAATGCCAAAAGGTTACTAAGGTACCCTATCTTTATTCAAAAAGCTAGAATAGTTAGTTGAATCCACACATAGCATTAATCATATTATAAAGATTTAGTGAGTGTGTGTGTGTGTATATATATATATATCTCGCTAACATGGATTTAAGAAGGAGTTAATTTAGAGCTGCACAGTAGCAAAGACATGACGCCATCATGTTTCCATTGTCATGATCAAAAGAGGTCACATATAATTTTGAACTGTTTATATATCTGGGCTAGAGCCACTATCGATCATATGAGCTCAAATTTTCAAATATGATAAATTGATTTTAAATCATATTTATTGCAATGGATTAATAAAATTATACATAATTTTCAATATTTTTACTAATTTAAAACAAAAATCTAAAAAAAAGATTTTTTTTAAACTATTTAAATCAAACCAATTATTATACTTATAAAAACACTTAATTTTGCCTTAAAGGGGCTGATTAACAGTGTTTAATGTTGGCAGAAGCTAAAAGTCACTAAATCACTCTACAACTTCCTTTTCCCATAGTCGCAAGTAAAGAAGTCAATGAACAAAGCTGTATTGGCTAGACAGTTAAGCCGGTGTTCACCATTCTACTAATATAGAAAAGTCACTAGTTTCAAATCCTCTAGTAAAGGAATTTGTAAATAAACTCTTAATTTATACACAATGAAATGAGAAGGGTTTCCATAATTATTGAATTTTAACAATATGCTATAGCATATTTTAAAATACTGACATAAAACACTCTGGATGGATAGTGTGAAATAAAATAAGTTACCTTCATGGAATCAGAGGGGCTAACTTCATTATCGCTGGCATCTTCAAAAGTAAATTCCTTTTCAATATATTTGAGAAGTGCTTCTTCATATTGTTGACGTTTTATGTAATTAATCGCTTCCTGAAAAGAAAAGGTAATCGCAGCTTCACTTATTATAAGTCAAATTTTTAATAAGCTTTTCCTGAAACAATTTGAAAAAGGTATAGCTTGAGGTAGATAGTTCCCATTTGGCTTTGATTTAGTTTTGAATTTTATTTAAGGCTATACAAAACTGGGGGATCATTTAAAAAACCCATTTACAATCTTATTTGGGAGTACTGTGATTTATAAAGTTGTGGTCTACATTTACTTTCCATGCTAATGAAGGTGTAAATTTTCTCAACTACTTGATATTATTTTTTGACTAAACCATCAAGGAGCCTTAAGTACACTTAAATAAATCCGACTCTTAGGTGCTAGAACCTGTAAGAGTAATCATTTTAATTGTTATTATTTACTAGATCATTTGCCTTCACCTAATTTTGTAAATTAATCTCTCTAGCAGAGGGCAAAAATATTTTAACATAACATCCAAGCACTATTATATTATTATAGGCAAAACCCATTACTTCAAGTTCACTAAAACAAAGTAATGAAAAAAATATTTAAAGACATTTCATCCAATTGTATGATCTCGTCCTAAGGGAAATGTAAGCCTCTAATTCAATCATGTTTATACAAAAACACCATATACGTACAGGAATAGAAAAAAAAAACTCAATATTAAAACAGAGAGACAATCTTTTCACCAATGGAAGGGCTAGCTGTCTACTCACATAATAGTTATGTAGTATGTACTTTTCGTTTACCCTTAGAAAGATTACCTTACATGGTTTCACTATAGCTCAGCTTATACTAAGGCTATTCCAAAATCATCCTCTGATTGGCAGGCAAAAAAAGTAAAAAATAAAGACAAATATCTTATTACATACAAAACTTATAGAAATAGCTGCATTATTTTTCCACATAGCCGTCATCCGAATTCAGACACTTGTCATACCATGGCATCAGCTTTTGCAATCCCTCATCAAGAAATGGCGCCACCAGGGTACCCAGCCAATTGTTGACTCCATCCATAAGCTCCTGATTGGTTTTGTAGCACTGGGTTGCCAGCCAGACCTTCAAATGTATGAATAGATGGTAATTTCTTGACGCCAAGTCTGGGTTGTAACCCAACCCAGACTAGGGGTGGGTAGTCTAGGATCTCTCAGTGTAACTACTCGAGTAAAGCCTTTGTGTGAGACACAGTGTGGGGCTGCACTTTATTCTGCAGGAGAACAATGCTCTTGGTGAGCATTCCATGCCGGTTGTTTTAGATCGACCTCAGAAGCTTTTTCAGCATTTCACAATAGCATAAGAGATTTATAGTGAAATGCTAGAGAAACTTCGGAAATCGATCCAAAACAAAATGTGCAGAATGCTCTCCAAGGCATTACACCCCTGCACAAAAACGCACAGCCCCACACTGCAATTCGCGCTAAATCTTTACTCTAGCACAGGGTTCCCAACCTTATAACCGCGGGCGCCATGGCGCCCGCTGAGCCTTTTGTGTCTGCCCGCCACTTTTTGACCGCAGCTGAAATTTTCTTGAAAAATAATTTTAATCGGTCACCTTTCTGACAAAAATCAGATTTATGCTTATCTCCAGGTATGCTGTTCTCAAGAAGTTAGTGATTAAAAGCCCCCCTCTTTCCAACCCCTCCCTCTCATTCCTCTTCATTTTCCGGCTCATTTACAAAATGCACTTTTACTCGGAGCCACCGTAGTTTCAAGCTGAGTGGTTTTACTTTTTTCCTAATATCAAAGACCTACCCCCTTTCATAATTCTCTTCACACTCACTAATACCAGGCTAATACTTCATATTTCCTTTGTAAATATCTTGGCATGGGTCTACCTAGTGATGGGCACAATTGAGTAATTCTAGGAATCGAGTAATTATTCGATTCTCTTTAAAAAGAATCGAGTAATCGAGTAAAGTTACTCGAGTAATTTTTAACGAATCGTCCCATGGCAATCGGTTGGACAACATTACTCGGGAGTCTTGCAATGGAATTCGATACTAATAGCAAGTCCATAATCTCTTCCTGTAGGGGGCAGTTGACACTGACAGTGTTATCTTCAGGTTTCATGTTGCACGTACAGTCCAATACAAAAGTATGCGTTTTAAGAAGTCTCACAATCAAAAAGATTAACATTTTTTTTATCTTTTTAATAAAGTAAACTTCTTTTTAAATTCTTGCTAAATAAATTCATAATAATTGTACTTTTTTAAAAGGGAAAACATTTATTTGTGACATCATTACTTATGAGGCCCGATGGTCTAAGGCTTCACTCTCGTGTTAGACTGGTCTGTTGACGGGGAGAGCGGGGCTCGAATCCTGGATGGGTCTATTGGGACGGTTTGTTCCTAAATGGTTTCCCACTCTTCTTCTACGCAAATGCGGTTAGATCACCTCTAAAATGCTTCCCTCCTCATCCCCACTCCAGTAGAGTAATTCCAATATGTGTATAACCTAAACAGACGGTAGGACGTGATTTTTTTAAAAATATGTTATCTTCGATCAAATATTCAGTTTTATAAAGGAATTTAGAAAATTCCACCCCAAAGGGGTCAAAATAGGGGATGATAATATGTATGAAAGTCCGTCATTTTCAAAGTTACATAAACAAAATTTTGTATTTCGGTTATTGACGTAAAACAAATAAATACGTGTTTCAGGAATTTTGGAAATTTTATTTAATAAGGGATGAAAAAGGGGGTGATAGTTTGTATCGGACTTGCATTATTTTTGATCTGAGGTCAAGTTATGGTCATCAACGTAACTTAATATTTTAAATTAATCTGTAAATACATATGTATATTTTCGTATTTGTATATAATCAACTTCCACGCGAGCAAAGCCGCAGGCAACAGCTATCTAGTAATCAATAAATTAAGAAAGACAATAATTGGTTCCGATTGTGGAAATAAAACTGCTGGGCCTGGATTCACTAACGGGAGCAAATAGTTATGCCAGCGCAAGTTTGAAATATGTTCCAAATCCCTATTCACTAAAAGGAGCAGGTGCAATTTGAGAGCAAAGTTGCGCCTTTTATTTGCCACCACTCAAGAGTAGGGGCAACTATTAAATCATGAATGTCACTTCAATAAATTTAAATGGCGATATATTATTGTATTGGCTTAAAATACAATTAGTTACATAACTGTACTCCAATTAATAATGAATTAGTTAAAATAACAAAACGTATGTCAAGCACAAAATTTGTTTCAATTTAGACAGTGGTAACAAAACAATTACGTACCTTTTATTGTTGGATTTTTACATTCAAACAACGCAATGGCATTTCTTGCATTATTATAAAACAAAACTACGAACTGTGTAATCTTCGTCTAGATCCAAAGAGGTTTGTATTCCTCCAAGCCCAAAGACATCTCGTCACTAAATATGGCAGTTAGTATAACTTTAAAATAAGTTTTAAAGTTTCTATAAACATTAATGTTTTATTAATGGAACTTAAACTATAAACTAATAATATAAATAAATACAAAATAATGTACTAATATTGTTTGTGTAAAACATCCAGAAAGAGGCCGCTTTTAATTTTATTGCTAGTTTATGAGCAAAATGTTGAAAAATCTTTGTATTTGCTGTCGTTTTCATTACAGATTTAAAATAAAGTAGCCTTGACTTTGGAAGTAAATTCTTCACAAGGATTGGTCAAAAAGAGAGCAATTGATGACGTTTATGATGACGTCACCCTATTCCTGCCACCAGTTGGCGCCTTGTTTAGTGAATACGGAAATGGCGCAAATAAATAAGGCGCATCTTGGGGAGCATCTTGGGCGCAAAGTTGCGCCATTTCTATACTTGCGCCGGAGCAGATTTGCTCCCGTTAGTGAATCCAGGCCCTGAGGTGCGAGTAAAAAGAATCGAGTAACTTTCATCGAGTACTTTTAAAAAGAATCGGAAATGTTATAACCTTAGTTAGCATGCTTTTCGATTGTGTACTTTACATTTGCGAGTATTTTGTATTGAAAATGCATGGGCAACATTTAAACCATTAAGGGTCATTTTTGCGTAGCGGCAGAAACTGTTGGTGAAAAATGAGCTCTAAGGGAATATGCCTTTTAAATGGAAATAGCATGGTAAACAGTCCAGTCTATAAGGTCGATTCTCACTCAGCTGGTAAGAAAAGAGTAAATAAAAGAATAACAAGGACCGAGTAAAGTTACTCGAGTAATCCCGGAAGAATCGAGTACAACCGATTACACAACACAATCGAGTAACTCGATTATTTTTACTCGATTGTGCCCATCACTAGGTCTACCCAGCTTTGTTAAATGAATAAGCACAGAATAAATATATATTTCAAAAATGTACCCAAGCACCAAAATGGTGGTGAGTAGTTAAATAGTTCCTTAAGTGTTTTTATTTTGGCCTTGTTAAAACCGTAAATAAAGCAGTATTTTTTTAAATTTAATTTTTGTCAACTTGGAGGGGGTTGAACCCCCCTACCCATGGCTACGGCCTTGAGTATTACGCACAACTATACTTTTATACATGTAGCGTCACAATCACTGTTAGAAACTTAACATGGCAGTTGACCGACCGTGTGTATGGCGTTGAGGCTGACCTTTGAGTCTGATGGAAGTTAGTAAATTTGGCTTGAAAAAGTAATTGGTGCCCACCGCACTACCGTTAGTTTTGAATGTGCTCTAAGGTACAAAAAGGTTGGGGACCTCTGCTTTAGCAGATAAACTCGGAGATTTTAAACCACCTCACACCCTTACAGTACGGATTTTGCGTCAAGAAATTACCATCTCTTCATATTTATGAAGATCTGGCTGGATACCCAGTGTTTCGAATCCAACAAGGAGCTCATGGATGGAGTCAACAACTAGCTGGGTATCCTAGAGGTGCTATTGCTTGACGAGTAATAGCAAAAGCTGGTGCCATGGTATGACAAGTGCCTGAATTTGGATGGTGACTATGTGGAAAATCATGTAAGTTTTGTAGGTAATAAGATTTTTTCTCAATTTTTTACTTTTTTTTACCAGCCAATCAAACAAAATGTCAGTAAATATTAATCAGAAACATACATCTTATTTAGGAATAACATTTACGACAATCTTATTTCAAATATAATGTGTTACTAAGTAAAAATAATACCTTTCTTGGATTAAAATACTCCGTCTTCACTTTGGGCATTGTAAGGTAAAATTTCTTGTTGCTCAACATTGTTTCATCATTTGGGAAGAAAAGTAAGTAGCTAGACACTGCTTCACATGACTTCTGAAGGTTGTTAACTATATATAAAAAAATACAATAATAAGACATTTGTTAACTTTGGATGGTAATTATTATGCATGACTATAACGTAATACATCTTCTAAATGGGACTTAATCAATTACCCTTCTATATAGTTTCACAACTAATTAAGTAAAAGTGACTAAGTACAAAAATAAATTTCAGTGGGTCGTGTTTACTGCCTAATTGTGAAAGTGCATAGTCAGCTGATTATTATAATTTTTTTATAATATAAGGAACGTAGGTACTCGGATGGAACCGCTAATCAGATTAATTGGTACTATTTCTTTGGTCAAATTGAACAATATATATTAAGAAAGAGAACATGAAGATAATTTATTCAAAGAGAAACTATTAAATCAAGAAATTAACTCTATTAAAACAGGCAAAATAACATTTCTAAAAAATCATCATAGAAATTGTTAAGTGATAAAGTTTAAAAATTAATTTACATAAAACAATAAAAATGTAATTCTGTGCAAAACACTACTAAGCAGTGGCAGAATAAAGGATTAACTGATAAGCAATGAAAAGAGTAAGTTAGCAAATTGACTAGATTAGAGTTATTAATATTATAATTAAAAATTCTACAAAATTTTGAATATCTGAGATAAAGATACTAAGTTAATGATGGTCATTACTTAACAAAATTAATAGGCAAACCAGTATGACAACAATATTGAACTTATTAATTGAATGATTAATTATACAAGTAACCAGCTTAAAAATATGCTGACAAAGAAGACATGTTCTGTAATACGAGTATCTAAGATATTTAACCAATAACAGTAAAAAGATGATTGATAGAAAGTTAAAATAGTTGACTAGGTTATTATTTGTGAAACTTACACATGTAAAAAACAATCAACAGTAAAAATTCAACATGAAACATTAAAATGAGAGTTAAGACATAACAAGTAACACAATTTCACAAAATTAATAAATGAGTGTAAGGATTTATTGTTAAAAAACTTGTTATTCGATTCAAATGGTTTCTAAAAATGCTTGTGTTAACTATCGAGACAAGATTAATTGGAGTTTTACTGGAAATAACAGTTATAACCTCATTTATGCGTTTAGATTTGGGATAGCACTTTTGAGCCACTAAAACAGAATTTTACAACTTCGTTTCATATTTAACTATGCTACAAATACATTTATATCTAACCTTGAATAAGTAGGGTAGGTTGAAGGAATTCATCCTTTTTTATAATAATATCTAAACATAAAATTAAAATAGTTTTAGAAAATGAAGCCAAACTCTCTGAATTTTCAAGATTAATTTAACTTTACTTTCTCATTTAATCCAATTACTAACACATTTATACATTACTATAAAATGTCTGAAAATTTACTGTTCTTGCTTATAGGACACAAAAAGGCTCCTGGATGCGGGTTGAAAGGTCACATCTGGGATGCAGAGTCCTCAGAATATGACAATGCTGCTAATCCAGACTTCCATCCTTATCTAACAAGTAGTGATGAATCAGAAATTTACAAATCTGGGGATAAGGAAGAAATTATGGAAATTGTTCAAAAATACAGCAATAAAATTAATGTAATGATGTGCCGGATTCAAATGATGTAAATATTCCTAATACAAGTACACAAACAAGAAATAGGTGGATCAAACCTAATTTTTATTCCGAATGGAAAATAACCAAAAACAAATGCTAAGCTTGCCTACAATATAAGAATATAACTGGACATTTGCAATCAGTAAAAGTACCAAAACCTGTCAACTTCACCAAATGTATTTATAAATGTACAACCAAATGTAATGTAATGAGTAGTATAAAAATACCTGTGTTGAACAACCTACAGTATGAATGGCAGAAGGATATGCCGCTTCAACTTATAAGCTGCTCTTCTATCGAAAGAAAACGAAGACAGACAAATACAGAACATGAAATAATAGGATCAAAGATAACACGAAAATATGAGTGTGCAATATTTAAAAAAAAAAACTCAAAACATTAGTTATGGTCCAGTAGACACTGCAATGCCCAATTTATCAGATACACATAGTTTTGTGGAAGAAGATAAAAGGGACAGAAAAGAACAAACTAATTAAACTCCACCACATGCTATAGAGAAAATTAAGCACCACAATGAAAAGTTTTTCACGCAAGAAAGCCATTACCGGGGGGGGGGGGGGGGGGGGGGGAATATCAATAGCTAAATTGTATGAACTAAAGAAACAAATGTGTGGAAAAAAAGTGTGATTTTATCTAGATGTTTCAATGATACGAAATTGATGAGTGCTGCCTTTGTTTTGGAAAGCGTCCTCCAAACGCCTTGCTCAGAATTGTCTCACATATACTATATCCACAAAATTTCAGCATTCAATCTTACAATATATGAAGCAGCTCCTTCTAACAAGGGATAGTGCTTTGCCTGGACAGAGGTTAATGGTCAGAGAAGTAGTTCTGAAATAGGCACTGCATTACTCAACTGGTTCCAAACACTGCCTATTACTAATGAAGATATTTCATTTTTCTCTGATATTTACAAATTTGGAACCAGTTTATGGCTGTCTGGTTTTTGTTTTTTGTTAAAATCTTCCATTTCAAAGTGCTTGAACACAAATTTATGGATAAATGGCATTCACACATGGAGGTAGAATACTTTCTATGTATAATACTGATGAGTCACGGAAAAAAAAATCCTGTATACCTAATACAAGATCGGATAAATATTTTTCAGTTAGCAAGATCCAAAAGAAATTTAAATAAGAAGAGTGAAATGTATGTACTCTCGGAATTAAGGTACAATGACCTAAATGATTTAAAACATTTATCAAAGCAGCTTGTGCAAAACACACCATGTGAAAAAATAACAGTCAAGTGAAATGGTTAAAGATTAAAAGATTGATTTGAAAACAAGAGAAAAGGAACAGTACTTTTCAGTAATGGTTACACAAGCAAATAAATGGAGCTTAAAGTGTATGGTAAGAAATATTATTTGTGTACAATAATTGCTTAAGTTCATTCGACAATACATTTTTCAATCACTTGATGCAATACAAATATCTGGTCTATCCAACCTCTACCGGGTGTGAAACGATATTGCACACCCCAAATCTTGTCCACAGTTTTTTCACGGACCCTCTCAATTAGAACTCTCCCAAAAATTCTACTTAGAATACTCAACAAACTAATTGCCCTATAATTCTTACATTCACTCAATGACTTTGCCTTTGTACAAAAGAACAATTACAGCATTCGTCCAGTCATTCGAAATATTCGAAATCCCAGCACACACAATGAACAACTTACACAATCTGGCAAGTAGTACCATGTCCCACACTTAAGCATTTCACTTGTGATCCCTCTACGCCCGCAGCTTTGCCATTCTTTAACACTTTCATAGCTTTTAACACTTCAGCCTCGTTAATTCTTTCACTCATCATAACATTTTCCCTATTTTCTACTACTTTATCTAGTTTCTGCCATACAATTGCTCTAAATACTCCCTTCAGTGCTCTTTGATACTGTTTTCATCCCAAAGGTTCTCACCGCTTTCATTCTGAATGCCGTATATCTCTCCTTGCACTTCTTGTTTTGTTCTTTTTACCCACTCCCAGAACTGATTATTTCCTTCAATATCATTCAACATTTTTTTCTCCTTTTAATCTAATTTGCTCTTTACTCTCCTTTACTACTGTCTTTGCATTCATCAGTCATCTTTTTTCTCTTTGTTTATGTCCCACAACCTCTTACGTTCTGTTTCACTCTTCAGAGTCATAATTTGTTTGTATGCATCTTTCTTTTCTCTCAGAGTTTATTTCACCTCCTATGCCACCATGAATCCCTATTTAAGTTTCATACCACCGCAGATCCCCACATATCTTTTGCACACTTAGCTACAGCCTCTTTTATTCTGTTCAAAGCACTTTCTATATCATTAGAATTTATTTCGAAATTCCATTCATGATCTTGTGAAGTTAATTTTTCACCCAGCAATCTTTCATACTGCACTCTCACACTTTTATCCTGCAACTTTTCCACTTTCATTCATACTTGCTTAATAATCTCGAGGTGATTCCGAAACAATTCATACCAACTTCAACTATTGAAATCACTGGGGAGTGATCTGTTCCACATTCAGCTCCAAGCACATCCCCAGTATTCTTTACCAAACTTCTTATTTTAGTTTCTCATCATAAACCACTAAATCAAACATTGTTCTCGAATGGCCCCTTTGCCATGTATACAAGTAAATTTAGTGCACTGCCATATATTTAGTTAGCACATGTGTGAAGTAAGATAAACAACCTTATAATTTTGTTCAATTAAATATAGAATTCATAGGAGCAACATATAGATTAAATTATAGATAATTATTTGCTAATGAAATATTTAGTTCTCACATTATAATCTCATACAAAATAAAAATCTCTCACCTTTGTAGTAGGCAAACTGTAAGAAATGATAATGGCTTGGCAACAAATCACTGTGTACTTCACCATTTAAAGAACTAAGCCTTGAAGAACACTTTTGTTTGCATTTCAAACAAAATGTAAAATGGTCTGAAACAAAAGAAAGGTTGAAAAGATCCCAAACTAAATCTCGCAAAACAGTGTTACGAACACTAATTGCTTGGTGGATTCTGGCCATCCAAATATTGTATAGTTAGGTTGGACGTTGATTGTCCCCAAATACTTTCTTAATAAGTCTTTATAAAACATGCTTCAATGGCTGCATTGTCTAAGGCACTACTCTCACAATAGACTAGACTGCCAAAGACAGGGAGATCGGAGTTCAATCCCTGCCAGGTGTACTGGGGGTGGTTTTTCCTAAAATGGTTTTCCACTCTCCCTCCACGCAGATACACTTCCTCTAAATCCAACCTTCCTAACCCCAAAACATTAGTGTAATGGGTACATAGCCGTACAACCTAAACAGGTAGTAAGGTTCAGTGCTAAAGAAAAAAAATCTTAATCAAGTCTACTTAATTCCCCATTAAGAGTTATTTATGCTTATTCATGAAATCACTCATAATAATAAATTGTGTCTCATGTTTTCCACATTCCAACACATTTTTCTCAATATCCACAACCTATAAACTCACAGATGTGAATTTAAAAAGAAAAGTAATTGAGACCCATAAAATAAACAATTGATTCAGAAATCAACACTGTACTATGTTACAGTCAATAAAGACCCATTTATGCATTACAAAGCCACAAATAGTATTTACATTCTTGCATAATTAGCATTGGGCTTGTAGTGACAAATATCTTTGAAGTCAGTACTGTTAATTTATTTATGTCCTTAAAATATTAACATGTGTTATGGGATCATATATTAGGGTAAGTGTTGTTAAATGGATCATTAGTTAGCAAATGGTGTATAACCCGAATGGCTAGTAATACGTGGTCCTAAAAAAAGCTAGCAAAACTACCAAAAACAGCATTTTCTTAAAGAATCTTTTAACGCCCAGGTTAGCAACTATTAACTATATTGAGACCCGCATCAGTGGTTATATGGTCTAATGCACAACTCCCAATTTAGGCTGGATAGCGGTGACAGGGGGTGTTCCAAGGGTGTGTTTTCCTAAATTGTTTCTAACTCTCTATACACGCAAATGTGGCTACACTTCCTTAACAACTCTACCTTACTCATCTATTTTCTACTTTAGATGTCTGCACATAACCTGAATGCCTACTAAGTTGAGAGTTGCGATGAAAAAAAACTATATTGAGAAACAAGTCTTACGGATGTCAAGTTTAATTCATGTGGTCAATTGATATTATAAAATAGTTAAGTTGACTCTAGTTATTCACAAAAATACAAACAGTGAGATTTAAAATAATAATAATATTACTTTTTTTTTTCAGAGAAAAACAGTGTTAGTAACTATCAAACAACTGGTAGTTTGCTCAACCCTACTCTACCATATTAGCACCACATCTTACTACCCGTTCGGGTTGTACACATAGTTTTTTTTTAAAAGCATATGATTGTGATAGGTTAGTGTTTGAAATGTAAGAAGATTTATTCTTATCTACAAATCTACTTTAAACAATATTTTTTTTAAATCTAGCTCAATGGAATAGTTAAATCTTAAAGCACATAAACAAAAGTACACATTTCAGTAATTTTGGTATAATAATATGAGTTGTTGGCCTTATGAAAAATTTTTTTTTTACATCCATTACTGTTTCCAGCATATGGCCTGGGTCAATTTTTATTCAAGCGATATATTTTACACTAGCAGCCTTCTAGGCCTGTCATAGTTTTTTGAAAATATATGTTAATATTAATTTTGGCATTCAATTTCCCTTTCCCTTGTTTGTTCACATAATAGTCAGAATTTTGTATTTTCCACTATTTGGGATGAATATTTGACATTAAAACAATATTTGGCTAAAACTATACACAGGCTAGTAATGAAAAATTTTTGTCAAGAGATAGCAGCACTATTGTTTTGGTACAGATAGGAACAGCCCGGTTAAAGCGTGAAGGTGATAGTAATATACTCTCTCTCATTAAACTTGACTTGATACTATTGTCAAGGTTAGAGTAAAAAGATAAAATCTTGGTGAGAGGGGGAGGGGGGGACCAGTAGGAGGGTTTAAACAAATAATGTTTACAAAAGAGTTTTGAGGTCAATGTTATTGGAGTAAAGATAATATAATTCATAAAGCTACGCCTAGCCATGGAAACAAAGAAATATTATTTTTAATATTAATGTGGGATAAAACTTATTGTGCTGTTCATAAAGATGATTTTACATTCACTTTTTGGAATATGTGTAATGAAAAAGGCATTAACTAAAGATATATTTTTTAATAAGATGAACAATTTTTTAAAAAAAACTACGATATTCCATTGAATGCAGTAAGTATAAATGCCCTTGTTATTTTTTGATAGTAATTGTATTTAACTTAAAACCGATTGGCATTAATTATAAACTTTAAATGTGTTATAAGTATCATATAGTCTTATTTATAAACCAAATTAGATACATGTTCATAGTGTTTGCACTGGCATCATACAAATTGGTCGACAAGCTTATGCAATCATGCATAGGAAGAAATAGTGATAGACAGCAACTGGCCGACACCACTTCAGTACACAAATGTTGAAATGTATCCAGTTAAGAATGATCCATGTGATCGACAAGTTAATACATTGAAAACAAAGTGTTCGACAACACTATTGTAAAGAGGAAAGAATATGTAAAATCTATCAATAGTACTTTTTTTTTAAATATCCTATTATTATTTTTGTGTTCAACATCCCTTTTTCTCAACTAATACAAAGCCTACAGTAATGAATAAGGTATCAGTGGAGAGGATTTTTTAATGACTTATGACATAGCATACTCATTTTACGTTAAAACTCTTTGTTTAAAATGTAAGTTAAAAGAAAAATCTTAACAATATTTTTCTATATTATTTCTGTTGTCAACATTCCGTTTTCTCAACTAATACAAAGCCTACAATGATGAATAAAGTATCAGTGGAAATAATTTTTTACCGACTTCTGACATAACATACTCAGTTTGTGTTAAAACACATTGTTTGTTTAAAATTCAAGTTAAAAGAAAAAGCTAACAATATTTTTATATCAATTACCGAAAATAAACGCCCTTTTGTGTATACACTTCGTTGAGTATTTAATTTCAACAACCCAACAAAATACTAAATCTTTTTTTTTTGGGGGGGGGAGGGGGGGGGAAGGTTGAATGCACGAAAGTTTTGGAAGGGTTTACTGGTAATGTATAAATCTACTAAATATGATAGTGGTCACATAGCTTACTTAATGCATCACTTACACATCATGCCTGCTTCGCCATTATAGGGAGCTTGGACTTCGAATGCATTTCAGATGTCCTGAGATTTTTTACTAAAATGCTTTTACTCTCCTTCGACACAAATTTGTCTACATTTACTCTAAATCATATCATCCTCATTCCTACATATTTATGTATAGCTCAAATGGGCCGTGATAAGGAAAGGAAAAAAATAGTAATAAGTGATGACAACTGTTCACAGGAATGTAACTACATTTTTAGTTTAATGTTCACAGGAATGTAACTACATTTATAGTTTAATGTTTACAGGAATGTAACTGCATTTATAGTTTAATGTTCACATAAATGTATCTAAATGTACAGTTGAAAAAGAATATAAGTCAAACCTGTGACCTTTGGCTTAGCGAGCCCTTTGTTTGAAATATATTGACTTATCGATTACTTGATCCATCCTTAAATGGCTTCATCTCAAAATTTGTTGATTTGTCTAGCACTTGTCCTAATAGGCATGAGCTTGTCAACCAGTTGGTTCAAGTCTTGTCAGCTACTTGACCTTAGCCTTACAAATTTTTTTTTTTACATTTTGTCACACATTTGGCTGTCTATTATATGGGCCCTACTCATGTAGGCTACTAGGTCTATGTTGCTCCCTCTTGTCGATGACTTGTCTGTCAATTACTTTGTCCTCCCATTTCAACCATTTTATTGTTGATCAGTTTGCCTGCACTTGTTTGTACTAACAATATTTGACTCAGAACCAAGGGTTTAGAAATCTTAAAGAATGCAAGCCTTCATAATAGAATAGATGTTTATACACTATGTGATTTTATCCTTCTCTTTCTAGGCAAATTTTTGTCACTTTTCTCTTGCTGCCCTAATCATTTTAATGTTACATTTACAACGGGTCTAAGCTAAGGCCAAGGGAAAATTTGTGAATAGGCTATTGTGATACTCGATAAGAAATGTCCTGGAAGTAAAACTATGTACATTTTGAAATAAATATAATTAGTAAAGAATAAAACATCTTTTTGGAACAATATAGCAATGCATTTTATTTGTGTGTGTGTTAAGATAATAATCTTAATATCTAAATGAAAATTACTTGAAATTGAAGAAACAAAGTCTGGGAACCATCCTTGATCAAAAGGCCCTTCACAAAAAGCTCTGCATTCTTCTTCTTCCTTTAAAAGCTCATCTAGCGATTCTTCAATGTAACCAATGACAGATCGGAAGTCCTCATTTCGGTAAGCTTCCGAACCATGGATATAGAGTGGAACATAATCCTGAGGGGGGAAAATGCTATTTATAAATAGTCAACCAGTAAATACTTGTGTGTTAAGAATATTTTGTCACCATTGTTCCATTATCAAACAAATTAGTCTATTAGGTAACTTATCAAAACATAATTATTTTTTAGAAAAAACAAGAAGCAGTTTATTTTGAACTAATATTTTAAAGAAGAGATTCACGTATTTTGTATTATTTTGTTTAACTACATCATTGGGGTAACTGAATTTTAATTTGATACATAGTTTATGCAAATGAAGTAGTGATCCACAAAGCTTTGCATGTAAGAAAGTGAAATCTCTATATAGTAAATGACTAATCACACCAATATATAAAAAGTACAATGTCACACTATAAAATACAAAGTAAATTAAATTTCTCGTTAGATATTTGCCATTGTTTTGCTATTGGTATTTTAAAAATGTTTCAAAAGAATGACATGGTATGTTCATTGTATAGTTGGACATGCATGGAGCAACTTGACCCACCATGTTTAATAAGACGCCTTTATGCAATAATGATGAAGGCTGGTGTTAGATTTTCATATTGTGTGCTTCAACCATAAGGCCTTAATAAATTATAAATATTGAGTGTTCAACTTAAAAGTGATCATTTTTGGAACATGATCTAAGAAATAAGCTTTTTTATTTCTAATATTAAATATAGTCTGATAATCAAAATTATTTGTCAAGAAAGAAGCTCTAAAAGTAAACATAGGGGAGCCGTTCGGGTGGCTACTTACAACTTTTTAACTTTGAACTACCGGTAATGAAAAGAATGGATCTCAATTTAAGGTTTTCAGACAGCTAGACATATATGTCACTTTAGTCACTTTAATTTTATTTCTTAGAAAAAAGACAAGGTTAAAGTTCACAGTTCTGTAAAATAAAACAATGTCCCTTTTGTAGCTCTTGTTTTATTATCAAAGAACATTGGTCAAGGATGATTAAGTGAATAAAAATTAATTTTATTTGATACAAATTTCTTTAGCTGTTGGAGTTAGCTAACTACTAGCATGTTTGACCTTAACCCATAATGTTGGGATTGAAATGGTTCAACATAATCAACAGATTTTTTTTGTATAATATCTTTCTATAGCGTATAGATAAATATTAACTTAGTATTTTAACCATAGCAAGGTGGAGCTGGATATAAACTTGACATGCACTGGTTGGTTTATTATCAAATTTACAACAATAGGGTGGAATGCCAGGCCTCCACCGTGGTTCAGATCCCACGTTTAAATTTAGGTCCTCCATTTCACCACCCTACCATTACACATTAGCGTAAGTGTGTACAACCCGAACGGGTAGTAAGATATGGTGATGATGATAGTTATGATAATGATGATGATGATAATACAATTGGTTCATGCCTGAAAAAAGTTTAATAATTCTTAAAAGCAATTGTTTCCATTAATTAGATGATGACCACTAAGCATTAAACTTTGATTTATTGAGTTTTAAGAAATACATTATGTTAATGGAGTTTAACAATTACATTGAATTTTCAAGGGAGGTTTGAGCGCAAAAAGTTTGAGAAATTCTGTGTAAGATCTTGTGACCATTGATGCAGGCTTTTAAATAGTTTATGATGTAGCTAGCTATAAGGCAATTAATACAATTACTACTGGATGGACAGCTTTGTGTAAAGTTAATTACCGGTCCAATAAATAAGATAACCAACAAGTTTTTTCAAATGTCTAAATTTTGTAATATGTCAGTGATGATAAGATTTTATTTTCAACCCGTTAGTCAGAGAAAATGCATGTATAAAATATTTATCAAATGGAGGATAGTAGCGAGGACACCAGATTGGGACAGGTATTTGGTTTTTTCTGGATCCCCTTTCTCTTCTGCACCCTTAACTCTATTATAAAATCTTGTATTCATTTCCAGCCTTTGAGCCTGATCAACTAAAGGATGCAAATATGCTCCTGGACAAGTTTATAAATGACCCAAGCACCTAAGATACCCTCCAAGCTGCATAATTTTTATTTGCTACATTTCTCTAGTCACTAAACATACTGCAAAGTGATGGCAAGAACAATAGTTATGTCACCATAAACTCATCATTTAAGTTTTTTTACCACTCTGTGTGAAGAACTTACTACCAAAGTCAATGCTACTTTATTTAAAATCTCTAATGAAAAAGGTATAAAATACAAATATCACTAAATATTTTTCTCATAAGTTTGCAATTAAATTAGAGTTGGCATATTTATGGGTGCTTTTCAAACAACAATATTATTCACTATATAGTACTTATCTATATTTTTAATACAAAACTTCATTGGATCTATAAAAAGACTGCACAGTTTGTTGTTTTATATGATGCTGTTTTGTTATATTCATTGTTGTTTTGTTTCATGATAATGAAGGTAATTCCAGGAAGTTGTATGAATGTAAAATGCAACAATATCATTGAAGTATAATAGCTTAGTTACCACTATAACACATTCTAGATTGAAACAAAATGTGTGCTTCTTGTAAGATGTATGTTATTTTAATTTCTTTATCATTAGGTGGTGTACAGCTAACCAAGTGTATTCTGAGGCATTATGAAAACATGCCACTCTTTTAATTTATCGAAGCCATACAATTACTCAAGTGGACTTAAATAAACTATTTTAACTGTGCCTGTTCCTTTTAGTGAATACAGATCTATGCACAAATTTCAAAGTTGCACCAGCACCTGTGTTTGCTCCCCTTAATGAATCCAAACCCTGGTAGTCCTTGCAGGCCGTTACCACAATAAATATGATATAGACCCAAAGTCTAAATTACTAACCTTGCACCACACCCTCTATGTACTCCTTTCAAACGGCACAACTTATTCCTTGGTAAAAAAAAAGTAATTTCCCTTTTAGCTATATGATACTTAATTTAGCTAACCAAAATAATAATATAAGCTCTTCTCAAAGGGGTCAAATTTCGATCACTGGAAACGTTGCCAAAAGGGGTTTGGCTGGTAGCATATCACTAATGGTACTTATAATGGTGGATTAAAAGCTTACAATGCATATTAATGTGGAAAATTTTCTCGGTTAACTCAATTAATAAGGGAAGCTCATAATGGTATATTAGTAACTTATTGAGTACCAAAGACAAGAAATGCTTTAATCTACGCATATGAGAGCCCACAATTAAATCAAAATTTGAAACAACTCAGTATAAATCAAATTGATATAAAATATTATTTAAATGAATCTGTTTGGTGTTATATTTCCAGGATTCACATAAACCATTTGTTATAAGCATTTTTTTTTTCAATCCTAAAATAAAGTCAAACTCCATTAAGGTTAATTTATGTTTACAGAGATATATTTTGTATGTCAAGCGAATCTTAAGTTTCTTATCTATTTTAAAATTGATTTTGAATGTGGGACATGTCAAAAGACTTATCTTAGGATTTATATCACATATTTAGCATTGTTTCAATAGATTATTTTAAAACTCTTAGTAGCTTAAATACAATATTTCTATATGTCAATAGCTTATTTAAAATAATTGAATTTTTATCTAGGATTTGTCTTAAATATTACTTGATCGGGACCAAAATTTGGGTTTTGATTATGTTTTATTTAGTTTTATCATATGATAAAATTGGAACAATTAAGAATACTTACTTTTACTTCAAAGTTAACAATTTTATTCATATCAACTTCTGGTAAACTAGAATAGAACTTGAGGTTGTTCATCATTGCTTGATCATCAGGGTTCTGTACAAGGTAAGTAAAAACAGAAGAAGCTGCTTTTTGGATTAAATTTTTCTGAAACAAATAATTTAAGAAACATGATTAAAACCAACACTATACTTATTTACTTATGTTATGGCATAAGAAACTCGAAAGTACATTGCCACACATATAAAAGTACACTACCTATCCCCTTTCTATCTTTAGCTAGTTATATCCAGCCCACCCCATTAAACCCTATCTCTTCCGGGTCCATTCTAATGCTATCCTTCCATTTGTATCTAGGTTTTCCCACTGGTCTCTCCCCATTGGGTTTACCAGTCAATATGCTGAATACAGTTCTATATTTTCCCATTCGCTGCATATTCTGTCCAGCATAATCCATGAGACTTGATTATCCCAACAAATTCCTCTGGTGGGTACAGGGTATGTAACTCTTTATTATGTATCCCCCTCCACTCCCAAGTATCTTCTTCCCTTTTTGGACCAAATATATTCCTAATAACCTTGTTTTTAAACACACTATTTATTTTTGTCATCTAATCTAAGAGACCATGTTTCACACTCATAGAGAACAGCTGGTAAAACTATTACCTTGTATATTCCAAGTTCTCCAATCTCAACTTACTGACCGAGTAATAGTATGGATTTCCCTAATGTATTCTGTTCCCAATTTCCATTTTCAGCATTCACTTCTAAACCTATTTCCTTACTAGCCTCCAATAAAATGTCAGCGTTTATCTCAACAGTGTAATGTTCACAGTGGCGAACTCTTATTTTGTTTCAAGTGCATGGATAAGGTATGTCCTATTTTCATTAATCTGTTTTTATGTTAAATATGGTTGGTGTATTTCCTCACATACTTTAGCCAAGGATGAGATGGCAGTTTTGAACATTAGCAGTTTTCTATTTCACATTTTAAGTTTGGTTTTATATTTCTTAATAATATTGTTTTAATTATTATTTTTCATTTTGGCATATTTAAGTTCTTCAGGCACTTTAAAAGTTAATATATTCTATTTTATATTAGATGTGCTTACTGGGTGAATTGGACAGTGAACAAAGCAAAAGATTGAGGTCAGCAGTTTGGTTTCGTTTGAAGAAATCTCCCTCCTCGGGATCAAATGCTGACAATGTCCAACCAATTAGAAGGCTGAGATTTAAACATTATTTTTACAATAGGTCCAAATTACTGTTTCATATAGGAGTGGTTTCTGACGTAAGCAGAGAAGTGGAAAGGGAGTTTCTTGAAGAGACAAAGCCCGGGCAATACCCAATAAGGGTTGGCTAAACCATGATTGTAAAATAGCAGTGATTTATACCAGTGATTATTAACGGTGACTGGTAGTCACAGTGTTTTGTCAACTGATATTTTTTCACAGTCGCAGTTTGTTGCTTTATCAATATTTTGCCCCAATCACCACTCTTTACTATAACAAAGCAATGTGTTGGACCTTAGATAGAAACACAGGGCTGCCAACTTTCCAGTCTTTAGAGATTAATAAATAACATATTTATTTTTGTTAAACTGAAAAAAATTCTAGTTGGGAATTAAAGTACTAAGAACAAAGACTATCTTTGAGGAATATTACTGCCAGTAGCATCTCGTGACCAAAATTCTTAGGCACGCATGGAAGGGGTGCCCAAGCTTAAAAGGGGAGGTCCAGATTTTTTTTATGCTTCAAGAAGCTATTTGGAGGTTTTTTTTTATAATAGTTGTGGCTTTGGGCGTCCTTTTGTTCTTTGATTTACATTATTGGGTTATTACTTATTATAGATATATACTTATAAACTTTGGTTTTTAGCTTTCACTGACTGATACACACATCAAAACAAAAGCACCTGCTACAATAATCTCCACAAAACTCTAAAGCCCGGTACACACGACACAACTTTTTGTTCAAAAAGTTGTGCAAGAAAATATTGGTATTTAATGTAAATAATTTCTTAATCAATCCTAAATATTATGAATATAAAAAAACTGTTTTTCAATGTTTTAATATCCTTTTAAAACAGTTGAAAACCTTTATATTTGGGGTTTAAACTCCTTCAATTATAATTATTTGTTTCGATTTCAAGCATTTAGCTGTTTCTTACAATCACTCTAAAAAAAATAGCCTAAATGGTTTGGAACTCCAAACAGACTTTCTCACTCTATTGTTTAAAAATGGAGATATTTACTCAAAATTCGTAATATAATATACACTAGTGAACCCGAGAAAAAATTGCACTATACATATGTAAAACATTTTTTGACTCGTGGTTTTAAATTTTATGATTTTATTTTTAAAGAACTAACATCTTCATTTGTATAGTTGGATCAATAAAAAATATCGATATTGGGTCCCCAAGGGTCAATACTTTGTATTAATTTTTTTTGCATTTTATTAGGGGATGCACATCTTATGGTTATCGCATTGCTATTAAATTTCTCTTTTATAAATTTTGACCAATAAAATAGGTAGTTATTGACTATTGAGTCTAAAATGAGAGTGATAGAATTGTTGTAGCCGATTATGGGAAAATGGATTTTTCCTCTTTTCACCCTTAGTAAATTGCTATTAATTTTAGGGTTAGACAGACACATAGACAGATGGCGTCGCAAAAACCACTTTTTAGGATGCAAGGGGGCATGGAACATCAACATCCATCAACATTTCAGGCTAGATTTTTTGACGGCTGTAATACCTTACCTTAAAGTGTTGGCAAAGTTAAAATATATATATATATATATATATATTTACTTATGGCTTGGAAACTTTTGGTTTCATAAAAATATATTTCAAGTAAAATATGTTTATTATAAATAGATCTACATCAATGCAATGATAAGTAATTTCATATCTCAAAGACTTACAGAGATAAAAGTAAAAACTAGAATTTATGCATCAGACCGGAACCCTTAAAGTCATTTTCACGAAAAATTGAGAGTAGCCATTGGGTTTGTAGTATTGATCAAAGCTTATAAATTAAATTGAATTAACATTTTTAGAGCCGATTCTGATAAAATCGATTTTTTCTCTTTCCACCCTTAAGGAAACTACCCTTAATTTTAGGGTTGGATATCCAATTCTAAAAATGCCTTGGGGTAGCCCCACGAAAACATTGTATACCAAGTTTTAGCCCAATCGGTAAAATAGTTTAGGCTCTAAACCGAGGTATAGACTGACAGACAGAAAGACGGCATTGCGAAAACCACTTTTTTGGATTTGGAGGATCATGAAACGTCGACATTCGTCAAAATATCGAGTTCAATTTTTTTCGACGTTCACAATGCTTGCTCTACCTGTGAACAAGGGTTTCGTGCTGGGGGGGGGGGGGCGTTGCCCCCCCCCCCCCCGCCCCCATGTTGGTTAAAAGCTTGAAAGTTGGGAAGTTTGTGAGATTTGAGATCTGGAGTTAGGAAATTCTAGGTTTATTCTGTACCCCATTATTTTCTATTATGAAAGTCCTTAATCACAGACTTGTACAGACAAATTTAAAATTTCCCAACTGTTGATCCCTACTCTACAAAAATCCCAACTTAAAAAATCATCAAACATTTAAGGAGATTCCTTGTTTAGTAGAGTGTAGAAATCTTAGTTAATCAAGTAGTTTAGTAGCACCATTGTCAGTAGGCAGAGACAACGGCTGGTGAGTATATGCTGAATGCGGTACAGAAACGAATCATTAGGGAACATGAGCTCCCCAGTAGCAAAATTTCACTCCCCCAGCAATACTTGAAGTAGCAGCATTGTCAGCCAATGTTTTGTTTATTGTTTGGTGTTTTTAGTTGTGACTTTCGTGGCTGCTAGACTGCCACAGTTTTATGATTCAAATTATCATATGTTGTATAGCCAATGCCTTAATTAGGGCTTTATTAAATTTTGAAAGAATAAATGCAGTGAATGTTATACAACATTTTATTGTTTTCTTATTGAAAGCTCTGACTGATGAAATGAGGACAGTGAGATTAGTGTTATTGTTTTACTTCTGAATACACACTATTTTTTTCTAGCGAGTATACATAATAGTTTTAATTGAACTGATGTATCTAATGTCATTGTTTATTAAAATAGGCTTTCATTAAAGCAATTTAAATAGGCTCAAACCAACAATGAAGGAAGAGGAGTAAAAGGGCTGTGTTACATTGTTACAACTCTTATAATTTTTCATTTGATTAAGTAGACTACATTAAACAAAAAATTAAGTTTTTTCTTACCCTTTAACATTTTCAAATTTGCGGTACTTTTTAAATTAGTTATTTAGTGTTTGATTTGCATGAAATTTCGGATAACCATGTTGTTTAGCATGCTGATTTCGAATTTGCCATAAGTTATTTAATAAAATGTCAGGGGAAGCCCCTTCACCCTCACACGCTTAATTACAATATGTACCAGTATTAACATTTTGGGGGAAATTCCATGGGGCTATGAAGCAGGACATTGGTAGACAGGTATCAAAATACTGCAGAAATATCAATAAATTCCATTTTTATTGCTTTATTTTACAGTTGAAAATGTTTTTAAATAAACATGACCAAATTGCTAATTTTTTGATAAAGTGACGAGTGAGTTCTACATCTCAAGGAGCTTACTAGTTAAATCTAGCTTCCAGCTGTGTTATAATAAAGCAGCGGTTTCCGACTTGGGGGTCGCAGCGTATTTTGGGTGGGGTCACAATATAGAGGTTTTATATTTATATTTACTTTTTCAAGGATTTTAATGAGTATAAGAAGATGTGAAATTCTAATAGAAATGTAAGTTGTTAAAGTGCTAAAAACGACCTAGTTACTGCTTACAGTAGCCCCATGGCTTCTTTGGTGCTTACTGACAGTCCACAGCTGACAGCTAAAAGCTTTAAAAAGTTACCAGACCAAATTATGTATCCCTACGCCAAACCATATGATCTGCAAAAACATGTGTTTAGCAGCTGACACTTCTGAGAGTCAAAATGTAGGTATATACCTAAATGTTGACTGTCAGAAGTCAGCTGTCAGCTGTCAGTCAGCACCAAAGAAGCCATGGGGCTACTGTAGGTTCCTTTTGGCTATTCTATACTGATAGCTTCATGGCTCAAGCTGACTTGTTTACTGTGACAGCCTTGTAATTCTGCTAGCATAATATAAAATCATCCTCCCAGCCCCGGGCTTGCTGATTCTATTTTACTACAGATTAGTCACATATAATCATCATTATAAGCAATTTATAATAATTAAAACAAGCATTAGTGGACATGCAGGTTTAATGTCTTTTGGTTTGGTTTGTTAGTGAAGGTGAAGAAGGATTTTAATTCTGGCCAGGGGTAGTTTATCCTAAATCTCTCCAAGAAAATAAGGGTACATTTCCTCTATATTTTACCTATCCCACTGGTGTAGCTAACTGTAGATAGTCTGGGCTAGTAGTAATACACAGTAAAAAAAACTAGGATTTGAAGGGTTTTAAGTTATCAAAGGGTCACGATGCCCTCATAGATAAAAAGTTGTGGTCATAAACTTCAAAATGTTGGAAACCGCTGTAATAAAGCCAGTTAATTTTTTAAAATATAAAATACATTTTTGAACAATATCTGCAAATCTAAATAAATATTGTGAAAATTAAAAAATGACACCTGGCCACAGAATCGAACCCCGGACCTTCAATTTTCAGAATATTATATCTAGATGGATAATTCCTCACTAAAAAGCATAAATAATAGCTTCGGCTATTTGATTCTTGAATAAATATATTCAAGCTCAATTGGATATTTAGCTCAGATGCAGATCAACTGAAATAAATAATAATTCAAGTTGCACTGAAAAGGACTCGTAGCTTTAAAAATCCAGTATGAACAAATACACAAAATTGTCACCAAAGGGAGTGGGGGGTCTCAAACCAACCCCAGAATTTTATGAACAAAATGGCTTTATTTATGGTTCAAACAATATAAAAATTAAGATACAAGTACAAATTAGGGGGCTGTGTTACCATAAAAAGCACTTCAGAGAGGTTCTAGAGGTGTTTAATATTTAGAATTTTTTCTAGCCTTCACAGTTAGTGGGGTAATGTTGCCATAAAAAATCACTTAAGATAGCTTCTAGTGTTGTTTAATATTTATAGTTTTTTTCTAGCCTTCAGCAGTTAGGGGTTTATGGTGCCATAAAAAGACACTTCAGATAGCTTTTAGAGGTGTTTAATATTTAGAATTTGTTTCTAGCCTTCAGGAGTTAAGGGGTCATGTTACTATAAAAAAAAACTCTTCAGATAGCTTCAAGAGGTGTTTAATAATTAGAATTTTCCTAGCCTTTAGCAGTTAGGGGGTAAACACTTCAGATATCTTATAGAACTGTTTATCAATTATAATTATTTCCAACTTCTGGCAATTAGGAGATGTGCCCACCAAACCCCGCCTGAAATTATTGGTTGGCTACAGCCTTGCTAATAAATAAATTTAAAAATACAGTTTCCTAAATGCTTGGTTAAAGGCTTGATTATCACCCCAAATTTAAAAAAATGGGAGCCTCCTTCTACCCCCTACTCCACCCCCCCTCACGTTCTCAATTTTGCCCTTCTTGTGGGAATTTTTCTAATTTCGAAATGCTTAGATTTGGGAAAAACACGGGTTCACCCGCCGCCCCCAAAATATATAATTTGTACAACACCAGTGAGGTAGCGATAAAAAGTAAAAATATTGATATTGGGTCCCCGAGGTTGTATTAAAATGTAGACTTCCGGTTTAAGTTTTTTTACATTTTATTAGGGGTTGCACATCTTATGATTATTAAATTGCTATTAAATTCCTCATTTATAAATTTTGAACAATAAAATAGGTAAATATTGACTAGTGAATCTAAAATGAAGAGATAGATCATTGCTGTACAAACATTTCCCCTAAGAGGTTGAAAGAAAGAGAACATAAACTTTTTGAGAAACTTACTTATATTTAATTACCTTATGGCATTGGAGAATTACTGAGTTAAAACTTATGTATCTCTTTACAACTAAAGCTCGAAAAATTGTATAAATATATTTGACAATATCTCAGAAACTATTGGTTTTATAAAAATATATTTCATATAAAAGTTTTTTTATTTTTAATAGTACTACATTTTTGCAATGATAAGTTATTTAGTATCTCAAATATTTGCGGAGATACGGAAATTTCAGCTTCTGTAAAGTACCCTAAAAGTCATTTTCATGGGAAAATGAAAATAGCCAGTCGTCATAAATTGAGCTTAAACCAGGGACACACACACACACACACACACGATGAGAACCACCATCTCTCAACTGAGAGGCTAATACATCAGAAATGTCGTAATTGGTGTCCTAACTGTGGGGCAGGTGATGTGGATTGTCATAATTGGCGGCCCAACTGAGGGGCTAGATAACCCATCGTGCCCGTGCCCAACATGCTCATCGAGAATCTTTGCCCGTCGCACAGCTAATTCATACCAATCCACGACGTGAGGAAATCATATCATACGAATAAAATAAAAGGCATAGACTACAAATGGAAATTTACAAGTAAAGTATAGACAGATCATGGTAACATTTTGATTCATTCTAGGGTTGTGTTTAAATAATAATTAATAGGTGAGTGTGTAAAGTGTAGCTCATTTAAATGTTGGTATTGTAAGGTTCATTTATGTACAGTAGCCCCATGACTTCTTTGGTGCTTTGGTGCTGAAAGCTGACGGCTTTGAAAAGTTACCAGACCGAATTATGTATCCCTACGCCGAACCATATGATCTGCAAAAACATGTGTTTAGCAGCTGTCACTTCTGACAGTCAAAATTTAGGTATATACCTAAATGTTGATTGTCAGAAGTCAGCTGTGAGCTGTCAGTCAGCACCGAAGAAGCCATGGGGCTACTGTAAGTTAAGATATTTTGTTATAGTATAAACATTAATTTTAAGAAAATGGGTAATAAGAAAGAAGTAAAAAAGAATGTAAGGGAGGAAGAAGAAATGGATGAAGAGCAAAGACATAATAACCAATCATCATCGTCATCATGGTATTAGCTGCTAGCAGCTTAGACATAAAAATAAGAGTCCCTCTTAATCACTTATGATTGCTGTACACTACAGCCTTATTCTGCACGCCTGCCTGGCATTGGGGTAGAAACTAGAAACGCAATAATATTTCTCCGTGCCGGGCTGTGGCCTAGAGCAGTCCAGCTGGCTATCTGGCGCATGCGCTCATGGTAGTCAATGGGCGGATAGCTCCAGTGTGTGGGGTAAGTAGATGGTCACATGATTTGGTGCTTGTATGGGCGGTTCTGTAATGCAGCCCAGACAGCCAGTTTCTGTGTCTAGGCGAGTGTTAAGTGGCGCGCCTTTTGTGTCGGGCTGTAATAATTATGTTTGAAAATCGCAATTATTATAGCAGTGTAGTAGTAGTGATCTTTATGGTTGCAAGTTAAGAATATGTATAATTTATGAGTGGTGGGGGAGGGAGATTTATTTTTATATCTTATTTTCAGAAGCTCAGGATGACCTTAAAAATATATTTTTAGGGCTTAAATTATAAAATGTCCAAACCCCCAGACCCTCTGGTAACCCCTCCCCCAAATTCAGCCTTCCCAATGTTGAAATCAACGAGCCGCGATGGATTAGGGGAATATTCATGGAATGTGGAGCCAGTAGGGACTAGCTCACATACAGAATAATTAGAAGAGGAGAGTTTAGTGGAGTATGGACCAAGTAATCCGCTAAGATTAGGTAAGAATGGTGAAGCAATTTCACATATAAGCACAGATGTTGACCTAGGTAAAAGTAAGTCTATTCAGGAAAAAAGAAGACTTAAGCAAGATAAAGTAGAAGGGGATGGAGGAAATAAAATGCAGGTAGACATCATGAAAGAGATAGAAGCTCTAATGGAAAGTAACAGAAAAAGTATCAGAGAAATAAGTGAAAAATAGAAGCAAGTAAGAGGGAAACTAATGAAAAAATATAAGCGAGTAAGAGAAAAACTAATGAAAAGATAGAAGCGAGTATGTAATTTTGAAGTAATTAACAAAGAACTTCATAAGCTAAAGAGTGTACAAAACAAGTACTTAGAATGGCCGAGTAGTAAAGTGTACGTGAATATTTTACTAAAAAACCGAAATAAGTACATACATACCTAATCACCGTGGCTACAAAATATAACCATCAAACCTCCGCCACCAAGATTAGTATTAAAGGGAAGGAACAGCCTAGATTACTGTAACTCTTTTTTGTATGCACTTTATTGACAATCAAGTCATTTGAATTCGATGTAACTCTTATGTATTTCTTATAGAATCCCATTATCTGATTGTATATTACGGACATTATTAGAGAAAAATTTTTTATGTTGTAAATTGATATTGCTGCTCGTCCTAAAATTAATAATTTATAAACTGATTATAATTTTTATTAATTGGAAAGAATTTATGTTATGTTTAAATGTCTAATATAGTGTGTAGAAGTCACAGCCTTATTTCATCTTATGAAGTTATAAATTTACATTTTTACCAGTTATAAATAAACTTGCAGAAAGGCCATAATTGATACTACTCGTGATTTTATTTAACTACAACACTAATTCCCTGATGTTGTAAAATGAGTAGGTGTTGACACCTGGGTTTGGTTGGGTTGAGTGGTGGTCATTAAAGATCCCTGATGATTTACTAGTGTATTTATTTTTGATGACGCTGCTCCAGAAAAATTTTAGGCTTTGTTTTAAAATTGTGTAAAAGGAAAAAAAACATATATAAAAAGAAAATGTATTCAGGAACTTGATAAAATCTTAACTAAAAAAACCAAACATCTTTTGCTTACTTTAACTTAAATTGTTGCAGTTCAAGCTTGATCTATTCATTTAAAAATGAAATCCATTCTTCTTGTTTTAATTTGTGCAAAATTTTCAATAATTTTTTCCTTGATCGCTGGATGATAATTGAGGAAATTTTTCTCCATTGAAAGTATTGCAAGCGCATTTAGTCTTTCGGTTAGATAAAAGAACCGAAAAAAAAATTAATCAAATAGAATAGCGGTAAGCAGAATAATAATTTAATTCTACACTCTTCTACACTTTATCACATTCAAGAATATGGTACACGGTTTTTAAGCCAAAATTTTCAATATTTTTTTCTTTGATCTCTGGATGACAATTGAGGAAATTTTTCTCCATTGAAAGTACTGGAAGCGTATTTAGTCTTTCTGTTAAATAAAAGAACCAAAAAAAAATTAATCAAACAGAATAGCGGGAAGCAGAATAATAATTTAATTCTACACTCTTCAACACTTTATCACATTCAAGAATATGGTACATGGTTTTTAAGCACAACACACGCTGAGTAAAAAAACTTTTTTCCACCATCACGCCAGAGCCGGTGTGGCAGGAAATCTTTAGACTAGGAAATTTTTAGATAGTGGTTCTTTGTCAATTCCGCCCTTAGGAAGTGTATGTGTGTGTGTGTGTGTGTGTGTGTGTATGTCAAGATTCTCTTTTACACGAAGATAGCAGCAGGGAGTATTTTTATGAACAGTTTATAAATAATAACTTACTTATTTATCATTTGCTTGCTCAGCGATGGTGAATATATTAATCTAAATATAAAATGACCCAAAATGTAAAGCTTTTAATTTATTTTTATTTAGAAAGTCATGAAGCATCGACATTTATCAAAATCTAAAGTTCGATTTTTGACTATCACAACACTTTCTCTCTCCAAGGGGTCGAGAAAGTAAAAACTCCAAAGAGCTTCGAGGGGCATCCATTTTTTTTAAAGTTAAAGACTACTTTAAATAAATTCTTAAGTCTTACGGCATTCGATTTTAAAAATATTTCTGAGGAAGGCCTTTCTAAATAACTTATAGAGGCGTGTGACTACTCTATAATTATATAATATAATTTAAAATGTGATATACTAGGGTGTCAAATATTCAAAGGCTTTTGACATAATATGCTAATTAATTGTCTTTATTTTTTCCCTTTAAAGATAAGATTAAAAATCACTGGTGTTGATACTATGAAGGCTTTGGTAAATAGCTAAGGTGGGAGAATTTAATAAAGTAGTATTAATATACTTGGACACGAATTTCCTAGTCAACATTGAAATTATTAGACCGCATTCAGTGTCAAAGAGATTCCGTTCTTTTTAGTGCATTCCGATGCTGCACTAGAGTCTTTCTTGCATTCAGACTAATAATATCCTGAACTAATGTTTTCCGCTTACACTGGCACTGCGAGAGCAACAGTGCTCTCTCTACCTGGCAGTCCCGCCTTCCTCCCCGCCCCCTCCTATGTGCGCATGCGCACAACAGTCAAACACCACGTCACTGGCACTGTGAAGCGCACAGTTCCATAAAAAGATTTTTGTATCTTTTTCATAAACTGGGGGATGGCTACTGAAGTACTGGCATTAAGCTTAAGGAATATATATTGTACTACAAAAATAAAGAAAGAATTAAAGAAAAAGGACTCATTATATTAAATGTTATCGGTAATATCAAGTGGCAATAGGGAGTTCCGCAGTGCCTATACACGAGCTGCCACTGTTTATATATTTGCTTCGTCACTTGATCCATACTCATCCTTTCATAAATAAGTGTATTTTGTAAAATGTGCTTCATGTAGTATGTATTCTCGTGGATGTCTAAAATAAAAGATTATATTGACTGAGGTATTTCCGTGTATTATTTCATCATTTTATGATGCATCATACAAGTTTATAATATTTCTATAATTTTATTCCCCTATAACTCAAAAACCTATAGCATAGGAAATTTGTATTTACGCAAGTGACTTTAGACATGTGAGATAATCCAGTACAGCGATTTTAATAAAAATCTTGGAAGTAGTGGGTTTTTTTTCTTGTCCACATTGAAAAAGATAACAATAGTTACCCAGACCTGGTTGCGAAGGGGCCCCCCCCACAACAGTTAAAGCTTCGGGTCCACAAAAATGAAGGTCCGCCACTGAGTGAGAGATACACTGATGTTCCAACACAAGTGGGGTAGAGGTTGGTTGGTTGCCTTGCAATCTTGTCATCACGGTGACATGAAAGCTGATGCCTGTATAAAATGCTCCATTGAATATGATGTATCGTGGTCATTTTTGACGCGGCGTTCTCTAGGTTACGGCGACACACTTTTCAGATCGTGACGACATGAATGATGTGCGGCAGTGTATAAAAGCACTCATTGTCTCCTGTGTACTTAAAGACCTTGCGTCATGTGTGTTTTTTTTCTATATAAGCAACATATGCCGCGCGTCATGAAAAGGGTCTGAGGAAATAATAAAAAAACATAGTCCAAGGTTGTGGGTTGCCAGCTTCTTCTATTCTACCACTCGTGATGGATCCGTGTGTTTTCTTCCTTATAGTGTTGCCATTTTAGGAACAAATAAAGTGGTAGACAATAGATACCCAACCCAGTGGTGTAGTCGTAAATTTAGCGCTAGAACGCAAGGCCGTTGCCTCCCCCCTCAAAGTTTAAGGGTGGGGGTAGGGTTTGAGGGCATAACCTTTCAACCATCGTAGACGAATCAATTCAATAAACACAGTCTCTAGAAGCTATTTGGAGCATTTTTTAATGGTTACTAAGGCAGAAACTTCACCCTATAATTCCAAGAATTTGCATAGAGCACAGTAAATTTAATCAGAAATTTTGATTGATAGTATGAAAAAGTTTTAATATACAATATTGATATGAAATCAATTAGTTAACTTGGAGTTGCATAGCATAAAACTTTACCAACAAAGTATGTCCTCGATTGTGGGTCCACAAGGTTCAACAGTTCGTATTAAAATTTCGACTTCCGGTTAAAATTTTAACATTTTATTAGGTGTTGCACATCTTCAGGTCATCGCATTGCAATTCAATTCCTCATTTATTAATTTTGACCTATAAAAAATGTAAATATTGACTATTGAGTCTAAAATTGGGATAGCTTATTGTACAAACATTTTCCCTAAGAGGTTAAAGGAAAAATAACAAACTTTTTTGAGAGATTTACTTATATTTAATAACTCTATGGCATTAGAGAATTATTGTGTTAAAACTTAAGTAATATCTCTCTACAACTAAAGCTCACAAAGTTGTATTAATATATTTGCCAATATCTCAGAAACTGTTGGTTTTATAAAAATATATCTCAAATACAAGTTTTTTATTTTCAATAGTACTACAATTTTGTAGTGATAAGCTATTTATTATTTCAAATAGTTTCAGAGATACGGAAATGTTCGCGTTTGTACAATTTTGCAGTTATAAGTTATTTATTATTTCAAATAGTTTCTGAGAAGGGAAATTTTCACTTTTGTAAAGTACCCTAAAATTAATTTTCATAGGAAAATAGAAATAGCCATTCTATTTATAATCTTAATCAACGCCTAGATACGAATTTTAATCAAAATCATTAGAGCCGATTTTGAGAAAATCGATTTTTTCTATTCTCGCTTTTTATTAATTTACTCTTAATTTTAGGGTTAAACAAACACACATACAGACGGCATTGCAAAAACCACTTTTTAGGGTTCGGGGGCAGGCGTGGATTCAGGAGCGGGGGGTCAAAGGATAATTCCCCCCCCCCCCCCTTGTGAACGTAGAAAATTAATACAAAAAAAAAAAACAAATTAAAGTTCAAATTTTATAGAGAAAATACAACACCGATAAATTATATATTTTTACTTTCTCTCTATCTTACAGGTAGAGAAAGTATGGTGATCTTCAAAACAATCGAACTCGAGATTTTGATGAATATTGACGTTTCATGACTCCCTGAATCCGAAAAAGTGGTTTTTGAATTTCCGTCTGTCTGTACCTCCAACTAGAGCCTAAACTATTTTACCAATTGAGCTAAAACTTGATCTAGGGTTTTCATAGGGTTGCCCTGAGGGGTTTTTGGAATTGGATATCCACCCCTAAAATTAAAGGTAGTTTACTGAAGGGCAAAAAGAGAAAAGTCGATTTTATCAAAATTGGCTCTAACGATTTTGATTAAATTTAATTTATAAACATTAATAAATATTCCAAACAAAATGGCTACTCTCAAAGATTTCGGCAAAATGGCTTTAAGGGCTCCGGTCTGATGCGTAAATTAACATTTTTTATAATATCTCCTAAAATATTTGAGATATGAAATTATTTAGCATTACAAATATGTATATATATTTTTAATACAAATATTTTATTCGAAACATATTTTTATAAAATAAATAACTTTCAATCTATACGCAATTATATAGATATTTTTTAACTCTTTGGACATTAAAGTTTAAGTATTGCGACCGTAAAAAAAACTAACCTGAAATGTTGATGGATGTCGACGTCTCATAACCCCCCGAACCCTAAAAAATAGTCTTTTCAATGCCGTCTGTCTCTGTGTCTATTAAAACTTAAAATTAAGAGTAGTTTTATAAGAGGCGAAAAGAGAAAAACTAGGTTCTCTCAAAATCTGCTCCAACGATTTTGATTAAAATTTGTTTCTAGGCGTTGATTGATTAAGATTATACCCCCCTGCGGGACGGGGTTTAGAATAGTCCCGCAGTAACCCCTGCTTGTCGTAAGAAGCGACTAAAAGGGGAGGCTTCTGTGCAGGACGTACCTCGTGTGGGACAAAACTATCCTATATCTTTCCTTTCACATCATTTTCTTCTTCCTTCACATTCCCCCTTTTTTTAACTCTTCCCCCTTCGCTTTATCTACCCTTACCTTTTTCTTTCTTTCCCCCACCGTTCATCCTGCACAGAGGCCTTTGGCCTTTCCGTTGACGACCTTGGCAACTAACTCGGCTCTTCTCTGTTTATTATTGGATACCACTGCCTTGAGCTCCTAAATGAAAGTGCGCCGGTTGCAATACCTTAGTAGAAGGGCCTTAGGGATGACAATAACCGGGTACCCTACTTTGGGAAAAGATCGGTTGCGTTCATGAGGGCCCGGACGTAAAATTGGCACTTTCCTACACCCACTTGCTGCGACGACCTCTCTCTCGGTGATGCTCTATGCGAAGGTTGTCATGTCTAGCGTCGTATAGAGCCTCTCGCCTCTTGTCACCCAAAATATAAATTGCCCTAACTGCCACTGCGCAGTTAATATTGCAAAGACTCCTACAAGACCTGTGCCACTCATCTCTATTCGAGACAAACAAAAACAGCCGGCATCATCTGTGGTGATGCAGAAAATAATACAAGGGGCGACACCCTCACAAAAGTCGTCACCACCACCTGTACCCCCGAGGAGACCAACTCTGGGAACACCCCCGAGCCCTCCTCGGGGAACTCCCCCGAGCCCTCCTCGGGGAACTCCCCGATCCCTCCTCGGGAACTCCCCCGATTCCTCCTCGGGAAACTCCCCCGAGCCCTCCACGGGGAAATAAATTGCGTGCGGCCACTGTTGAGTCGCTCACCCTCGCCTCTGGGCCTCCAGAGGCCGGGATGAGTGGTGGAACAGGTGAGGCCGCCAAGGCGAGTCCCACTGGTGCCTTGAAGAAGGACCAGCGAGAGACCGCCGAAAAGAATTATATGAAAAAAGCGTCGAAGGCCTTAACAAAGCTTTCGCGCAAGGATCCAACTACCCAGTCTCTCCAAAATAAACCGAAGCCTCTCCTGAAGCGGTAGGTCCAGGAGAGACTGGGAAAGGCTAGAGGACCTAAAAAGGCCCTCAACCAATTTTTTTTTTAAGAGATAGTGTCATGGATTGCGAGGATAATTAAATCTTATATTAATAAAGTATGTCGCTACTACAATGGAATTGTAGGGGTTTCTATACTCGTGTAGAGGAAATTAAACAACAAATTTCTTCCCTGCATCCTTCCATCTTGTGTTTGCAGGAGACCCACTTCCGCCCAAATGACAACCCGATGCTTCGTGGGTATGATGTGTATCGTACCGACAAGCCTTTCTTTGATCGGGCTAGCGGAGGTGTGGCTATATTCGCACGAAGCAATATATATCGCAAAATATTAACATCGTTTCTGATCTCCAAGTTATCGCTGTCCGAGTCTCCCTTGCTTTGGAGATGACCGTATGCTGCATATACCTCCCGCCAGGTGAACGTATTTCGAATAGGAGCTTAGAGGCCCTCTTTATGCAACTTCCCGCCCCCTATATCATCTTGGGGGACTTTAATGCGCATAACCTGGTGTGGGGATCTAATTTTACAGATGCCCGCGGGAGGATGGTAGAGGATATTCTTGTCTCGGGAAACCTGGTGCTAATGAACACCGGGACCCAGACACACTTCTCCACTTTTAATGGTGTATCCTCTGCCATCGACCTAACTTTATGTAGCCCAGGTATCGCTGCCCTCTTCCTTTGGGATGTCCATACGGACCTATGTGGAAGCGATCACTTCCCTATACTGCTTTCCCCACTCCAAGATTGCCCAAGTACGGCACGAGTTCCCCAATGGGTGATTAAACGTGCCGACTGGGATAAATTCCGCGAGCTCGCCGTTTTCCACGAATCTCCTTCTCCTGACGTCGATGGTAAGACTGAGTATTTTACTTCGACGGTCATCGCGGCGGCGACGGCTTCCATCCCTAAATCCTCGCCAAATCCGCGCCACCGTCCCGTTCCCTGGTGGAGCGAAGAGTGTCGGTTGGCTATTTCTGACCGTCGAAGGGCCCTACGTCTTTTTCACCGACGTCCTACCTTGGAGAACCTGGAGTCATTCCGGATTCTACGTGCTCGAGCTCGCCGTATCATTCGTGAAAGCAGAAGAGAGTCTTGGAGAAAATTTATTTCAACCCTTACAATATCCACTCCCACAACTAAGGTTTGGGATAATATCCGTAAATTACGTAATAGCAACAATTCCAATAACAATATACCTGCCCTCATGTCTAACGGTTCACGTGTCTCCTCCCCTGTGGAGGTCGCCAATGTATTGGGCTCGATGTTCGCCGCTATTTCTAGCACTGCGAGCTACTCTAACGAGTTCGCGGTGCATAAGCGCAGCATCGAGCGCCTTACTATTGATTTTGGCCAAAGTCGGGGGGAGGATTATAACTCCCCCTTTACTAAAGAGGAACTTACCTATGCCCTGTCCCAGGCGGGCAATACAACTTCTGTCCCGGATGATATCCATTACGAAATGTTGCGCCAACTGTCCCCTGCTGGACGGGCGTTCCTCTTAGATCTCTACAATTGTGTTTGGGAATCTCGTCAATTCCCAACACTGTGGAGGCAAGCAACCGTTATCCCAATATATAAAAGTGGCAAGGATAAATTAGAGCCAACTAGTTATAGACCGATAGCCTTAACTAGTTGTGTATGCAAAATATTAGAGAAAATGATCAATAAAAGATTTATATGGTATCTAGAATCCCGCAATCTACTATCCAATATGCAATGTGGCTTTCGCCGTAACCGATCCACGGTGGATCACCTTGTTCGCCTTGAGACAGCAGCTCGTGACGCTTTCCTCCATAAACAGCACCTCTTGGCTGTCTTCTTTGATTTGGAGAAGGCTTACGACACCACCTGGTGGTACGGCATTTTAAAAACCCTGTTTAATTGGGGGTTCCGGGGGAACCTCCCTATTTTTATATCTAATTTTATGTCTGATAGACACTTCCGGGTAAGGTTAAACAACACCTTATCCGATGATTTTATTCAAGAAAATGGGGTGCCTCAGGGTAGTATTTTAAGCTGTACGTTATTCGCTATCGCGATAAATAGCATCGTGGACAACGTGCGCGTACCTGTCCGTTCATGTCTTTTTGTGGATGACTACGCAATTTATTGCAGTTCATCGAGTCTACACAGAGCTGAACGTCAGATACAATTAGCTGTCAACAATCTGTGTATATGGGCATCGCATAGTGGCTTTACCTTCTCAGCGGCCAAGACGACGGTAGTCCACTTCCACAGATTACGCGGAATACAGCAAGTCCCCAATATTTTAATGAACCATGTTGTTTTACCAGTCTCGGAGAGCGTTAGGTTCCTGGGACTTTTATTTGATTTTAAACTAACTTGGATCCCCCACATCAAAGACCTGAAAGCGAGGTGTATCAAGGCATTGAATTTGCTCAAAGAGGTTAGCGGCCGGTCCTGGGGTGCTGATAGGGAAACCTTGATGCGCCTGTATAGGGCCCTGGTCAGATCTAAACTAGATTACGGGAGCTTTGTTTATGGCTCAGCTAGACCCTCGGCGTTAAAGATGCTAGATAGTGTCCACCATGCTGGCATTCGACGGGCTACTGGTGCCTTTCGTACCAGTCCAGTCGTCAGCATCTGTGCCGACGCCGGTGAGCCACCTCTTTCTTACCGGCGGTCCTATCTTCTGGCATCTTACGTGTCGAAACTTCATTGCATGGCGCAGCATGTTGCCTATCGTCCTGTGTTTCATCCCCCTAACCGTGTCTTGTATGAAACCAAATGGCGTAGTACAAGGCCGGTTGGGATCAGGATGCTATCGGTTTTCGACACGTGTGGGATAGTTTTGCCAAAGGCTATCCCCACATCCCCAGGTCGTGTTTCTCCCTGGAAGATACGCCTACCTCAATGCCATTTTGATCTTGCCAAGTTCCCTAAAGCGACCACCCCAAACTTTGTATATGAGAGGACCTTTAATGAGCTCCTCTCCACTCGCTTTCACGGATTTGAGCGCATCTACACTGACGGCTCTAAATCTGGAGCCTCCGTGGGATGTGCTTTTGTTGTGGAAGGATCCAATTTTAAATTTGGTTTACCTAAAGAAACCAGTGTTTTTACGGCTGAATTATATGCCATTTTTAAATCTTTGTGTTTTGTTTACCGTAGTAGTCACCGTTCTGTCCTCATCTGCACGGATTCCATGAGTGCTCTGTTGGCATTGTCCACTCTCTACTCCTGGAATCCCCTCGTGCAGATGATACATGAGCAAATTTTTAAAATTGATTCATTAAGCACCCGGCTCGCCTTTTGCTGGATTCCTGGTCACGCTGGTCTTCCAGGAAATGAACTGGCGGACCAGGCAGCCAAGGAGGCAGCACGCCTGCCTCCGGAGGCGAGTCTGGGTGTCATGTTTTTAGATCTAAAGGGTTATGTTCGGCGTGGAGTCTTACGCACCTGGCACGAGCAGTGGGTCTCGACCCCTGCTCAGAACAAGCTGCGGTCCATCAGGGACGGTGTGTCGCGATGGCCCTCTTCTATACGAAAGTCTAGAAGAGAGGAGGTCATCGTGACGAGACTCCGCGTCGGGCATACTTCATTGACCCATAGTTTTTTACTAAGAGGGGATCCACCTCCAGTGTGTGAGTTTTGTGATACTCCCCTTAGTGTGCATCACATTTTGGTGGAGTGTCGCAAACTAGCCCCTATCCGTCTGGCTCTTGATTTTAAAGGTGACTTACGTTTTTTATTATGCGATAGTGCGGATGGAGTTATTTGTTTACTCCGTTTTATACGCCAGGCGGATCTTTTTGATGCCATTTGAGTCACTTTTATAAAGTGGCTCTTTTGGATATTATCTCATATTGAGATCTTTTTAACAGTTTTATTACAATTTAACATGTTGTCTTGTCTTTGTAACGTATTATCATTTTAACATGTTTTGTCTTTTTAACGTGTTATATTTTAATATGTTTGTTTTGTCTTTTTATTGGAGTGATACACTTGTGGTTTTTTTTTTAGCAGGTGTATCACTTAATTTAGACCAAGAGTCCATTTGAGCACTCCTATGGAGTGTCTCAGATGGTGAATGTTTTATCTCTTTCCCCTATGGGGATTTTATTATGTTTTTAATATATTTCAAGGCCCTAATGACCTAGATGTGTCGATGGGCCGTTAAACAATAATAATAATAATAATAATAATGATTAAGATTATAAATAAACTGGCTATTTTGATTTTCTCATGAAAATGATTTTTAGGGTACTTTACAGAAACGTTAATTTCCGTATCTCCACAACTATTTGAGATACTAAACAACTTATCATTGCAAAATTGTAGGACTATTAAAAATAAAAAACTTTTATTTGACATTTATTTTTTGATAAAAGCAACAGTTTCTGAGATATTTGCAAATATATTAATACAATTTTGTGAGCTTTAGTTGAAAACATATACTACTTAAGTCTTAACGCAATAATTCTCCAGTGCTATAGAGTAATTAAATATAAGTAAGTATCTAAAAAAAGTATGTTATTTTTCCTTAAACCTCTTTGGAGAAATGTTTGTACAGCAATGATCTATCTCCATTTTAGACTCAATAGTCAATATTTACATTTTTTATTGGTCAAAATGTATAAATGAATAATTAAATATCAATGCGATGATGAAGATGTGCAACACCTAATAAAATAACAAATAGTCAAAAGCTAGCATTCACTATAGTTAATATTGCACTTTCACATTCTTTCATTAGTTATTGATTCCTTAGATTTCTTTCTACTTCCCTCCATTCATCTCTAGTAATACAATGTTCATAAATTGGAACATGTAAAGCAGATCCCAGTTTCCAAGCTGTCAGCAAATGGTTCAAATACCATTTTATTAAGGTCTTCAAAACATTAAACTGTTTGAAATGCTCTTAGGTGGACAAAGATGCGCCTCTTTTCTCATTGATTCTATATCATTGTATATTATTTTATTCGTATTCTTATGTGGAGTGGTGATGATACAATGTACATTATTCCGTTCAGAAATCTTACGAGTTTATAGAAAGAGAGAGAAACTCTGTGCGGTGCGCCGTACCATTTATTTCATCTGTTTACGCGCATACGCGTCTTAAGCCGGGTCCACACGTGCATTATTCGTCCATGATTAATCAATGTCCGATATGACTCACGCAAATATGGAAAAAATATTCGTTTTCATGTACGAATATTTGTCGTGCATACCGAGTAACGAACATTGTTCCGCATAGAGGTGGTAAACCACCACACATCAAAGAAGAGTAATAATCGCATGAGAGCAGTTCATCCACGAATACTGAATATAGATTATGTGTGGACGGTAGGAGCGGTGAAACTGTAGGGGACTCTGACCCCTTGGAAATAATTTGACCCTCCTTGTAATAAATTCTACCATATATATATTTCAAATCGAATATGAAGCTGAAAGATGAAATTAAATCAAACTCTAAATTACTTCTCGATGCATTCTATTGTCAAAAATTTGCTGGAGAAGACCGCTCCAAATAACTACTAGACTAGAAGCATCTAACTAGCACAAAATATCAGGGGAGGAAAGTTCTAAATAGCTTCGAAGGTCATACAAATTTCAAAAATGTCTAGGGGAAGACAACTCCAAATAGCTTCTATATGCATATCATTCTGAAGAATTTTCAGGTAAGGACAGCCCCAAATAGCCTAGTTTCTGAAATAATTCAATTTTCAAAATTTTTTTGGTGGAAGACCACTTCAAAGATTATCTTCTAGAGGTATCTAACTATCGTAAAAAATTAAGGGGAGGATCACTTTAAATGGCTAATAAAATAATCTAATATTAAAAAAAAAATCAAGGCGAAGACTACGCTTAGCTTCTAGAATGACCCATTTTTCAAGAAATTGTTGAAGGAAGGCCACTCCAAATGGTTCATAGAAACTATCCGATTTTAAAAAATTGGGGAGGGTGACCACAGTTTAAAACATACATAGGTTTTAATATGAATGAGAAACTATTAAATGGTTTTATACATAAATTTAACATGGTAAGTAGCTATGTCATGTATAATTACGACCCCCTATGAAAATGATCTGGATCCACTCCCCGAACCGGAGTATAAAAATAAAATAATGAAATTTAAAACCAGGACTCAAAAAATCTTTTACGTAGGTATAGTGCAATTTATGCTCGGATTTGCTACTGTCTATTATTTCGTTTCACATATATTTCGAGTTTTGAGTAAATATCTCCATTTTTAAGCAAAAGAGCAAGAGAGTCCGTGTGGAGTTCCGTACCATTTATTTTGTTACATCTTCAAATTGAAAGGCTTGTCAGTAGCAGAGACACTCGCTTAAACAGAAGTATTAGCGTCCATTACATAGCAGGTCATGGAAACAAGGGTAAAGAAACTTTCTCGGGAAATTTTGTACACAAATGATAGATTTCATTAATCATTTTTTTAAATGATAATTTAAATCAGCAAAATAAATGCATGCTTTATGAAAAAGTTTTGAAATAAATTATTAGATTGTGCTATATATTATTTTCGGCCAGTGAGCAGCGTCAAGGGTATTTTTACTAATCCTTAAACGAGACGTGTATGCTATCATACTCACAACGATGGACACGCGGAATAAACGTCAAGTTCGTATAGTTAGGTTTTCTGGTGATGGGTAGGTAGATAGTTTTGCCACCCAGCACAATTTGACCTAGACCTACTTTCAGGTCACTTGTTTTTTATCTATAAACGTATTGCAAGAGGTCATTTATTTGCTGTGATGACGTCATCCCCATGTCATTAGGGTGTCACCTTCCTAATTGTGAACCATAATGTTGCAATTCTACTTGTGATTATGCAATACAGGTAATTGACTCTTGGTGTGTTTCAACCCTGACTAGGAAATTTCATTTCATGATCCTGACTAACCTGACTATATTAGTGAAACACAGGTCATTAACCCTTGGTGTGTATAAAACCTGATTATGAAACTTGATGTCACATTCCTGACTTTTTAAGGACAGTACTGGTACTTATATAAGTAAGAGGATTTTCAAGGTGGAAACCATAGGCGTTATTTATTGTGGGGAGGGAGTATTTAACCAAGTTCATACCAAGTATTTTTAGGTGTAAGGGGTGAGGGATGAAGAGGGGGGATACTTACAATGATTTATGGTGACGTCCCCAAATCGAGTTGTCAATTTGTTTTACATTAAATATTTTATGGAGCATTTTAAAGAATTAAGGTGTTCTAACACATTATTATTCATCTTGTAGCTAATAGAAAATTTAATAAACTAATAAGATACAATCTTAGACATTAACGAGAAAAAAAAACTATTCATACTCTCGGAAGGAGGGAAGGGGTTAAAATCTCCTTTCCTTGTTACAGCCCTGAAAATAATCAATTTTCCTTCACATTATAGAATAAATAACAGTTTTTTACCAACTGATTAACAAATATATGACTTGATAACTTTTTTTAGCTATTCTATTAATCATATAGATAAATTACCTTTACCATTAATGCATTGATCCATACGTGAATTTTAATTTTTAATTTTTCCGAATAAACCAACTTGATGTTTCTTTATATTACTGCTATCGAAAACGTCTTCATAAACATGACAAACTGCAACTTAATTTAGTCGTTTTTATGTATTACCTGATCTTAAGGGTGTATGGTCCAAAATTAATAATATAATAATTATATGTATATATAAGTAGGTCTTCTTAAACCAAACTTGGATCAGTGTATTAAATATTTAGATTAAATATATATATTTTAAGCACAGTGTTTATTTAAAGTTTGAAATTTTGGCATATAATGCAACCATTTTTAGAAAAACAAAATAATGCAAAGATCTCATATTTGGAATATTAGAAGTATTTGAGGAAATTTATTAATTGAAATAAATATTATTTCAATGAACCTTCAATTAATGGCGTAAAAAATTGCCAAATAAATTCAATATTCAATTAATTATTTTGTATTGAACGCGTGTAATAAATGGGGGACGTAAATCAATCAATGTCAACTTATTTTAACCTTATAAGTAGTGGTATTTCTCACTCTCTAGTATTCCCTCCATATCGAAAACGGTCTATATTTTCCCCTTCTAATTCTCTAAGTATTCCCTTCATATATAAAACGGTCTATTTTTCCCTTCTCATTCCCTAGTATTCCCTTCATATCAAAAATGGTCTATATTTTTCCCTTCTCATTCCCTAGTATTCTCTTCATTTCGAAAACGGTCCATATTTTTCCCTTCTCATTCCCTAGTTTTCCCTTCATATCGAAAACGGTATATATTTTCCCCTTCTCATTCTCTATTATTCCCTTCATATTGAAAACGGTCTATATTTTTCCATTCTCATTCCCTAGTATTCCCTTCATATTGAAAACGATCTATATTTTCCCTTCTCATTCTCTAGTATTCCCTTCATATCGAAAACGGTTTATATTATTCCTTTCTCATCCTCTAGTATTCACTTCATATCGAAAACTGTCTATATTTTTCCCTTCTCATCCTCTAGTATTCCCTTCATATTAAAAACGGTCTATATTTTTCCCTTCTCATCCTCTAGTATTCCCTTCAATCAGGGGCGGCTCGTCCCTAAGGCGCGGACGCTAAGGGTGGACGCTAACAGCGTGGAACAAATATTTAAGGATCACATCCCGCCTGGAAATTACAGCACTATTCATGAATTGGTTAAAGCCCTAAACAATGTAGAGGCGTTTAAAGGGATTTCGGAGTTGTGTTCAAGTACAACAAAAAGTGGACTTTGTTTCTTCTTTACCAAATATACAGCTGCTGACTAACTAAGTCAACTAAGTCTACAGCTCTATTTCAATCCTAATACTAATCTGATCAAAGTCCCAAAGTTACCGTACACCGCCAACATTCTACTAAGCTTGCCCTCGCAAATGTACATCCATGGATATCGCCTATCCTCAGCCCGTGGTTGACATTGTGGCACCGCTTTTACGTAAGGTTGGTATTAACAACATAAACTATCTTTACGGCAAACATAAGACAGCTAGCTATACTCCATTGAACTACGTAACCGTACTTAGAAGGGAAATTGCAAGCCTGGAAATCAATATAAGAACAGACACTGGTGAACCTGTACCATTCGAGTTTGGAAAAGTTTGCTGAAACTTCATTTTTGAAGCTGCTCAACATGAACTGTCCCTACCAAAGATACTACGTCAATCAGGCTGGAACAGGAATATCTTCGATCTACCATGGTGTTCCTATCAACAAGGGCATGGAATAGTAAGTTTTTCAGCAGCCTTTTCAAAAGCATCGTAGAGTTGCTGAGAATCAGTGCTAAAGCCATTGGAAAACAGGCGCGTCATACGGGTAGCGACGTGCTCTCCGACATTGCCAATCAGCGTCCTGATTTCAGAGAGGCCTTATGCCAGCGTGTCAGTGAGGTGGGAACCAACCTGAAACGCAAGGTGGAGCAGATGATAGACACGCTGATGACCGGCTTAAGCTATAAAGGGCGTCAAAAGAAGCACCGACGTCAGTCTTCTGTCGTTGCCCGATGTAAAAATGTCAAGAAAGGAGCGGTAGATATTTTCAGTTGAAATGTCGTTTCTACACCCCCATTCTTGCGCGCGTACTGCAGTGAACTTGATCTCTTTTTTGTCCCACCTACGCAAACAATTCTTGAAAATGGACATAGGCACCATTACAAAACTGTTTCTTCCCTCACTGATGATTCGCCCATCGAATTTACCGTTACCGGTCAAGGCGAGTTCTATATCAATATTTCACAGACCATGCTCTATCTCAGGACGACTATCATAAAATCCGACGGTGGCGCTTTCACCCAGGTGGATCAAATCGCTCCCGTAAACAACTTGTTGCATTCGCTATTCACACAGGTGGATGTGTTTTTAAACCAAAAACTAGTCTCACCGCCCAGCAACACGTATGTTTATAGATCGTATATTGAGACGCTGCTCAATTACAACAGTGAAGTCAAAAGAACACATTTGACTTGCAGCCTGTGGTTCGCAGACACCCCCGGAAACTTTGAGGAGGTCAATGCAGCACAAGGGGTTTGAGACTTGTCACAGTCTCACTGCTAAAAGTAAGATGGTGGAGCTTTTGGGGTATCAACACGGTGATGTGCTTAACCAAGAGAAATATCTATTGAATGGCACCGAACTCAGGATAAAGTTGATCCGTTCCCTCACTTAAAGGTTCACATCGTTGAAGCCTGTCTTCTAGTGCGACATGTTAAAGTAGTACCTTCTATACTGTTGGCACATGGCAAGGCATTAAACGTCAGTCCCGTAAAGTATCCCATCACCCTCGTGGAAGTAAAAACACTCAATTTTCCTACGAGTGTGCAAGGGAAATCACTGGACAACGTATTCACCGAACAGTTACCCAAACGATGCATCGTGGGATTTGTATCAAACGCAGCGTTCAACGGAGACGCCATCAAGAACCCGTTAAACATCCAAAGCTACGGCATTTACCATTTCTTGCTGTACGTGGACGGGGAACAAGTGCAGCTGAAACCGTTACAGCCCTCTTTTTTAAACGGCAACTATGCCATGTCCAACCACACAGTTTTCTGGAACGGGTAACAATTTTATGAAAGAAGGTAAATGACATCACAAGGGAAGGCATCCCTAAGGGATATCATCTCATGGCTTTTGATCTCACACCTAATCTGTCCACCCACATGAAATCGCATTGGAATTTGACGAGGCATGGCTCTCTGAGCATCGAAGTGAGCTTCACCAGAGCTCTCACCGAAGCCGTCAAATGTATCGTTTACGGGGAGTTTGCCAACATCATCATCATCGACAAGGACATAAACTTCATGACCGATTATGGGAGTTAATTTAAGGGACTTCTCTCCCTTTACACTCGTCATTTAAATCATGGACATCATTGTAGATTTCCAGAGCTTCATCAACGACAGCAAAGAGTTTATTGTGAATGAACTGAGTGTTTTATCTGTATGCGGTACATTACTTCAACATTGGGTGTTAAAACCCACATACGCTATCGAGAACATTTCAGCCGCTGCTAAAAACATGCCGACTATATCGTCAACAAACTTCTTGGTATTCCCTGGGATAGCGGTGATGTGGATTACAGTCTGCTCAAATCCCTCATCTCCCGTACTACAACGCGTGCAGAAACCGTCTACGTCAAGGGGCAGAAAATAAAAAGTTTCTAGCCAAATACATTCCCACACTTGTCGTAGATCTGTACGACAGAGGTTGTTCATCTCTGAAAACACGTAAATTAGGCCGCACAATGTGCAGGGCACATAGTTTTGTGTGGAATTTCTATTTGGCCTCCATCGTTTGAGGACTTTGAGATTGGATGATTGAAGATGGACTCGCACACATAAGATGTGCGCTGAAAACAAACCCGTGTTTCCATTCTCTAAGGTCGGGTGTTTTCCCTGCTGATCAACTACCCACAAGAATATTACGACCAGCCACTCTCGTCATGACCATGGATCCATACACCAAGCCTGGGAAGCAGTGAGTCGCCATCTTTATTGACAAGAGCAGCGTGGGAGAATACTTTGACAATTATGGTTTTCCACCTTGTATAAAGTCACATCTGGCATTTCTACGCAAAAACACTTCACACACTCTCATAACACGATACAACTTCAAAGATATCCTCAGACGTTTGCGGCCATTACTGTCTCATGTACCTTCTCTATCAAGCCCAGAACATTCCGTTGAAAACATTCCTATGCCTATTCTCGCCCACCAATCATACAAGCAACGACGCTAAGGTGGGGAGATATTACAACAAATTTTTCAAGACGTTAGGGTCCTGCCGCCCCTCAAGAGGCTGAGTCCTATCAGCGTACGCCTTTAAAAGGGGCGTCCCGACGGCTGCCTGCCGTAATCACGACAGTCGTCAAAGCGATCAAGCATCATGGAAGGTCAAGACGTTTGCACTTACAAAGCAAAGCCGGTGAATCCACTCGCTATCAGCAGTATTTTTAACACTTTGTTCCTACTGGACGAAATCAACGCCAAACGAGTCATCGTCAGCATGAGCGTCAAGAACAACTTCACACCCTATGTCCAGCAAGAAAAATACTGAGGGAATTGTGCGGTGTCTAACCGAACAGAGTGGCAAGAACTGGGCCATTACAAGTTGGTCATATCAAAGTTTTTCAGCAACACGCAACCTCCTTAGAAGATTAGCCTGACTAATCATTAAATTTCTCTAAGACGCATTGCGGTGATCGTATGGTCATCATCAGTGAGAAACAATATGCTGGACTCAAACGGGTCGCCTATCTAGCACCTAGCTGGGCGCGTCCGTGTGAGGTGTGGGACCTCATCGACGTCGCCATCGACCACCGGGATATGTGGTCAACACCCGTTACACTATATTGCAACGATTTGATCAACACACTCATCGTGGATGTATGCGACACGATAGCAGAATCAGTGGATGTCACCGTTCTCGAAAAGCCTACGGTGGAAACGCACATCAGAAACCTGGATCTTATCAGTGCTACCTACTATACAAGTCAAGTCGTCGGTTTGGACTATTACATGCTGGATTGTGAACTAAAAACAATTTTACTAACAAATCTAAGAGACACTGTAGAAAAACGTATGAACGAATATATGCGTCATTCCTATAAAAATTGTATTGTAAATATTATGTGTGTCTGTGAAACCTTTAATGTACAATAAATATAATGTATGTCTGTAAAACCGTTAATGTATGTCTGTAAATCCTTTAATGTATCATAAATATGTTTTGTAATATCATGTTTTATTCACGCCAAACCTATCTGTCCCTTACACGCAGGGTAAGCAGATATGAGTCTCAACTTGTCGAGCCGTCAATTTGGCATCAAGCATGAATAGGGTTATTGCCCTCTTGTACTAGCTCACGGTTTCAAGGTCATGATCTATTCCTATCTCAATTTTTCTTGCCGAGCCACCAAACTGGCGCTAGGTATGAGTCATCAGGTTTGCGACAGTGCGATGACGTCATAGGGAAAACCCATTGCCGAGAGGTAAGTGGTAGGTTGCCAGGGTCAATGACCTCATGTACCTGCTCATGGTTTCAAGGTCACGATCTATTCATGTCTCGACTTGTCTTGTCGAGCCACCAAACTGACACCAGGTATGAGTGATCAGGGAAAACCCATTGCGCCATCATTCAAGGTCATGTTCTATTTCTGTCTTAACTTGTCTTGTTGAGATGCCAAATTGGCACCAGGGTTGCGATGACATCACCGGGAAAACCCATTACCACATCGATGGGGAAGGGGGAGGGAAGTGAAAGGGGTCTTACGGCTGGGAACCATTTCTCACACTCTATGCTAAGCTACCGTCGGGAAAGGTTCGTGATGCGTGTTCCCTCCCTAGTCAGCGATGACGACATGCCACGGGAAGAGCACCCAATGCCGTGGACTGCACGTCAATAAATAAAATAAACTCCCACTCAAATAAACTACAACGCCAGTTCCAATCCTGCCCAGACATAAAAAAAAATCCAATGAGCATACATAACAAACCAATGAGCACTCATAAAAACAAACGAGCACACATACAAAAGCTATGACAATACATAAAAACAAGTTTTGACAAGAACAAACAAGTTTGAAACACTGGAAAGCGGATCAGGGAGAGGGAGGTAGTCAGGGGTGATTAGGATCAGGTGAGGGTGAGGGGGAAAAGTCAACAGCCAATCAGAGAGTGAGGGGGCGTGGTCGCGTGATTAAATCCAGCCTATCCCAGCACTGTTCCCAAACATCATACTAGCTACTCATAAAAACAAACGAGCACACATACAAAAGCTATGACAATACATAAAAACAAGTTTTGTCAAGAACAAACAAGTTTGAAACACTGGAAAGCGGATCAGGGAGAGGGAGGTAGTCAGGGGTGGTTTGGATCAGGTGAGAGTGAGGGGGAAAAGTCAACAGCCAATCAGAGAGTGAGGGGGCGTGGTCGCGTGATTAAATCCAGCCAATCCCAGCAATGTTCCCAAACATCATATTAGCTACTTAAATTTTTCAAACATACATCACTTCAGAAAAAAAAAAATTATAAAGTATTAAATTATTGTTTTAATAGTTAATTTTAAAATGTAATATATTCTACTATGCCAAGAAAATAAAATGTTCGCCTAAATTATTTTACTAAGTATTCATTTTATCGATTACAGTGGTCTGATCATTTGTTTCTGATTAGCTGAACGTAAGCAAACGTAGCTACACACTTGCAAGAGATGGACAATGTTTAGTTCCGACATACTATTGTGTTTGCGTGTGTAATTGTAGATAGACAAAATTACTTAGTTGCGTAAATGTGAGCCCTATAAGCGAGTGCGTTGGTTTGTAGACCTATTGCAGGCAAAAGGCTGAGAAAACTGAACAATCTAAAAGTTTCTGACAATTTTTGAATAGTAATTAGTAAACAATAAAATATAAAATGTAACACACAGTAAGTATATCCTTGTATCTACAGATGTGGGATGTAAAATTTTCCGTTTTGGCCAGGCCTATATTCCAATCTCCTGTGATTAAATGATCTAATGTTTTTACTGGAAATCTTTTATTTATAATTTTATCATTGACTAAAAGCTGTACTACACATTTATAAGCCCATTATTTCAATTAATAAACTTATAACATTGTTTTAAAATTATAACATATATTTGTATGTTTATATGTGTGTCTTCTGTGTGTTTAAGGATAGTGTGTAGGCGCTATACGGTATCTCCAAAACCAAGATACCTAGAACGCTCAAATACTACTAATACAATATACGAATTAAATATTGTCTGTTTTTTCTGTTATTCAATCAAGCCTAAATCACTGTAAAGTTTTATGAAACATGGAAAATTCAAAATGCCAAGAATATTGATGGATTACTCCAAATACACCATTAATTCTTAAATATTTGAAATTTCTAATTGGAGATTGGTGAAATGAGGGCGTCTTAGTATGTTTTCTAGAAAAGTCTAAAAAACAAAAAGTGAATATGGCGGATTCAAAATAGCCGATCGAATTCAGACATAAACTTTGAAAATGAATTATTCCTTTTTCTAAAACTGTAAACTGTTACAGTACTATGTAAATTTAATTTGCTTTAAATCTTTAACAACCAATTATTAATACTCCATCAATCTTCTTTTTTTACTAGCAACAATAATCGAGAGCTCAAAATATTGTGTATAGATTATTATTATTATTATTATTATTATTATTATTATTATTATTATTATTATTATTATTATTATTATTATTATTATTATAGCACCGCGTCTTACTACCCGTTCGGGTTATACGCACTTACGCTAATGTGTAATGGTAGGGTGATTGTGAGATGAAATGAAGGAACTACAGTTTAACGTGGAATCCGAACCACGGTGGCGGCCTGGCATTTCCCACATTCACAAGATGTCTTGTCAGAGGTGAAGGAAGGGTTTGGAAATCAGATAAATCTGTGCCGGGACCGAGGATTGAACCCCGGCCGCCAGCAAAGAAGTCTGACACCTTACCCCTAGACCACCAGGTCACCCTTGTGTTTAGAGAAGTTTATTACTATTAGCATCGCGTCTTACTACCCGTTTGGGTTACACGAACGCTAATGTGTAATGGTAAGGTGATTGTGAGATGAAATGGAGGACCTACAGTTTTACGTGTTATCCGAACCACGGTGGAGGACTGGCATTCCCACATTCACAAGTTGTGATTAATACACGTCTTGTCAGAGGTGATGGAAGGGTTTGGTAATCACATAAATCTGTGCCGGGACCGAGGATTGAGCCCCGGACCGTTTGCACAGAAGGCCAACACCTTACCCTTATATAGAGAAGTTAATTTTTAAAATAAATTTTAGCTTTTGACATATTTTTAAATTCTATCTCTATTTTGATAATTTTTTTGGTCAACCTACTTTTAATGTTTTGTAACACAATTTAAAATCATAAATGATTAATATTCTAACATAATTTAAGATTTGTTTGCTTTCCCTGTGGTTAATTTTATATAAAGCTAGCTGAAATGACCATTCTTTGAATGGCTGGAGTTCTATTTTGACATTTATTATATCTTCAGCATAGTTAGTTGTATTGTGCCCTAGACCTGCTTGCCACATTTCTGTTTTCTATCACACATAGAGGTTGTTTATATTAGTTTTGAAATGTTTAACCCCCTTCCCTTATTTAACACTCCTCCTTATAAATTTAAAATTATCGAAATTACTGGGTTCTCTGGAGTGGTCCATTTAATTTCTTACCATATTTCAATTTCAAACCCTAATTGAAGTTTTTTATCTATTATAATCCCACATTTCCTTATGCCCCAATTTGAAATTCCAAATTAATTTTACGTTGTATTTTTAAGTAACCTATGGTGTACAACTATGCCATATTTTTAACCTCTATCTATTCGAAAAGTGGGAAAATTAGTGATGAGTGAGTGAGTGAAGGCTTTTTCTTTTTATATAGAGACGATATATCTCCCAACCCCAATTTCACAGTCTCTTTTAAAATTTTGAAATAATTAAAACCTTTTGATTATATGAAGTGATCCCTTTAACTTCCTGCCTAGTTTAAGTTTTTACCACTGTTATTATTATTATTATTATTATTATTATTATTATTATTATTATTATTATTATTAGCACCGCGTCTTACTACCCGTTCGGCTTATACGCACTTACGCTAATGTGTAATGGTAGGGTGATTGTGAGATGAAATGGAGGACCTACAGTTTAACGTGGAATCCGAACCACGGTGGAGGCCTGGTATTCCCCACAATCACAGGTTGTGATTAATACACGTATTGTCAGAGGTGAAGGAAGGGTTTGGTAATCGGATAAATCTGTGCCGGGACCGAGGATTGAAACCCGGACCCTAGCACAGAAGTCCGACACCTTACCCCTAGACCACCAGGTCACCCTTTACCACTATTTTAAGTAGTTATTTCTATCAGTTTCTAAACTTTTTACACAACTACTTCCAGTTCACCAACCCTGAATTTGAAACTTCATAGGCTAAGAATGTTTTTACTATCCGGAATGGTAGCCCTCTACTTGCGTACAAAATTTCAATTTTCTACCGTCCATTAAACATTTTTATCTATAAATAGACCCCCAATTCTCAGCTTCTATTTTGAAATTCCAGTAGTTTTTCTAAGTATCCTCTGATGTACATACAACTATGATAAAGTGGAAAGTGGGAAAACCCCCGCAATTCTTAGACCACCATTTATAAATTGTGAAGTGTGAAAATAAGTGATTAGTGAGGAAGAGTTTTTAAAGTTTTTACACCCCTATTTCACAAACCCTGAATTTTAAATTTAAAACGTTAGGACTGTCTTTATTACAATTATGCCAAATTTTACCCTTATAGCTATTCGAAAAGTGGGAGAATTAAGGCCCTGACACAGACTCCGTATCCGTAGGTCCGTGGTCCGTAGTCCGTGGTCCGTAAGAAATAGATGCTATAATATTAGATTGCTCTGGCTACAGAGTCCTTATCCGTAAGTCCTTACTCCGTAGAAGTTGTCCAACTTTAACTTTCTACGGACTCGTTTGTACGGACTACCAATCACAGCCGAGTAAATATCCGCATGCGCCTTGAAATAAAGAAAGGCTAGCAGTGATAGAAACCGTCGCTATGGAAACATATTATTATTATTAGCACCGCGTCTTACTACCCATTCGGGTTATACGCACTTACGCTAATGTGTAATGGCAGTGTGATTGTGAGATGAAATGAAGGACCTACAGTTTAACGTGGAATCCGAACCACGGTGGCGGCCTGGCATTCCCCATGGAAACATATACAAAATGAAAAGATGGCTACACGCGGACCTATTTCAGAAACATTTTTCTAAAAATCTAAACACCCAGGGAAGAGCGGCTTCTAGGAAAGTGTTTTTTGAGAAATACCAAGTTCTCAGAAATATTGGCTTTGCTTTTGTAGGTTCAACACTCCTATTATTTGGTTTATACTCCATTTACTAGCGTCATTTAATTTTTTGTAATTGATAAATTATGGATACTAGTGATTTTTCATCCAAAATATTAGTAGGCCTACATCTGTTTAGCATTTTCAGGCTATTGCAAACACTTATTATTTTAAGTTTGATAGTTAAAATAAAGTTATAAATATATTTCTTGTGATTGTTCTTAACCTATATTTTAATATAAATACTGGAATGAGATAGTAAGAGACTTCAATTCATCCAATCAAAAAATTTGAAAGAAAATAGTCTACAGCACGGAGCGTGCGTCAAACAGTCAGCTGATCAAAAAACAAAAAACAACTTTGTTGAGAAAACTTCCAGTATTTATATTAAAATATAGGTTAAGAACAATCACAAGAAATATATTTATAACTTTATTTTAACTATCAAACTTAAAATAATAAGTGTTTGCAATAGCCTGAAAATGCTAAACAGATGTAGGCCTACTAATATTTTGGATGAAAAATCACTAGTATCCATAATTTATCAATTACAAAAAATTAAATGACGCTAGTAAGTGGAGTATAAACCAAATAATAGGAGTGTTGAACCTACAAAAGCAAAACCAATATTTCTGAGTACTTGGTATTTCTCAGAAAACACTTTCCTAGAAGCCGCTCTTCCCGGGGTGTTTAGATTTTTAGAAAAATGTTTCTGAAATAGGTCCGCGTGTAGCCATCTTTTCATTTTGTATATGTTTCCATAGCGACGGAATCTATCACTGCTAGCCTTTCTTTATTTCAAGGCGCATGCGCTTATTTACTCGGCTATGATTGGTAGTCCGTAGAAAGTTAAAGTTGGGCAACTTCTACGGAATAAGGACTTACGGATAAGGACTCTGTGGCCAGAGCAATCTGATATTGTAACATCGATTTCTTACGGACCACGGACCTACCGATACGGAGTCTGTGTCAGGGCCTTTAATTTTAATCAATGAATATAGGAATGTATTGATCTTTAATTTATATTATATATTTATTTTGAGCCAAATTTATTCACCCACTCAAAGTACGTCAACTACCCCTATCCTGAGCTAGTTCTATCTTGTCCACCTCACTACATCCTATCACTTTCAGATCCCTTGAAGTTTATTCCTTATGCTGGTAATAAGTAAATCCTTAAATCATTAAAAAGACCGTTTTTACTATTGCATGTATCTTTTCTTCAGTTAACAAATTAGTATAGTTAGGCCTACTGTATTATATGTTCATCTAGTAAAATACCGATTTAGTTCATCTTTGCTAAATGAATTATCTTTATAGTAATAGCATTCAGAATTATATGTGTAAAATTACTTTAGTGTATCCAGCTGCCATTTGAGCCCAGGTTTCCCACGTGATATGCAAGCAAGCTCACGATTCTTTGGCGGTTTATTTGTTTGTAATCGTTTTTGTGTAGTGGTACGTAATCTGTTTATATTCACAGTTTTCAGCTGTCAGTCACAAGAAACTCATGTATAGATTTTAGGATGAATCATTGGTGTGTACAACTAACACCAAACCCCCTTCCTAGTCACGTCAACTAGCAATCACTTACTTCTACTTTACTGCCTCACAAAACCAGAAAGATAAGGAATGTTTTCTAGGAATTACTAAACTAGAGGGAAAGCTTGGTATTTTTGTATAAAAATGACTAAGTACAGATTTTAAATACGCGGTAGTAATGTGAGCTCAAGAGAAACATACGTCTGACCTCCACAAAGGTCCAAGCTCAACTGGCGCTTTGGTGGCCAATGAAGGTATAATTCAGTAATTTTGTGACGGAAGGGGTTCTAGTAGGGGGTTATTTTTTTATCATTTTTACTAGTAGATAAATAAATTCGGCCAATGACGAATTTATCACGTGCACGATTCGCCGCCTTAATGGCTAGGGTCAAAATAAAACAAACATCCCGTGATATAGCCATTTAACATAGTGTTATATTTTAAATGTGGGATGTGTGTTCTTTGGTTCTCAGGAGTTTTCATAAGTCAGTCGTCCAGGGGTGTTTGTTACATGATAGATGAGAAATTAAGGTAGCCGGCCAAAGGTGCTATCTTAGAGAGGGATGCAAAGGCCAAGGGCGCTAGCTACCTTAGAGAACGGGAAACTGAGGCAACCGGCAAACCGCACTAGCTAGGCATAAAGTAAGGGAATATAAATAGAAAGGTTCCATAGAAAAGTACCGTTCTATATTGCCGAGACTGCAAGATTAATGTTTTCAAAACATTACGATCACCTTTCACTATCCTTGAAAGTTAATAGAGAAAACATAAAAAAGAACAGGTAAGGATACATTACTACACTCTAAACTAAACACTTAACATGATAGGAAAATAAAATATATAATACATAACAGTTTGAAGAACGTGAAGATCTTAATCTAATTATTATTTACAAAAATAATCTATGTTTAACAATTTCCTCCAACATAAAGATTTGATGTAAAGCTCTCCGTAAGGACTAAATGTCAGGTACAACTATAATCTAGTTGGTTATTAATTGACAAATGTAGGTAAATTTCTTATTTTTAGTGCCTTCCTCATCCTTAACCTACAAACGTATTTTAAGCACTATATTACTACCAGTTCAGGCTAAAAGCTTAAGTACTAATGACTCTAATGTGTTAGGGATGAGAAAAGTTTAAAGGAAGCGTACCCGCATTTGCATGGAGTGAGAGTGCAAAACCATTTAGGGAAAACCACCCTCAGTTCACCCGACCAAGATTAGAACCCCGATCTCCCCCTATCAGAAGTCCAGTCTATTGCGATAGTGACACCTTGTATTCCGCAAACGGTATACCATGGCACACTAGTTTACCGCAGCGGTGATTTATGTATGCCGTGCGGCCAAAGCCCAAAGTGACACGTATCGCTGTTCAATAATACGAATTAAGTACGTCTTAAAGACGGCCGTGGGGGCAGCCGTGCGCCGTACGCATTTATTACTTACTCGTACTTACTAGTAACTTAATTATATGTCTCGCAAAACCAAAAATCTTTCGCGCGAAGTTATAGTTATGGTTTACGGATTACCCAAGCTACTAATGGTTTGAATGAAATGTCAACAAATTCAAAATAAATTTGGACTGGGTGTGAAGTCCACTTCATGCTTTTGTGGCGTGTACCCAAAACAAAAGTTCCGCGAAGGTTTTAGACTTGTTAAAGAATACCGTGAAATTAAAGAGTTTGCGGAACACTGCCTTAGACCATTCGGCCACCAAATCGGATAGTGGCGTAGTTAAAATACGTATAGCTTGGACGGTTATGAGATGCAGTGAGTAAAACAATATTGAAACGTTACCATTAAAATATAATAATGCTCATGTAAAATTATAGAGATCTGAGCTGTAAGTATTAACATATTTTTGTGTTTGTCATTTCATTTGAAGGAATTTGTTTAAGATCGAGAGAGTGAGCCCTCGCTTAACCCGTCGTAAAAAAGAAAAATTGTTGAGGAAGAAGCCCTTTATTTTCCCTTTTATTTATTGAAACCTTATCCCGGAAAATAAATTCCGCTATAGTAAGTAGTAAGATGGCCGTGGAAAACTTTGTGTGTGTGTGTGTGTGTGTGTATATATAACAGTTAAATTTTTGTATCGTTAAATATTATCAAAATTAAGATTAAAATCATGGCCATGAGAATACGTGTCGTATTTCGTAGTTGCTAGCTCGCTGTTTATTTTTTGTCATAATTAATTCGTTACAAATGTATCTAATGAAATGAGTACGAAAAGATCGTCGGTGTGTATTCGGCATTAGTATCAAATCAATAAGAGGGTAATGTAGTTGAGAAAAACACTAAGAATAAAACGAGGCATTCAAAAAAAATGAAGAAATAAAAAGATGACAAACTTCTTCTGTGGCCCAAATCGAAATTAGATAAATAATGTTTTTTATCTACTGTACTGTGATTTGGATGTATCCATGGTTCCCCTCTCCTCCGTTAGTTTTGACAATCAAATATTATATTGTATTGTATTTATTTATAAATAAGTGAATTTTAAAAACATTAAACTGGCTTATTTAAATTTAAAAAAAAAAAAACTATATTTTTTGCTCGCCGCGTCCTTCCAGCTTGTCCCCATTTTTACTACGCTAGTTATATAGGGATAAAGTAGAGTTCGAGGAAATGTACCTTCAATTGTGTAAGGGGATTGTGGGAAATCATCTAAGGAAAACACCCTCAATAAACCCAGTCAGGATTCGAACCCTGACCTCCCCATTACTGGCAAACTAGATTAAATGAGCCTGACATTCAGTCCGCATGCCCACCGACGGGAAAGAAAATACAAACACTTTTATGTTAAACTAATTTAACCTCTTAGAATGGACGGATCTTGGAACGTACCCCTACAACCTCTTACAGACTTTTTTTTATCTTATTCAAATTTTTTACAAAATTGCTCAAGTCGGAAACTAGCACCTATTAATTTTAATCTATAGGATAAACCTTTAATTTCGTAATCCTAAAGTATGGTCAAATTCTTCTCTTAGCATTAGAGTCCCAATTTTTTTGGTTATGTATGAAATATTTAATTTGCATGCCCCTCCCCTTTTGAAGTAAATTCTAGATCCACCCATGGTTTTTTATTTGACATAGGCCTAGTATATTATTTTTACAGAGGTGCACTCACCTGATAATAACAAATATGTAAGTACTCGTACGGCTTCAAATCTTCAAAATTCTGTTCAAGCTCTTTCAAAATTATTGACGGTATATTTTTAATACGTTTTTTGCACTTCAGTAGACACAGAGTTTTCCGAATCATTTTTTCAAAAAAATGCAAGTTTTCTACATCTTGTGAAAACATTGGTATCGCCTCTTCAGCCTCGAGTTGACACATGGTCCGGCAGCTTATCGTTTCTTGTTTCATGAAACGGTAGCTCTGAATGGCTTGTTCAAAATTGAAAATACAGTCGGCCCATCTCTCTTCTAAATAGGCCTCTGTACCTTCTTTGTACAACGCGTCACACGAACGAGACGTCTCATTGAAACCAACATTTTGCCCAAAAGCAAGCGCTAACAAATGATAGAAGAAAAAGATTACAAATAAACGTGAACGTCGTACGGTGTAAAATAAACACGTTCTCTCTGTTAGATACGATGCCATCTTTATGCGGCTGCGTCAGGATCTCGGCTCTGGCATGGGAGATCAACTATCTGTAAGCGATTGTTAGGGTGAAGGGGGAGGGGGTTGTCCCGCGTCTGCAGAGGCGAGCTGGTAGTTCAGTTTCATGGCGTCATAGTGCTCTAGACTTTGATCTCTGACTCTGTGGAAGGTTAGTCGGTTGAGCTGTCCACGGACCGCTAGAGAAGAAAGAAAGAGAGAAAGAATATGACTGGCGCGAAAATATACTGACTGATTCATCTTTTTTTTTACTCTTTCATATAAAGTGTTGTAATCGTGAACTTTTAAGACCTAGATATTGTAATGTTTTCATTTATTTTGTATTTAATTTAGTATCTGAACCGACTGATTTTATCAGCACACGACTTATAAACTAACTTAAATTTAGAAGAGACACAACAACCAGACCCCTGGCCGTTAATTCATCACTGGGAAAGGAGAAACCCTCATTTCATCAATGATAATTTTTTCGACCATATCAGGAATTCAACCCGGTACCCTTAGCTCAGTAAAAACACATGTTAGCGAAGGTGTCGGATAAGATTGTACCAAATATTGAAGTTTTATGTACTCCCAAATCCATAAAATAGGATTTTATTATTCTAATGACACTTGAGGCTTTATCCTAAATTATTTAATGGATTTCGATCAACTATGGTATTTAAATAGTTTATGGACATGCCTCATGGAAAATAATGACTTCAATACTTATAGCTATAAAATTAAGAGTAATTTACTTATGACAAATATTTGAAAATAGGTAAATTTTCACCTGCTTCAGTTGCCGAATGGTCTAAGGCTTCACTCTCGTGTTAGACTAGCCTGCTGAAGAGGGGAAGATCGGGGTTCAAATCCCGGTTGGGTCTACTGAGGGTATTTTCTCTAAATGGTTTTCCACTCTTCTTCCACGCAAATGTGTTTAGACTATCTTTAAAATGTTTCCTTCCTCATCACTACCCAATTAGAGTAATTATCATATAAGCGGATAATCTTAACTGGTAAATAATACGCAGCGATATAAAAAAAGTAATTTTTCTAGGGTGGCCGTAACGATTTTGTTCAGAATTGATATCTGGAAAGTGTTTTACATTATCTATAAATAGCACTGTATACTTGATTTATTAGGAAAAAATATTTCAGGATGGCTTAATGGAAATCTATATTTGAACATTTAAATCCAAACTATAAAAGACTATGAGAAAGAATGAACCATTGTGTCGTACCATTTATCTTTCCACCCCGTCTTACTTTCTGTTTAGGCTTAACAAGTCTTAAATAGGTTAGTGGGGTAGGTTATAGAAAAGTATATGTGCAGCGTTTCTCAACCTATGGTACGCATGCCACTGGTGGTACGTGAGGCAGTGCTGGGTGGTACGGAAACGAAGTATAAAATAAAAAGATAAATTAACATAAAATATTTTTTTACTCGCTACACGAGTTGAAATTTATGCATGACTGTCTAACTTTTCTACTAAAACATTTAATGTAACTAGATAACAATTAGATTTTGCATTATCATCAACAATAACATGTTTTAATCACCCCACCCCTACCCCCGTTATCCCAGTTCCAAGAAAGAAGACTAAAGGTACGCGTCCACTAGTCCGCATCACAAGTATAGTTCACTGTTGAGAGCAGTTCAAAGTGATTTAGTTCACTAAAATGAGCAGTTCACATATCTAGTTAGATAGTTCAAGAGCGACTGCTTCTTGTAGTTCAGTTGCTCGCGAACTACTTCAATTCGTTCGCGAACTTCAGCTTTCGCGACCGACTCGCATTTTAATCCTCCACCAGTTCGTAAACTACTGCGTGTAACTTATTATTCCCTCCTCACATCACTAGTTACATAGTGCTCACGAATCAAATCTAGAACTTTTTTTTTCCAAATAGCTGTGATAAGTTTAAAATCAAAGGAAAAAATACTTAAAAAAGTAAATAACATATTTTTGATCAGAAAAATAATACTTTAAAGTCAAATTTGATTAGCTACAATAGCACCAGCTGTTAGACTGATTATAGTTTAAAATATTTTAGCTTTATCTTAACGACTACCAGTTATGGCATTATAGATACTAGGACAATGATGGTTATTGTTTGGAATTCCGTATTAGTGCAAAAATACCATTAATCTGGGCAAAATTACAACACAAATTATTCGTTTCGCATCTCACTCTAAAATGTATGTTTTATAACATACTCAAAATCCCCATCAATCCCGACCCGGTAAATCAGTCAAAAACCATGCTGGCGGCCTAATTTGTAGTGTTATCCTTAAGTATATGCATTTAATGTTGTGAAAAAGACAGTTTATACATTATTATACTTTAAATCGGTATTTATTATGTTCCAGATTGTGCTATTTGTATCATACTTTAAATACTCTTAATTACAAACCGGTAAATCAGTCAAAATCCAGAATTTTGGCTGAATTTGTGGTTTTTTCCACAATTATGATCCGTGTATAGCTATAATCAGTGGCACAGGAATGCTTTGATTTGGGGGGGCGGGGTAGGGTAGGTAGAAATAATTATGTGCTTTTATAGGGCCTAACATTTTTTAAATTAAAAAGAGACCAGGAAAATGGAATACAGCTGTCCTTCACACTACGCGAGTGATTGGTTCTGATAAATAATCGCGTACGAAAACGCAAGTGAATTGATTTTAATATGGGGGATATAAGGATTACTCCAAAGGAAAAAAAGTAGATAAAAACCTAAAACTTGTTAATGAATGCAATTTTTATTAATTTATATAACTAGTACAATACTATAGGTAGTCTACACCTATTGTCAATATTCAATACCCTTAAATTTGTAAACAAGTTTTTTTTAAATTTAATTCATATAATTAATACAATGCTACAGGTATACTTACTGTTAATATTCAATCGCATGATAAATTAACTGGATTTGGCAAATCTGGATTATCGCTATCTTGCTCTTGACCACAGGCTTTTGCTCTCTTGACGGCCCTTGGATGGGAATCTCTTGATCTCTTGAAGGTCCTGGGATGGTAAGCTCTTACTCTCTTGATGGCCCTTGGATCGTAAGCTCTTGATCTCTTGAAGGTCCTGGGATGGTAATCTCTTGCTCTATTGAAAGCCCTGGGATGGCAGACTCTTGCTCTCTTGAAGGCCCTGGGATGGTTAGTTCTTACTGGCAGAAGTCCCTCGGGCAGTAGGCTCTTGCTCTCTGGAAGGCGCTTGGATGGTAGGCCTTAGCTCTTTTGAAGACCCTTGGACGGTAAGCTACTGCTCTCTTGAAGGCCCTGGAATGGTAAGCTCTTGATGTTGTGAAGACCCTGGGTCTTTAGACTGATGATTTTCAACTTAGTTGAAGAAATGGTCAAGACTCAACCGACGGGCAGCATTCTTCCTCTCTCTATAAAGTTCTTTGAAGCAAGCCAAAGAAATCTGGATCTCTCTGGCAACTTTAGCGCTTCTATCCATGTTAGGGTAATTCTCTTTAATGATTACAATTGCACTGTCAATGTGCTTAAGATATTCAGCGATTGTTTTGTTGAAAGTTGTTTGATAGGCTCAACAGTCAACAACATAGGGCTCTTCCTCTTCATCATTTATGCCAATCTTCATTTCCATAAAATATTCATTGGTGAGTTCTGTTGAGTTGGATTGGAGCAATTCCTCCCCATTTGCCTGGTCTATGTTCTCAAATCCAACAGATCTTGCTATGTCAACAATGCCATGTCTTGAATTGGAAAGCTCGTGATCAGGATCAAAATCACGATAATTAGAAACTTCAGGCCAAATATTTTTCCAAACTCCCTTCATGCAGGACTGTTTAACTTCTGCCCATGCATCTCCAATGTTGTCAACACCACCCCACCTAATACCAAACTGTACAGTAAAGATCATTGCACTCATTAGAATGTGCGTGCACAAGGTCACGCCACCCCCCACAGAGTGACTATGAAATTACAGCTGACCATACATTATTTTTTTAAATCGCGTTATAGCGAAAACACGTAGTCGCGTATAACGAGGGATATCTGTATTTAATGGTCTCATTGTGCATTTTTCTCATTTATTTTTATCATTCCAAACATTAGAATTAATACACATAAAACAAATTAAAAAAATTATATCTGATGCGTCTCAACTTAAAATTTTAAAACACTGAAAATTAGAGTATATTTCCATACACATTTGCCCTATATTTGTTACGAGCTATAATAATAATAATACTTAGCACCGCGTCCTACTACCCGTTTGGGTTATACGCTTTAAGTACTAATTACGCTTATGGATTAGGAATAGGGAAGGTTGAGTTAGAGGAAGTGAACCCACATTTGCGTGGAGGGAGAGTGGAAAACAATTTAGGAAAAACCACCCCCAGTTCACCCGACCGAGATTCGAACCTCAATCTCCCCGTCCTCGGCGGTCGAGCTCAACACGACAAGCGCGTTAGCCAACTACGCCACCGAGGCGGGTGTTACGAGCTATAAAACCACAAACTAGTTTTGAAATTTAAATTTTGTTGAGCCTCTCAGGGAATTTAGTCTACGTTGCCTCATCGTGGAGCAAAGATAGTTTGAAATGCATCCAAGCATTGAAAAACTTCTTTCTGAAGTAGCTGAAGTAGCTGATATCACTATCAGAGTTTCCAAAATCTCTTCAGTATGTGCTCCAAGCACATTCTATTTCTATCATGTTAACTTAGTGTGAACATTGTGTCTTGCCTCAACAATAAGATCTTCTTTACATTATCCCAAAGTTTTACACTATTATTTGAAGGGGGGAGTAGAAATGATGCTTTTAACCCCCCGGCCCTCCCCCCCCCCCGCACCCCACCCCCGCTACTGCGCCACTGGCTATAATGACATTATTTACCTAACCAACTTTGTTAATCTAATTTAAAAATTTGTATTAATAGAATTCAATATAAAAATAAGTTATAAGATATCAGAAAATTATTAAAATGACACATTAAAAATCTCAGTCAAGGTAACATAAATTACTAACAAGTAAAAAAATACACACGAAATGGCACAACACTTTAAATAACTTAAATTAGACTATTTAGCTAGAAAATTAACAATTGACTAGAGGTCTAATGCTGAATGATGTACCATTCGTTATAAAGTTAAAAGAAGTCGGCATTAATTGATTTACTTCCCTTATTTACTACACACGTTTAAGTATACAAAATGATTAATTGAATATTGCATTTATTTTGCAATTTTTTACGTAATTAATTAAAGGTTCATTGAAATAATATTTATTTCAAATAATAAACCTCCCCAAGTACTTCCAACATTCCAAATATAAAATATTTGCACCATTTGATTTTTCTAAAAATTGTTGCATTAGATGCCAAAATTTGACACTTTTAGTAAACACTGTGCTTAAAATATACATTTAATCTATATTTAATACACTGATCCAAGTTTGTTTAAAAAGACCTACTAATATATATATAAAACATTACTAAATTATTAATTTTGGGCCATACGCCCTTATTAGTTTGCAAACTACTTCGTGTGGTTCAGTCGTTCGTGAACTATTTCGTGTGGTTCAGTCGTTCGTGAACTATTTCTTGTGGTTCAGTCGTCTACTTTTTGTAGTTCATTCATGTGCGAACTACTTCTTGTGGGTTAGTTGTTCATGAACTTCATCTTTCGTGACTGAACTACATCTTGCAGTTTAACCCTCAATCAGTTTGTGAAATACCGCCTTTGAGTGAGTTATTATTTTCCCCTCATATCACTAGTTACATAGTACTCACGAATCAAATCCAGAACTTTTATTTTCAAAATATTTTTGATAAGTTTAAAATCAAAGAAAATAAAGAACAATTTCTTGATTAGTAAAATAATACTTTAAAGTCAAATTAGATTAGTTACAATAGCACCAGCTCTTAGATTAATGATAGTTTTTAAATATTCTAGCTTTATCTTAACGACTACCCGTGCCAGTGATGTTATTAAAGAGATCAGGATAGTGATGATTATTGTTTGGAAATTCGTATGCTTCGAATGCAGTGGATGCTGATGTCATTATAGTTATTAGGATAGTGATAATTATTGCTTGGAAATCTGTATACTCCGAATGCAGTGGACTCAGTACCCTAAATAAATCCATTTCGTGCGATGCGGACAAGTGAACGCAGTCTCATTAAAATAATGTCAAGAATTAAAAAATCCTATGCGTTCGATGCGGACTAGTGGACGCTCACCTTAAGACCACTTTCAATAGCTTATAAAGTCATTTAATAATAAAAAAATCCAGGCGAGAATCATTTCAAGTATCTTTTAAGGGCATCTCATTAAAAAAAATCTGGTGGAAGACCACCCCGACTTTTAATAGTATCTATTGTAATGTTCACAGTTGTGAACACTTTGTGTGAATAACAACATAGTCATATTTGAATTATTAGTTCCAAATGTCTCCGCCCCTTTCATGTGGGCCTATTACATTCATCTTTGACTCATGATGTTTCCACTTCCTGTTTTGTATAACCATGTGCGTACACCGGTCGTTATGTTATCTAACTTGTAACTTGTAACTTTATCAATTAAAATACTAATCCATTTATATAGCACACTAAAGTTACAGTGATTAATCAATTCCATGATCCTCTGTAATTATAACTGTAACACACTTAATTATGTTTCAATTGGATGGATAAGGTATGTCCTGTTTCCATTAATATATTTCTGTGTTTGATACTGTTAGTGAATTTCCCCAGATACTTTATTCAAGGATGAGATGGCAGTTTTGAACGTTATCATTTATATTTTATATTTTTAACTCGGGTTTTATATTTCTTAATGATATTGTTTTAACTGTTCATTTTTCATTTTAACATATCTAAGTATCTTAAAGCACTTTAAAAGTTAATACAGTTTTATTTTAGTAAATTTACTTACTGAGTTAATTTGACAGTGAACAAAGGGAAAAAGTACAGCGTATCTCTCTGTCTAGTTTCAACACCTTATGATCGTTGATGCCACAGGTTAATTTCGTTCTAACTAATTTACAGGCTTCCCTGTACATTGAGTGATGTCACTATACAACCAATCAGAAGGTTGAGAACTAAGCGCCTGTCTTATGATAGGTTGAGAGCATCGGACGAGATAGAAGGATTCTCTGACATCACAAGAGGGTAAGGAGTGGTTTCTCAGGGAACAAAGCTCTGGAACAAGCAAGAGAAAAGACACAGTTGAACTAGTTGGAGTATGAACGTTCGTAGCACATAATCAGAAATTTAATGTAAAAGAAGTGGTTAGAATAGGCAGGAGTGTGGACGTGCGTAGCATGTAGTCAGAAATATAAGGTAAAGACGCGGTTGAACTAGGGAGAAGGGTGAACGTACGTGGCATGGGGTTAGAGCCATAATGCAACAAAGACTCAATTAGATTATAGAATGGGTAAAGACCTGCGTAGCAAGTATTAGTTATATTATGTAGCTATAGTTTGATATTAAAATAAATTCAAAGTATTTATCATACGTATTTTCTGCATTTTTATTCGAGAACAGTTTATTACTTTGTACGTGGGAATGCAATTCTAATCTGCATACGTAATCACGAAATAAGTAGAACAGGCAGGGAAACGTACTTATTACAATAGGATCCGGAATTGATCAGTGTCTTTGGAACGCCATTGAGAAGGAAGTGAAAGTTAACAATCTGCTCAGTCCCTACACTAAGCCCTCCCTCCCCCCTGACCATAACATATTAGAGAAAGAAAAAAAATAACTGTTTTGACTACACTATCAGCTAACCTCCCCCTTACCCCCCCCCCCCCCGACTTTTTCCCAGCAATAACCAATATGAGTGATGACTGATGAGTTAATAGTAACTACTAAGATCAAACACTACTTCAAACTATTGGTGTACCTGTCTGACCTTGACATTCCAATGGCGCAATACAGTATTTTTTATATTCTTCTCTTTACCCCCCCCCCCCCCCCGCCTTTATCTATCACCTCCCCCTTCTAACCACTCATAAGAAAAACTACTGTTCCAATAAGTAACTTGGGAATATATTCAATCCGATCTCATGCCAAGGGAAAGAAGCATGTTGACAGAGTGAAAGCTGCTAGTGGGAGCAAAAAAAAGATTGGGTTTGGTTTCTATGGCCAAAAATGGAGTGTCATCTGTAGGCCTACATGAAGATGTACAGTTTAGTGCTAATTACCATGAAGTCGTTTTGAAACCCGAAACTAGACCTAGTTGTTCTATTTGGAGCTTCACTGTCAAAGATAAAGTTTCTCGTGTTGAAATATTGTGGACTATTAATGAACGTAATGACACATTCTCCTGCTAGAAGTGATGCTTGCAGTGATCTTTTTAAAGTAATGTTTTCCGATAGTGATATTCCCCAGAAATTTCAAATGCATAAAGATAAACTTGGATATGTCATCTTGTATGGACTAGGTCCTTTTTTTCAAAAGCGAGCTTGCGAATATGTTTAAGGAATGCTCATTTTGTTATATTTCATTCGATGAGAACATAAATACTGTAGCTCAGAAGACCTATATGGATGTTGTTCATTTCTGGAGTGAAAATTAAATTCAAACAAGATATTTAACATCTTGCTTTTTAGATCATGCAACAACTCAAGATATATTAATTAACTTTATATCTCTACTAAAAGACGAGGACTTGGATCTTAAAAAATGCTTCAAGTTTCCATGGATAGACTAAATGTAAACCTCAAATTTTCAAGAGATCTCAAAAGTTACTTGAAGGAAGATTCTCCACAAGGTCCTGAGTTACTGGAATTTGGAACTTGTTCTTTACACATTGTCTATGGTGCTTACGAAACAGCACATGCTAACTCTAGTTGTACCATTAACCAGTTTTTGCGTTCACTATATTATTTATTTAAAGATTTTCCAAAAAGGCGTGCAGACTATCAAAGAATAACAGGATCATCTCTTTTCCCGATTAAGTTAGATGGTTAGAAAACTCAAGGGTGTTAGAGAGGGCAATGTCAATGTTGTCGTAATTAAAACAGTATTTTTATTCTAACAAGCATCTTCCAAAATCTGATAATGTTCAAATATTAAGCAATTTTGTGAATATGAACTTCTGACATTAAAGTTGGGATTCATGCTGTCAGTTTCAATTGAGTTGGATCAATTTCTCGCCGAATATCAGAGCAATCAACCTCTATTACCATTTATGTTTGCAGTTCTATATAAACTACTTGAGCACTTGATGAAAAGAATTGTAAAATGTGATGTAATTAATTAAGCAGATACTTCCAAAAAATTGTTAGCCGTTGATTTAAAAAAAACAATACAAAATGAAATCACTCCCTACGGTAGATATTTTGATCACAGCATCAGCAGCTTTGAAAGGAGTTAAAGACATTAAGATACATCAGTTCAGATGAGATTGTCAAAATTCCTAGTTGATCTTTGCAACAAATTTTTACATAAATGTCTTCTCTCCTACAAAATTGTCAAGGATGCTAGTTGTCTCTCTCCCGCAATAATGCTCAACCCATTTGTTAGGACCTATAGGATGACTTCTACATTAGAAGTCCTACTAGACAAGAAACCACTATCTAACGTGCAAGCTGATGTAAAAAGAGACTTCAAGGACTTTGGATAAAAGCAAGAATTTATTGTCTACCTTAAATAATTCACTTCAAGTGGAGACCAACTTGATGCGTTCTTCATGAATATTTTTTCTAGAGTAAATGCATCCCAGGAACTACAATATTTCACTAGCAAAATTCTTGTTCTCTTCCATAGCGATGCAGCCATTGAGTGAAGTTTTTCTCTGAATAAATACTGTCTGGTTGAAAACCTACATGAGAAAAACCTTATTGCTCAACGTGTACCTTATGATGCAGTCACTGCAGCCGGGGGACTTCTAAATATGACACATTAAACAGCCTCTGAAGAAATAATAAAATTAGAAGTGAAAAGAAGAGCAGTTTTGCAGAAAACAAAGGAAGAGGTAGAAGTGTTAGAACATGAAATAGAAAAATTGAAAAGTTTTGTGGTTGAATTAATTTTAACTTTTGTCTACATTCTAAAAAGATTTTTTTGTGGTTTTATCATCTTAATTTTTAATAATTTAAGGTAACTGCAGTTATCTTTATTTCCAAGTAATTTTTATCAACATAATATTTGTTGGCAGTGGCGGCTCATAAAATTAATGGGTGTGCTGCTATAGAAAATATTTAGCCTTTGTTTTAAAATTATGTAAAAGTTAAAAAACATGTATAAAAAGAAAATGTATTCAGGAACTTGATAAAATCTTAACAAAAAAACAAATTTTTTACTTAATTTAACTTAAATTGTTACAGTTAAAGCTTGATCTATTCATTTAAAACTGAAATCCATTCTTCTCGTTTTAATTTGCGCAAAAAGTTAAATAATTTTATCCTTGATCTCTGGATGACATATGAGGAATTTTTTCTCAATTGAAAGTACTCCCAACATGAAGGAACTCAGTCATTCCCCCACCTCCCCATAAAATGGATGACATATTTCAATATTTGTATTTGTTCCACCTCAATTACTTGATAACGGGACCACTGTACTCTGTTTCGCGTAATTTAAAGAAATATTTTAAGAGATGTATAATTTTTTTCTACAAGCATGTTTAAAAATATTTAAATGCTTGAATTTAAAGTGTGTCTAGATACATTTCTCGAGAGCCATTTAAATGTGTTTTAAAGGGTTAGGCTTACTATATGGATCCATTAAACCAGGGCAGTGAAGTCAGAGTTGTAGAATTATAATCAGAAGCAATTTTGGGTGGAATCGAACTTGGTAAAAGTGTACCGACTCCAACTTTGAAATTAAAACTTGAAAAATTATAACAATATTTTATATTAAAAAAATTATTTAGGACCATAATTTATAATTTGGTTTAGTAAATTTATAATTTAAATATAAATTAACAAATCCAAAGAAGCCTCCCATGAAATCATCTCTATAGGAGCATGTTATTGCAGTCAATTTTTATTTATAATGAATATACATTAGTCACTTATGAAGGCGTCGGAATCAGAGTCTGACAGAAAAATGGAGAAATCGAAGTTTAAAGTTTGGTGTACCAACTCCACAGCCCTATATGAAACTAAAGTCACTAAGTTCTGACAGGTGGCCCTTCTAATTAAGATGGTGAATTATTATCATAAACTCATACAAACTGTATCTTACCATCTTTGTTAAAAAATATCTAGTATTTTCTATTATTTAGGCTATGTTTGTTTTTTTATCATTCCAAATTCAAAGCAGAATTATCTCTACCTCTAAATGCTAAGCAGAAATCTTATTATAAGTGTATTGAGATTGTACATTTTAAATGTAAATTTGAAATGAATCAAAATACTAATTATTTTCAATTCATGGAGGTGAATATGATCCTGAAGTCTCAAGAAATTGTGTGGCAGTCACTAGAGGAATATAAATATTTCTTAGGTACAGTCAACTCTCAATTCTACGACCCCAGGAATAGCGTCCCTCTCGAAGTAACGACCCTTTTTTGGGGAACCGTGAAAAATATGGGATAAAAGGTTGAAAAGTTTAAGGAAATCGGCTGTAAAATGTGTTTGTTGCATTTATTTAGGTCACTGCGTTGCAATTATCTTTGTGAGCGCTGTATTACTAGTAACTGGGGTGGGTCAGGTATAAAAATAGACACCACATCATCAATGCCAGCCAATAGCACTTGACTCTGTCCACCCCCTCCCACAAGCAAGACAATGTTTCCCCGCGCGCGACTGCCGCTACATCACGCGCCAGGCTTGCTTTTTCCATTGTTATTTCGATTCTCGATATGGTTACTATTTTGGTTTGATTTTGTGAACAATTTTTTACGACCCATGCTATTGTTTAACATTGTTATTTTGATTTGGTTACGTTTTTGGTTGGATTTTGTGAACGATATTTGATGACCCACGCTATTTGTTGTCTAAAAAATGCAATTTTTTCGTATGAAGGTCAGGGGTGGAACAAAATCTGTTAAAATTCCAATAACGACCGATTAGAAATAACGACCCTTTTCCAGGGAACCGTGAAAGTAGTAGAATCGATAGTTGACTGTAATCTGTAATGTAATTATCTTAAGTAAAAATAATTCCAACATATTATCTTATTGTTACAAAAAGAAAAGAAAAGTAGTAGATCACCTTAAAAGCACGTCTCAGGACGATGCATTTACTGGTTTGCATGAACAACGTATGTAACTAATACAGCATCGTAAATACCTCGTAGGGACAAGAGACTTGTTTTATTTTATAAAGGAAGGGTGTAAAAGTGATATCTGAGTCATCAATCGGCGCTTAGCAAACGACGCTTTATGACCGTACTTTAACTATAGGCATACAAATCTTTAATGCATATCAGTATCCTAATACGCCATAACTTAAATAATTATATTAATTCAAAGTTAAGTCTGATAAAGAAACTTTTAAGATATTTTTGTTGAGTAACTATTTTTACTCTCATCATTAACACACTTTTGTTCTAAAATAATAATATTACCGGAGAGGTTCTCTAATAATTTTATTGTTATATGGATCATACATTCATATTTATTCGAGTTAATAATTTATTATTTAAAACTTAATAATTATATAAATATTGGGAGCCAACAACATGTAGAACAGAGTGTACACTCAAAATTAAGAGTGTGCAGCTATAGAAGTGCATAGTTGAAACTAGGAATAGTTCCAACTTAAGATGGCAGCCTAGCTTACGATTACATTCCGAGTCTTGAGACCATGGATTCTGTGCTGATCATGTGCATTCCAGTTAATAGGAATGAACGGCTGGCTGGTTAACGACCCAAAGATCATCCAGGGACAATCTGACTAGCAGGCCAACTGTGTCCGGTATTTTATCAGAGGATGTTGTAAAACGTAGGACCTTTGTATGATCCAAGAATATAGTAGAGTTAAGATAGTTTACCCATTGACAGTTATCATATATCTGTTGTAACTTAACTATAGTTTTGGATTGAGGAAGTTATTCGTAATTGGTAGATTTAAACTTGATGGAAATAGATATATAATGCCATTAGAATACGAACACATCCTGGCACCGCCATTACATTGTCGATAACACAGGAAACGGAAGAGAAACAAAATAATAGCAAAACTCACAGCCTTCTGGCTGACTATATAACACTCTTCCACGTATAATTAAACTTATTATTGATTGCCGGTGCTGGCATATAGAGTACAAGCGTAACAATAAGCCCTTGGTACCATTAATAGTCTTTGATTTCAATCAAGTACAATGTGCGAGAAAGGAACACAATCAAAGTTCTGACTAATGCGAAACATAGACAAAGTCCGGGCATTGAGGTTTAAAGACCTGACGTCCAGAGTACGTTGTTACTGGGATGGCCACGGGCGAAGAGTTAGATGAGGCTACTCGGGGCGCAGACACTCTAGGAGACTCTGGGGCAGGCCTCACAGGGGTGTGAGCTGGATCCATCACACTGGAAGCACGATGAAGGGACTCTGGAGTGGAATTCGTGGAGGGCTCCGGAGCTGGAGATGCTGGCAGGGGGCAGTCAGCAACCAGAGGTGGCTGAATTAGGGGGCCCAGTGTAGGTCCATCAGATGTAAGGGAAGGCGTAGGTGCTGGCATGGTCTGCTCAACTATCTCCCATGTCAACTCAACTAAAACAGCCTTGGGGTCCCGGAGGCGTAGATGAGATGCTGAAATTTGCTTAGTGTCCACCAACAATCCCTAAATATGACACAGTTGAGCCTCTATGCTAAATTTAACCTAGAACCTCCTTGAGTTTGCGATGAGTGACAGGGCGCACCCACACTAGTGAGAAATGTGTGACCTTGGAAGATTGAGAAACAGCTAATTTTGCCTGAACCTTCTTCATTCTTTGTTTGAGAACCCTGGACGAGTGGAGAAGTGAAAGTTTGAAGCGGGATTTTCGGCCCAAAAATACTTCAACTGGTGTAACCTTAGTTAAGGTGTGAGGTGTGTTGCGATATACCATAAGAAAGGCATCTACTTTAAACTGGAGGGTTTTGGATTAAGTAGAAACATCAAACAACTGTTTCAGCAGAGCTGTCTTGGTGGTATTAACGACAATCTCCACCGAACCATTAGATTGGGGGTGGTAAACAGAAGAAGGGGAATGTACAATTCCATTGTTAAACAGAAAACTAACGACTGCAGCTGATGAAAACGGAAGACCGTTGTCAGAAACGACCTCCTCGGGCAGCCTCCAGGCTGCAAACATTGAGCGCAGAGCTTCACAAGTGTGCTCTGCCTAGGTGCTTTCATACATGATGTGGACCTCTGGCCATTTAGAATGACAGTCTACAGTAACGAGTAGAGTCTTACCTTCATATTTGGCAAACTCAATATAGATCCTTTGTCATCTTCTTGTAGGCCAGGACCAAGGAATCAGAATCCCGTGAGGAGCAGTTGACTGGAGTGATTGGAAAACACCACACCTGTTTACCCTAGCTTCCAATTCGTCATTAAGACATGGCCACCACACAAAACCATGTGCTAGGTTCTTCTGGCGACTAGAACTAGGATGAAGCTCATGGAGAAGCGCCAGGACATTGGGACGAAGCGCTGAAGGGACGATGACTCTGGACAACCACAATGAACAATCAGATTTTGCTGACAATTCCAGGGCTCATCGATGAAAAGGGCGAAGAACTTCATCGGGAACCATATCAGGCCAACCATTGAGGACATATGTGAGCACTTGCCCCAATATGGGATTCTTCCTAGTCTCGGCGGCCACCTGGACCCCAGTGAGAGATTCCAGGGACACCAAGGAGATATTGTAGAGTTCATACTCCACCTCAGTCTTATTCGGGAGAAGGTTCCGGTTAAGAAAATCAGCATGAAGAATCAGTTCAGATTTTCGAATTGTGATCTTATACTGGAAGGCTGACAACAGGATGGCCCAACGTTGTAGGCAAAGAGCAGTGAGAGGTCAAATTTTAGCTTTAGACCCAAAAATAGACATCAACGCTGCATTGTTATTGCATAGCTTAAAAGATTGGCCAAAGAGTTACTTACTAAATTTCTTAAGTCCAAAAGTAATATCTGCGATCTTAAGCTCGTGCTGGGGGTAGTTTTTCCCAGCATTGGGGAAGGTCTTAAATGCGAAAGTGATAGGGCGTTCCGCCTCATCGGGGAAGTTGTGGGCGATGACAGTACCAGTACCATACTGTGAAGCATCACTGGTCATTCTGAGTGGCAAGCCAGCAGAGTAAGGAATGAGCACCTGATTGTCACTCAATTCCTGAATATACTGATTAGAAGCCCTTTGTTGCTCGGATCCCCCTCCTCAATTCGAATCCTGATTGAGCAATGCATACAACGGATGAAGCATAATGGACATGTTGGGGATGAACTTTGCGTAAAAGTTTACAAGCCCAATGAACGAGTGAAGTTCAGATCTTGATGAAGGCTCTTTGGCTTGAAGTAGAGTCTGGATGCAGTCCTGATCTGGATGCAGCCCTTGGGCATCCTAAATGTGACCCAAAAATCTAACCCTTGGCCTTAGGAAATGACACTTTTCTAGTTCTAAAGTGACATTATGTTCCACAAACCTTTGTTGAATAACTTCAACTTTACTTAGGCACTCCTCAGCTGTGTTACCTGACACTACTATGTCGTCCAAATAAATAAAACACTCAATACCTTCCAATACCTGACTAATGGCGCTTTAAAAGATGGCTGTAGCCGAAGACAAACAATATGGAAGGCGAGGGCACTTGTATGGGCCATACGGAGTGCTCAAAGTCAAAATTTCCTGAGGAGCTGGTCCCAAATTTAGCTGTTAGTAAGCCTGGGAGAGACCGAGTACACTGAAAACAGAACCTTGAACAGTAGACAAGTTATCAATGACATGTAAAGGATAGTGCTCAAGATTTAACTGAGGGTTTACTGTCACGCTGAAATCTCCATACACCCGTGCAAATTTGTTAGCCCGGGGAGCAATTACCAGAGGTGTTCTGAATAAAACTGCTTGATTCCATTTCCTCAAGAGCCTTCTTGGCAGCATCCCTCAAAGGAATAGGAATTACACGTGGGCTATAGAATACCAGAATGCCTCCCTCTTTAACAACTACATTAACTTCCACACCCTTAATGTCACCTGGTACCTCTTTGAAGACTGAGCGATATTTATTCCTGGACAAGCCCACCAAATCACCTTGTACCTGCCAAACAGAGTTGATGGTAAATATAGCATTTCAATCCAGATGAATATGGCTGATCAAAGTTATGCTCAATAGTGAGGGGAAGGAGCCCCGAACCACTACTAGGGGTAACGTAGTTGACTGCCCTGATAAGAAATTCTAACAGGGTTTTCCCCCAACAGATCTAGTTCGTGCCCAGTGTAACCACGCAGTGGAGTGGTACTCACCATATGAAAATGCTAGACGTACGGTAGGTAAACAATTGATCACGTGTTGGAGATAGTGTTGTTACGAGTGGTGGGGGAAACAGTTAAGGTTCTTTCTTAACTTTTATGGGAATAATAATAATAATAATAATAATAATAATAATAAACCGAACTCGTTACACCAACAAACTGTAATAATATATATATATATATACTTAATAAATAAATAAATACTCATTTACATCAAATACTTTTTAAACAGAACAATGGTTTATTGTGTACTTTAGCTTGTACTGTTGCGTATAGGCCTACTTGTATTTTACCAACTTCATTTGATTATTAGTACGTCTGGTACATAGCAAATAAAGCCAAAAAGCTGCACTTTTTTATTGGAATATGCCACTTTCTGTAGTCATCTGTAATGGGAAAAGAAACCTTTTCAGATAGGAAGCCACTTGAAAATCCGTTCAGGACACCAAAATGGCGGCCATTTATAGCCGCCATTTTAGTGTTCTTAATTCCATGGTATCTCAGCTTCTAGTATTCCGATTTAAGTTTTTTTTTTTTGTTTGAATGCTCTTGCTAAGAAGAAACTAATTGGTTATCATATATTTATCTCTAAGCTTTAAGGTTTCTCCACAATTTAATAATTTATGAAGATTTCACTTTTCTCACAAATTTCATTGCTAACTATTTTTTTATTGTCCATAATATCTCCTGTATAGGTGATATAAAAAAGAAAGAGCTTTTTTTTTTCCATTGATACCAAGAAAATATGTTTTAATAAACTACTTCTTGGGAAATTACTGGTCAAATGAAACTAGACTTTGGTTTTTAATATTACGTTTACTTTACTATTACAATAAGATAGTAACATAATGTTTACAAAAATGTTTGAATAATAGGAATGCTCCTGCATATTAACTTCTTCTTAGCAGCTTAAATGTCTCTAAATCAAGTTATCCTCTTCCTCATCTTCCGAATCATACCTGGAACAAAGTAGTTATTTTCATATAAACTCTTAAAAAGTTAACAAGCAAAGAAAAGTATTTTTGACGCCTGGTATTTGAAAAAGAGTCTACATACAGAAGACGCTGGATGCAAAAATAAATATAATGATCTTGAAAGTGATGGAATTATTGAAATTTAGAAATTATCAACTAAGAACATGCCTTTTATTGTATTTATTGCCACATTTTTGACCTCCAGTGCAGTTCGTGCAAAGCAGCGTGCATGGAACCTTAACCTTTGAACAGGGGCAACTGCACTTAACCAATTCTCTACAAGCTGCCCAAATATAGGGCGGAGAAGACCAGACCGGCACCCACTCCCCTGCAGCTCTGGTCCATCACCATCCTTCTGGTCCTGGAACGTTGTCTATTACTGAGCAGGCACGACCCCAGACTTGTCCTGCCTGGTATGCTGAACGGAGACAATGCTGCCTTAATGCCTCTTTAGTTGGGGGCAAGCTTGATAGACTGCGACTTTTTGAAGTAATGAGAAGCTTTCTAACATGATTGACTGAGAAATCTTCTCCATCTTTGTAGTAAAGCAAAACCGTAAACTTCTCCAGAACTTGAAAAGTCTCGTCAGAAATAGACTCTTTCGTTAATGATATAGCTTGGAAGGCTTCCGTAGCTTCAGGAAATGATTTCCAGACTTTCCAGGCAGTCTGTTTCCCTTTCATGGCAAATGATGAAGTTACATCAGATCCTGTAAATGTATGGGATCCTCTCAAGGCAGTAGCTTTATCTTCACCTATACTTTCAAACATGGCATTAATGCTCATGTACCTCTGAGACTTCCCAACTCCAAAGAGAATCCACATCTTCTGAAGACCAGTAACTTTGAGAATGGGGAAAAAAGATATTGCCAGAACAACTACATCAGTATCTACTATGTGCAAATAAGGATATATTTTGCTCCATGCTCAACACTATCTTTAGCATGTAGGAAAATTCTGCTATCTGCTTCTTCCTGTTGTCTGTATTTGACTCTATCAACCAAAGTTTTTACCAATTGGGATGAACGAATGATGTGAACCCAATCAAACTTCAAAAGTGAATGCTCTCCAAGTAACTTGAAAAGTTCGGTCTTATTCTGATCGCAGCAGAGGAAGTTATTACAAATTTGTGGTAATATATTTCCTTGTGATACTTGGCGACGAAGACCAAAGCCTCTCTTCTCTCTCAAAAATTTCTTCAGGCAAGTTTTTGAATAAGTATCCCAAGAAATGTGTATTCTTTTTGCATGAAACCTCTCAGAATCATACAAAATCCTGTGTTTGAATTCTGTATCACAGTATTCTCCAAATGTCCGTGATGTTTTGGGTGGAAGAGCATGTACTAGTGCAGCTCCATCGTAAATTATTGTGTCGCAGAATCCTTCAAGCTGTACCGGATCAATGGTTTCTTCCAGGATTTTAAGTAGCTGCGATTTCTGACCTGATCGCAGAACACCATTTGAGGAAAGAGAAGGTGGAGCGCTGGTCTTTTCATGTTCAAAAAACTTGTTCAGATCTAAGTCTCTACTTTGACTTACAATGAAAGCTCTAGAGAAAAGCTCAACATCATTTCTCAAGTCAGAAATCATCGGGGAAGATTTTTTATTCTTTTTTTGCAAATCCAAAGAACTTGGTCTCATTTTTCTGCAATGGAGCAAACACACTCACTTTTGCTTCCTTACTCAAACGTTCTTTCACATAGTTGCTGTACAGTTGTAACGCTTTTTCTTCAGCACCTAATAGAGCTTTAACTCGCTCTTTATCCATTATAACCTTAGTGTCCCAAACCACAAGATCACAGGAGTTTGGCTCAAAAGGATTTCCGAATTCTAGAAAGCTTCCTTTTAATGCATGTTTTTGGTCTTGAAACTTGTTCTGGTAAGCAGTATATTGTTCATGGTGAACAATCCTGTCAGTGCTGTTTGTTTTAATCGTTGACTCAAACTCATCCAGAATGCTGACTAATTGTGGCCCAGCCAGCATCCACCTTCTTAACATGGCTGGATCTTGCAACAGACCAACAGCACCACCATTTCCCTTTATGACAGAATTGGTTTTTTCATGAGCCTGATCCACAGCGAGTGCAGAAAAGGGATTTTTTGTTTTGTGGATAACAAACTGGCCGTTGATAAAGTACTCATGTACACTGGGTTCTGTGTCTTATAGTTCTTGTAAGTCTTTTATGTTGATTGGCAACCAACGAGCATAGTGGAGATGATCCATAAGGAAAAATCAAGGTGCTAATTTCTTCAATATTTGGGTGAACAGTTCATAGTTACCATCCCTGATCAACCGAACAAAAGATAAGACAAGTATCTCCAAGTTTAACACTAAAAACCAGAATCGAAATGTTGGAGAGTTTGAACGTTTTTCTTCAATCCATTCTTCAAATGATACTTTTGGGTCTTTTAGTGTAACTGCATCTTTGAGCAGATTGTATAAAACAGCAGCAGTAGTTTGATGAATTGCCCCCTCTTTTGTTACATGAGTAACTTTAAGACACGCCTCTGCTCCCGCCTTGTCTTGATTCCAGAATTTGCCACCAAACTAGTCCAGCCACTACCCTCAAGAATCTGGCCAAGCACCTTCAGAAAGGCCTCCTCAATATGAAACGCTGCAAACATGGCTACAAATTTGGATTTGCCATACAATTCAGGCCAGTTCCACTGGATGGATTTATTCAAGGCAAATAGAGGTTGATCCACACATATGACAGGAATTTGTCTTGGATTTAAAAACGTTGTAATTTTTCTTATTTGATCCATTCCGTGCTTCTGCATTGACGGCGAAGAAGAACTTTCATTGAATAGAGGTAAAAGAGAGTTACGTGTTAATTCAAATGATGAAGAGCCTACCTATGAAGCATACAACGCTGCCCAGGAAAGATCTAAGCGCCCATCTTTTCTGTCGCTAAGAATATGGTCTAGCCATTCCTGTTCCGTTTTCCACTTAGATCAAAATTTAGAATTTGACATCTGAGAACAGGTGATCTCGCTTGCTATTGGCACAGGAGGTTGCTTGGAAGGCAGTGTTACAGTCTTGACAACATTGTAGCTGTCTGGAAGCTCTGGCACTTTCCTGTTACTTTGATCGACACACGAAATGCTTGTGGCGAAATTACGAGGCTCACCAACTTCTCCTTCGCCGGAAATTTGAAAGATAGAAATTGCTGTTCCGTGTAAAGATGATTCTGAAGTGGTACTGCTGTAGTTATGATCAATGTTATCGTACGCACCAATCACAAAGAGACCATGAAGCAAATTTGAGGGGCATGGGACACCTTCTTCTTGAGTTCTTTTAATCTCCAAGTGAGCCAGACTAGCTGTTATCTCCATAATTCTGTTTGGTGATATTGAGAGGCCTCTTTTATGCATGCTTCCAATTATTGTATTATTTCGGGTTCTTCCAAATATAGACAGGCCCACGTATAATGGAACTGGTGGTTCATGACTTTTCTTATGACGAATAATGTTGCCTTTTGGAATGTTTTCACTGTGGTTGAAAACTATTAATTGGATGATAGTCAAAGCAAGCTGAGTTGCTTTAGTCACATTCTCTGCTGAAGCATAGCCATGAAGTAAAGAACACACTAAAGAGAGAAGTGCTGGAGGAACGCTTGCAGCTTGTTGATCATCGTTCAGATGACCATCAAACGTAACTTTGTGCTGGGTTATGATCTTTCTAATTTGCTTAATAAATCTTTCACATGCAACAGCATCATCATCAAGGTTTTCAGAATGAATATATTTAAAAATATTAGCACCATCACGATAAAGGAAGTAATCTCTGCCTGAAAGTTGAGCTTTGAACTGTGGGAAGTGATCTAGAATTCTCTTGCGTAAACGGGTGGTATGTGTGTTTGGAAGGTATTTACTTTTCATGCCCAGAATATTTGCAAGGCTGTTTGCATATATAGTCTTTAAGTGAGCCATTTTGAATACACTTTCAGTATTATCAGATTCAGAGGCCTTGTTTTTCTCTCTTATGAAGCGTGCAACGGAAGCAAATGCCATACTCTCGCAGATAGAGTTGACCTCTTCTTCTTTTACCCCAATTGATGCTCTCAGACAATTGGTCAGGTTTGTATAGCACTTCGAGTGGTACTTTGCTTCCTTAGCAACCAAATCACCACCGTCTAGGAATGCTTTAAGGTTTGTGTTATTGGTAATATCGGCACATCTCTTAAGTTTATCGTCCTGTAGGGAAGCAATCTTATATAGAGGTTTTCGAGTAGTGCCCTTTTGATTGCATATAAAACATATTTCAGCTTTAATTTTAATAAAAGGAATGCCAGGTCTCCACCGTGGTTCGGATTCCACGTTAAACTGTAGGTCCTCCATTTCATCTCACAATCACCCTACCATTACACATTAGCGTAAGTGCGTATAACCCGAACGGGTAGTAAGACGCGGTGCTAATAATAATAATAATTTTAATAAATGATGAGGAACAACGCAAATTCCTTGGGTTTTTTTCATCTGGCTCTAATAAAGTCTGTGGACTGTTCTCATGTGAATCATTTGGCAAAGAGGATGAACGTTTGCGTTTCTTTGCTCTGGCTAGTTTTGTTTTGTTGAAGTTAAGTGCACACTTTTTATGCCACTTTTCTTTATTTTTTTAAATGTTCCTTCTATACCTTCACCCTCATTTAACTTTTGTGCATCCAAACCATGCGACTGTAACATTACGTAGTATAATGTTACAACTGGACCCCGCCCCATACTTACGTAAATAAATGTATCGAATCTGAGCGTACTACCCGCTCCAATAAATTCAACTCAATTAGGATCCCTACAATAGTATGTTTCTCTGTTGTAGTTCTTGTAAGCTAAGAAGACATAATATAAACAATGCTGCACAATATATTTCATTACTCGATCCATTTCTAAGTATTAATTTGTTCATGTACTTACAATGCTAATCTGCTCACAATAGAATCCTGCATGGCTGGCCGGCACCTGGAATCCTAGATGGGCGAGTGGGTCAAGGGAGATCCAGTGGGTCAACAAAGCGACCCGGCACTCCGACTGTACTAGCGAGAAATGAACCAAGAACTATCATCATCAACTAGAAGACAATTATGTATCCGACCTCTGACGGAAACTAGAAGAACCTCCTTCAAATCATCGGGTGATTGGAGATATTCACGGATATTCCAATGGAGCAAGCGGAATTAACAATGGTCTACGTGACTGTTTCAAGGCATCGTTGACGTCATCATGCGTGTGTTTGGTGAATTCCCACCCCCTTCCATAACAACGAAATCCCTATATAATGGCCGTGCAAGCTTGCCATAATGGACTATCCTACGATCAACGATCGACGACAGACCATTGTCATTGACCTGGACAATGGCTGGAGAAAACTTGTAAAATGTATCAAAATCGTCGCTTAGACGGGTGGAGTTATGAACTCTAACTTCTTTATCAACTTTAATTTTTTTTATATAATATTCAGTTTCAAAAACTAACGTATTAATATTTTGATCGTCAAACAATGTCTAAATATTCTATCTTAGATATGTCGCCGCTCGGGCGCTGGACCTTTGCTAATATTTATTCTCGTAAATATCCTCAGTTATGTGCTGATTAGAAGTTTGACTTGTTAATATTATATTGTTTGGAATTGTAGAGTATTTTTTTTTATCGAAGTAACTTTTCATATTTAAAATTATGGTTTGAATTAACGTAACGAGATGTAACTTTTTATTGGAATTTGAATTAGGATGACTTTAATCTTTTGTAACCTAAGTTCTGTTTGAACAACTAAAGTTTTGTTAATTGATGGAACTGTTTGTTCCATATTCTCAGTCAAATCTGATAGTCCCGTGGGAGTTAGGCTTATGTCTGGTAGTCAAACCCTCACGTCATGAAAACTCTGTTGTGTAGTCGTCAAATTTAAATCTTTATATTTATGATATCGTTTTCTGTGAATTACGAAACCTTTGGAACCATATCAAGGTGCCCATTAGGCCCTTATAATGTTGTATCGCATTTAAATATATTGTCTCTTATAGACTGGACTATCAATATTATGATGGATTTCATGTTTCCTTTTGTTAAAACATTTGCGCAACTTTAATGATATAAAGTTGTTGGCTTCGAGCATAATTTCCAACTGTACTCATAATGATATAATGAGACCATTTTTTGTTATCTGCGCTATTGTCATTTAATTGAATAAACTGCTCATTTTGTTGAATCTATATATTTTTTATAATTTCCATTTATCTTGTATGTTAAGTTCATCCTCTCTCTTTTATCCCTTTTAATGGCTGGGGGGTATAGGACTCAGAGAGGGTGCACGACAATGCACCAAGATTCTGAAATTCTGTTAAATTTTCCGAAAGTGTCTTGTAGCCAGTTCCAACAAGTTCTTTTGCAGTGTGTACGGCTGGGCAAATCAAGCCTTCATCACTAGATTCTTGACAAATGCAACATTTGGTCCAATCTATAACACGAAGCTCAAGTGGAGATTCAAAGTCAACATTTGCCAGCCGCAGGCACCTTGAAGTCATTTTGAGAATAATTGAATTCAGTCTAGTCTGCAAAAATGATTTTTAAATGCTTTATATGAGTATAATTTTATATTAGAATGAAAATGAATGTAAGAGAAATAATAAAAAAAAAACTAGACGAACTCTAAAATATTTTTTTTTAATTAAGAGGAAATATTAAGGCTTAGAGAAAAGTAAATATGATATAAAAAAATGTACTTAATAAGAGCCTATATATAAAAAAAATAATCGAACCATTAGGAACTGAGATACAACCAATTCTAGGAATCCAAAATGGAGTACGTAAATAGCTTCCATTTTGGTCTCCTGCACAGATTTTAATGTGGCTCCCTATCTGAAAAGGTCTCTTTTGTCCTCATTTATGACCACAGAAAGTGGCATATTCCAATCAAAAAAAGGCAGCTTTTTTTTATGTACCAGACGTACTAGCCTATATATTCTGTATACATTCCAACACCTCATGCCAAACCTGTTTCATTGCTATAGTAAGATATAATTATATATTTTGTAATTTTATAGTAAAAAAAACTTAAATTTAAAAAGATTATATGATAATTTTTTTTCCAGGTTACACATTTTAACATCTTTCAAAAAACAAATATTTTATTGTGAAGCAATGCTTTCAGATTCGATCTATTATAAATCATCTACCATCATTTAGTAATATTAATGCCTCAAAAAAAATATTTATTTGTTTAGTTACACTTGAAAATGTTCTTTCGATAAAAATTGTCTAAAGTCCGTATCACACGACACTAGCTCTTACTTGAAATCCTGTGTGCTAGCTAGCACGTCATCATCTAGCGTCGTGTGAATCAGAAAAAGTATACTGGTTCTGCCACTTGGTACTGGCTACCATACTAGTTGTGAGGATAGAACACGTGCTATTTTCGTACTAGTTTCGACACTAGTCTGTGTAATTCAACCAATCATGCGCGCTGAGACTGTTGTGTAGATAAATGGTATAAATGACGCCAACATGGTCATCGGATGTGATTTTGTTGGTGGCAGAAAATGATTATAAACAACCTTGTTTATATAATACCAAATTGGCACAGTATGACAATATATTTAATATATATAAATTTAATTTCAAACATGTCATCTAAAAATGACAAACTGTGTTCCAGATCCAATTTTAATCAAAATAAGCTTGATAGCATGCCAACCTTGGGCGCGTTTTTTTTTTAGAATATGAAGTGTGCGTAGGCCTAAAAAAGAACATTTGTGTATTAAGGATACTGTATTTGTACACCCATGTGCTTAGGGGCCTTTGACCACATGATAAATAATTGAATACAAATTTAGGGAGATATTAAACGTTTGTGTCACCATGAATGTATATTACCTAACCTCCGAATGTATCATATTTAGCATCCTGAGACCATTATTTCGTCTTTCCCAACCATTCCCGTGCCTATATTCTTTTTCCTACGCTCCCTCTCATAATTTTCAATATCTTTATTAGTAATTAATTCAGCTGCTGAACTCAAAATTAATCTCTGACGTTCGATAAATATTTGTACTAGAACCTAGTACCAAACTAGCAGCGTGTGAATACTCTAGTCCTATTTCCATTGTACTAGCTAGTATACAGATATCTAGGTGCTAGCTAGCACACTTGATTTCTAGTATAAGCAAGTGTCAGCTGACAGAAGAATTCCACAACCTCATAAACCGTTTATTCTAGGGGAAAAGAAGAGATGAGCAGGGTGACAACAACCGACTTTAAAACCAGATATAACCATTAGTTTAGGATTAAACCGTTAGACAGCACTCCAAACATTAAAACATGAATCACGTTATAAGTTATAACAAAAGATGGCAGTAACAGATATGAATAAATTTAATTGTATCACAAATAATAGTAAATCAATTATTTGTGAATTAAGTAAAGGATAATGTAAATGTAAATAATGATAGTTAATATTAATTATGTGTAAAAAGAAACCCATCTGCGGAATGAGCACAAATGGTGGGGATCATCGTTATTATCAAATTATATGTATTTAAAGTTAGATATTACTCCTCTACACTACTGCCACATTTGAGGGCCACAGTTTCTATATTTGAATCTGCGGACCTAGCACACAAATCTGCGGGCCTAGCACACATGGTGGGGAACATAGTTCAATATGTCTATAATTCCCCTGCATAAGTGTGGAACCGAGGTCTGCCGTTATTTTGGAAATATGCCTTCAAACCTAAATTAGACTCGAAATTAGCACTGCGCGACCGCCGGTTTAAGGTGCCACAGTTTCTATATTTGAATCTGCGTCATGAGCACTCATGGTGGCAATTATAGTTCTATATGTCTATAATGACCCTGCATAAGTGTGGAACCCGGGTCTGCCGTTATTATCGAATTATATGTATTTAAAGTTAGATATTACTCCTCTACACTACCGCCATGTTTAAGGGGCCACAGTTTCTATATTTGAATCTGCGTCATGAGCACACATGGTGGCAATTACAGTTATAGGTGTAAAAAGAGACCCTACATGGTCGTAGAACCTGGTTCTGCCGTTATTTTCAGATTGATTGCCTTTAAATTTTAATAACCAAATACAGACATGTTGGGCGCTAGTTTAAGGTGCCACAGTTTCTATATTTGAATCTGCGGCATGAGCACACATGGTGGGGTCATAGTTCTATATGTCTATAATGACCCTGCATATGTGTGGAACCCGGGTCTGCCGTTATTTTGGAAATATACCTTCAAACCTAAATTAGACTCGAAATTAGCACTGCGCGACCGCCGGTTTAAGGTGCCACAGTTTCTATATTTGAATCTGCGTCATGAGCACACATGGTGGCAATTATAGTTCTATATGTCTATAATGACCCTGCATAAGTGTGGAACCCGGGTCTGCCGTTATTATCGAATATATGTATTTAAAGTTAGATATTATCTTACACTACCGCCATGTTTAGGGCCACAGTTTCTATATTTGAATCTGCGTCATGACACACATGTGGCAATTATACTTTATATGTCTATAATGACCCTGCATAAGTGTGAACCCGGGTCTGCCGTTATTATCGAATTATAAGTATTTAAAGTTAGATATTACTCCTCTACACTACGCCATGTTTAAGGGCCACAGTTTCTATATTTGAATCTGCGTCATGAGCACACATGGTGGCAATTACAGTTATAGGTGTAAAAAGAGACCCTGCATGGTCGTGGAACCTGGTTCTGCCGTTATTTTCAGATTGATTGCCTTTAAACTATAATAACCTAATACAGACATGTTGGCGCTAGTTTAAGGTGCCACAGTTTCTATATTTGAATCTGCGGCATGAGCACACATGGTGGGGCTCATAGTTCTATATGTCTATAATGACCCTGCATATGTGTGGAACCCGGGTCTGCCGTTATTTTGGAAATATGCCTTCAAACCTAAATTAGACTCGAAATTAGCACTGTGCGACCGCCGGTTTAAGGTGCCACAGTTTCTATATTTGAATCTGCGTCATGAGCACACATGGTGGCAATTATAGTTCTATATGTCTATAATGACCCTGCATAAGTGTGGAACCCGGGTCTGCCGTTATTATCGAATTAGGCGTTTCTATTAATCTCGTCTGAGCCAGTGAATATTATGTAAGACGCTGTGTGGACGTGCGTATTCATATGTAAATATACTTACACTCGCTTAGGCCATTTTATATTGAATCTGCGCGAACATGGTGCTTTATAGTAATGACTCTGTGAACGGTCTGCCGTTATTATATTAAATAATACTACTCCGTTAGGCGTTCTATTTAATTGCGCTCACAGGGCTAGTTATTGTTAAACTGCAGTGTGACCGGTGCGTATTGATATTTATTAACTACACTTAAGGCACGTTTCTATATGAATCGCTCATGAGCCAGGTGATAAGTTCTTTGTTATATGACCTGCATGTGGGAACCCGGCTGCCGTATTAATATTATTTACTCTACCACGGTTTAGCCCTTCTATTTTGATCTGGTCTGACACATGTGGAATTATTAGTAAGACCCTGATGTGGAACGGTCGCGTTATTGTTTTTAAATTAATATCACAGCCAGTTAGGCCGTTTATATTGAATTGATAGAACTGGTGGCATTCTATGTTAAGACCTCATGTGTGGACGGTCCGTATTAATTGCCTAATATACCAATAACGCGAGTTAAGCCATTTATATGAATCTGCGAAGCACATGGTGGTAGTTCTATGTCTAATACCTGAAGTTGGACGGGTCTGCGTTATTGATATTAATAATCTCTACACTCGCTTAAGGCCACAGTTTCTATATTGAATCTGCGTCTGAGACACATGGTGCAATTATATCATAGTCTATAGACCTGCATAAGGTGAACCCGGTCTGCCGTTATTATCGAATTATATGTATTTAAAGTTAGATATTACTCTCTACACTACCGCTGTTTAAGGCCACAGTTTCTATATTGAATCTGCTCATGAGCACACATGTGCAATTATATTCTATATGTCTAATGACCTGCATAAGTGTGGAACGGGTCTGCGTATTACGAATTATATGTATTTAAGTTAGTATTACTCTTACATACCGCATGTTAAGGGCCACGTTTCTATATTGATCTGCGTCATGACAACATGGTGGCAATTACAGTTAAGTGTAAAAAGAGACCTGATGTGTGGAACTGGTTCTGCGTTATTTTCAGATGATTCCTTTAAACTATAATAACCTATACAGAATATTGGGCGCTAGTTTAAGGTGCCACAGTTTCTATTGAATCTGCGGCATGAGACACATGGTGGGGATCATAGTTCTATATGTCTTAATGCCTGCATATGTTGGACCGGGTCGCGTTATTTGGAATATGCCTTCAAACCTAAATTAGACTCGAAATTAGCACTGCGCGACCCGTTTAAGGCCACAGTTTCTATTTTGATTGCGTCATGAGCACATGTGGCAATTAGTTCTATATGTCTATATGACCTGCATAAGTGTGGAACCGGGTCTGCCGTTATTATCGATTATGTATTTAAGTTGATATTACTCCTCTAACTACGCCAGTTTAAGGGCCCAGTTTTATATTGAATCTGCGTCATGAGCACCATGGTGGCATTATAGTCTATATGTCTATAATGACCCTGCTAAGTTGCCGGGTCTGGTATATGAATTAATTATTAAAGTTAGATTTACTCCTCTACACTACCGTTGGGCCATTTTATGGCCCATTGCTTCATGAATTATGGTTCTTATAGCACATGTGGCAATTACAGTATAGGTTGAAAAGAGCCCTCATGGTTGAACTGTTCTACTTGATATTTCAGATTGGTATCCATTTTAAACGTTAATAATATCGAATTGGCGCTAGTTTAAGTGCCACAGTTTAATTTATTGAATGCGGCTATAGAACAGTGGTAGTTACTATTCTCTTATATCAATTTACCTAATGTTTAAACCGTCTGCCGTTATTTTGGAAATGCCTTCAAACTATTAATTGAAATTAGCACTGCGCGACACCGGTTTAAGGCGCCAGTTTCTATATTTGAACTGTCTAAAGACCTATGGTGGCAATTAAGTTCTATATTTCTATAATGCCCTTAAGTTGGAACCCGGAATTGCCGTTATTATCGATTATATGTATTTAAGTTAATATTACTATCTTACAACTGCCGCCATGTTAAGGGGCACAGTTTTCTATATTGAATCTGCGTCATGACACCATGGTTGCAATTATACTTCTATATGTTATAATGACCTGCATAAGTGTGGAACCCGGTCTGCAGTTATTATCGAATTATATGTATTTAAGTTATAGTTCTCTTTACACTACCGATGTTTAAGGGGCACATTTATATTTAACTTCATATGTCACAAATGTGGCAATATAGTTGTAACTGGTTCATAATGACCGATAAGTTGGAACCCGGGTCTGCCGTTATTACGAATTATATGTATTTAAAGTTAGATATTACTCCTCTACACTACCGCCATGTTTAAGGGGCCACAGTTTCTATATTTGAATCTGCGTCATGAGCACACATGGTGGCAATTACAGTTATAGGTGTAAAAAGAGACCCTGCATGGTTGTGGAACCTGGTTCTGCCGTTATTTTCAGATTGATTGCCTTTAAACTATAATAACCTAATACAGACATATTGGGCGCTAGTTTAAGGTGCCACAGTTTCTATATTTGAATCTGCGGCATGAGCACACATGGTGGGGATCATAGTTCTATATGTCTATAATGACCCTGCATATGTGTGGAACCCGGGTCTGCCGTTATTTTGGAAATATGCCTTCAAACCTAAATTAGACTCGAAATTAGCACTGCGCGACCGCCGGTTTAAGGTGCCACAGTTTCTATATTTGAATCTGCGTCATGAGCACTCATGGTGGCAATTATAGTTCTATATGTCTATAATGACCCTGCATAAGTGTGGAACCCGGGTCTGCCGTTATTATCGAATTATATGTATTTAAAGTTAGATATTACTCCTCTACACTACCGCCATGTTTAAGGGGCCACAGTTTCTATATTTGAATCTGCGTCATGAGCACACATGGTGGCAATTACAGTTATAGGTGTAAAAAGAGACCCTACATGGTCGTAGAACCTGGTTCTGCCGTTATTTTCAGATTGATTGCCTTTAAATTTTAATAACCAAATACAGACATGTTGGGCGCTAGTTTAAGGTGCCACAGTTTCTATATTTGAATCTGCGGCATGAGCACACATGGTGGGGCTCATAGTTCTATATGTCTATAATGACCCTGCATATGTGTGGAACCCGGGTCTGCCGTTATTTTGGAAATATACCTTCAAACCTAAATTAGACTCGAAATTAGCACTGCGCGACCGCCGGTTTAAGGTGCCACAGTTTCTATATTTGAATCTGCGTCATGAGCACACATGGTGGCAATTATAGTTCTATATGTCTATAATGACCCTGCATAAGTGTGGAACCCGGGTCTGCCGTTATTATCGAATTATATGTATTTAAAGTTAGATATTACTCCTCTACACTACCGCCATGTTTAAGGGGCCACAGTTTCTATATTTGAATCTGCGTCATGAGCACACATGGTGGCAATTATACTTCTATATGTCTATAATGACCCTGCATAAGTGTGGAACCCGGGTCTGCCGTTATTATCGAATTATAAGTATTTAAAGTTAGATATTACTCCTCTACACTACCGCCATGTTTAAGGGGCCACAGTTTCTATATTTGAATCTGCGTCATGAGCACACATGGTGGCAATTACAGTTATAGGTGTAAAAAGAGACCCTGCATGGTCGTGGAACCTGGTTCTGCCGTTATTTTCAGATTGATTGCCTTTAAACTATAATAACCTAATACAGACATGTTGGGCGCTAGTTTAAGGTGCCACAGTTTCTATATTTGAATCTGCGGCATGAGCACACATGGTGGGGCTCATAGTTCTATATGTCTATAATGACCCTGCATATGTGTGGAACCCGGGTCTGCCGTTATTTTGGAAATATGCCTTCAAACCTAAATTAGACTCGAAATTAGCACTGTGCGACCGCCGGTTTAAGGTGCCACAGTTTCTATATTTGAATCTGCGTCATGAGCACACATGGTGGCAATTATAGTTCTATATGTCTATAATGACCCTGCATAAGTGTGGAACCCGGGTCTGCCGTTATTATCGAATTATATGTATTTAAAGTTAGATATTACTCCTCTACACTACCGCCATGTTTAAGGGGCCACAGTTTCTATATTTGAATCTGCGTCATGAGCACACATGGTGGCAATTACAGTTATAGGTGTAAAAAGAGACCCTGCATGGTCGTGGAACCTGGTTCTGCCGTTATTTTCAGATTGATTGCCTTTAAATTTTAATAACCTAATACAGACATGTTGGGCGCTAGTTTAAGGTGCCACAGTTTCTATATTTGAATCTGCGGCATGAGCACACATGGTGGGGCTCATAGTTCTATATGTCTATAATGACCCTGCATATGTGTGGAACCCGGGTCTGCCGTTATTTTGGAAATATACCTTCAAACCTAAATTAGACTCGAAATTAGCACTGCGCGACCGCCGGTTTAAGGTGCCACAGTTTCTATATTTGAATCTGCGTCATGAGCACACATGGTGGCAATTATAGTTCTATATGTCTATAATGACCCTGCATAAGTGTGGAACCCGGGTCTGCCGTTATTATAGAATTATATGTATTTAAAGTTAGATATTACTCCTCTACACTACCGCCATGTTTAAGGGGCCACAGTTTCTATATTTGAATCTGCGTCATGAGCACACATGGTGGCAATTATAGTTCTATATGTCTATAATGACCCTGCATAAGTGTGGAACCCGGGTCTGCCGTTATTATCGAATTATATGTATTTAAAGTTAGATATTACTCCTCTACACTACCGCCATGTTTAAGGGGCCACAGTTTCTATATTTGAATCTGCGTCATGAGCACACATGGTGGCAATTACAGTTATAGGTGTAAAAAGAGACCCTGCATGGTCGTGGAACCTGGTTCTGCCGTTATTTTCAGATTGATTGCCTTTAAATTTTAATAACCTAATACAGACATGTTGGGCGCTAGTTTAAGGTGCCACAGTTTCTATATTTGAATCTGCGGCATGAGCACACATGGTGGGGCTCATAGTTCTATATGTCTATAATGACCCTGCATATGTGTGGAACCCGGGTCTGCCGTTATTTTGGAAATATGCCTTCAAACCTAAATTAGACTCGAAATTAGCACTGCGCGACCACCGGTTTAAGGTGCCACAGTTTCTATATTTGAATCTGCGTCATGAGCACACATGGTGGCAATTACAGTTATAGGTGTAAAAAGAGACCCGGCATAGTCATGGAACCTGGTTCTGCCGTTATTTTCAGATTGATTGCCTTTAAACTATAATAACCTAATACAGAGCTGTAGGATGCCAGATTAAGGTGCCACTATTTTGGTATTTGCATCATATATTATTAGTTTCTATTAATGTACAGAATGTGGGGAATGCCAGGCCGCTACGTGGTTCGGATCCCACGTTAAACTGTAGGTCCTCCATTTCATCTCACAATCACCCTACCATTACACATTAGCGTAAATGCGTATAACCCGAACGTGTAGTAAGACGCGGTGCTAATAATAATAATATTAATGTACAGTAAACACTGATGTTCGTTGTAGTATTTTATTATTTCTGCTCTTTTTCATAAATTATTAGCTATTTTGTTGAATATCATTTTAAACGTAGTTTTGATTAATATTATGTGCCGGTTTCTAATTTATCAAAAAATATATATTTTGAATTTAATATTTTTTTAATCTCTGAAGGTTTTATTTGAATATGTCCTTCATAAATAATTTTAGATTTTTAAAAGTCTACTCTGCTTTTCAGTTAGATACCTTGTAGCACCCTTAGCATTAAGTGTTCATTCGGTATGATTCATTTCAGTGGGTTCGTTGGATGCACTACTAATGGGGTAGTGCTTTTGGTTGTGGTAGTGCTCTTAATTGGTTGCTGTTAACGACCGTTTGTGGCACTGCTAACGGACGTCGGTGTTGCTGCTTAGCAGCCATAGGTGGTGCTGCTAACGGCCGTCATTGGTCCTGCTAGCGGCCAATGGTGGTGCTGCTAACGGCCATTGGTGGTGCTGCTAAAGAGTGCTTTAATTCTTGCCTACACAAGCTATTTCTAGAATTTGAAAAATCAATCTTCAAGTGAAAGTGGATGTGGAAAAAGATCTCCTTTTAACGATGATGTTTTTCACACCTATAAATAATAAACGTATCAAAAGTAACTTGCTAAGTTGCTTTTTGAAAGACCTAATCGGGGCTTGTTTCATGCCTATTTGATGATCATAGATAGTACCGTCCACTTTTCAATCTCGGTTATAAAATCCTCTGTATTGGGCTTTTTTTGTTTTTTAATTTCCTTATACATTTGTCCTGACATCTTATTTTACTATAAATCAGGATTTTGTTGCTCTGTTCATATTACAATATGCCTTATATATAGTTTTAATCTAAAAAAAAAATAATTGACACATACATATTCTGGAATATAAACATATACTACTACTAAAACTACTTGTCCTGTTATTGATCATTACCAATTTACCTTAACCTGTGCCTGTTAGCATATCTGTCTACAATATATCAATACCAATATTTAATTTATGATAACTTATAACTTTACTTGTCCCTCTTTCCCTATTTAAGTTATTTTGACTATATACATTTATTTATCTATTGATATGTCTACTTTGGGCTTAAATCTAACTTAACCTAATTTATACCTAGTGCCGTCATCTACACAATCGGTTTATATTTTTTCCTTGTAAGGAGTACCATTTTTTTTTCTGTTCACTTCCAGCCATGGCCAGTCGACATCCCTGGAGTGCTTGATAGCTCCTGCACAGCATCACTCTTGTTTCCAAGCTAGCAGAGCTTTTAGACTAAGGACCAACTTCCGACGTCTCATCTGAATCCACTTACCTTCCTTCTCCCCTAGCCGGTACTACAGGCGTCCCTGGTTCATCAGTTATATGCATCACTGGTATCCCTGAGACACCTTTACTCGGCTAGAGCTCTAAATATATCCAGAGAACATCAAAATCTAGTCCACCCTCCCTTTTATTACACTTTCTGTGTTTTGTTTCACCAGTTTGGTAACGTCTAGTCTAAGTCTGATGTTTCTTCTCCTCCGTCTCCATCGTCTTCACTCGCCACTTCTTCCTCAGTTGTTTCTTCCTGTCTGTTTTGTCTCGAGCCTTGGTTCTGTCTTTGTCTTCTTTCTTTTAGTTTGTCCATATGTCTGTCCCTTTCTGCTTTCGATACCTGGTCCATTATCTCATCGAGGTAGCTCCACCGGTCCACATCCCTCAGTATATGGTATATGGCATTGGCCTGTATAGGCATTAGTAGCTCCTCCCTTTCCCTTTTAGTAAATATACATTTCAAGGTCACGTGTTTAGGTGTCGCCTCTCCTCCGAATCAGAAAAGAAAGGTTTCACACAATTTCATCCTAAAAGCTATAATTCAATTGTAGGTTTCGCGATGAGCGTTGCTATTTTTAGTGGTGGAGACAACCACTCAGGCCGTTAACAGCGCCATCGAAGCTGCTCCGTCTGAAGGGGGCATTATTTTTTTTATTTTTTTTATTACCACGTCTTACTATCCGTTTGGGCTATACGCCTATGTTCTAATTACACTAATGAATTAGGGATGAGGTAGGTGTAATTTATGTAATTTATAGAAATCGCACCCATATTTGCGCGAAGAGACAATGAGGAACCATTTAGGGAAAAACCACACTCAGTGCACCCAACTGGGATCGAACCCCGATCTTTCCATCCTCGGCAGTCTAGTTTAACACGACACTAGTTAACTACGCCAACGAGCCGAGTTCTAACTTTGTGCACTCTTTATTAGAATGGTTTGAAAATTCACATTCCTGACTAAACAATGCAACTAAGTCAGAAAGGTCTGCTTTGGGAGGGGGTAGCATTATTTCTGAAGCAGGTAGCTGTAAATCTATGTTCTTGTTTAACAGACCGCAAGAGTTAATTCAGGGGTCGCAAAATCACGGCCGTTTATATTACTATTACAGTCATATTATGCGCAAAAGCTTAATTTTAGTATGTTGGCTACATCGTCTTTAATAATAATGGAAAACACAGTTTGAACTATTTTAAACTGTACCATCTCTTTTTTTTCACTTTAAATACTCGTCTGCTGAAATTTCTATCCACAAAATTTATTCTATAGGCGGCAATATAAACATCTGGTAAAATAGGAGTTTTTAAACATTCTAAATAGGCCTACACACATTAATGGTTTTAAATACATAGTATCAAATTTTAACATTCAGTTTTTTCTTTATTAATTTAATTTAAAATATTTAAAAATAAAATTAAATTATAAATCAATTTTTGAAAAGACAGCATATTTTTCGGCTGGGACAACAGGTCTCTTATTATTACTTAGAATTAATTACCAAGCTTATAGTGACAGGTGATTATGATGGATATTTTTATTTTTTATGTTGTATTTAACTACTCATAATATTAATTGCTGACAATGGGCATGGCGCATGGGGTAAGTCTGTCAGTAATTTAAACTATTTTATAGATGGTTTTTAATATACGTGTAACATACTGGGGTGGGGATAGGTGGGCTTATAATAGTCCAAGCCCCTACAAAATATAAAAGGGGGGCTTGAGCAGCCCCACCCTCCCCACAGTTGTGTAGTCCTATATAACGGCCAGGCTAAAGTGAAACACTGAGGAACTGAGTGATCTCTGTTGGTGATATGGGTTAAAAATGATATATTAAATTTATGATTCATCCCATTCTAATTAAATTTAATTTAATTCAATAGACAAATTGCAACCAACAAAAATGTTACACAAATTAAATGTATCCACCCATAAATAAAACAAAGCAATACATTGACAATTCACTTTCTGATAAGATTTCTTCAACTATTGTAAATACACATTTGTCCAACATTTTCTCCCCACAAATTGTGTTCTTAAGAGAGGATCGATCCAGATATTGTAGTCAGGAAGAGTCATTGGTTTTCACTATCCTCAAGTATAAATATAATATTTAATTAATAATGATGAAATTGCTAAATTATGAAAATAATTATTTTAGTTATAATAATAATAATAATAATAATAATAATAATAATAATAGGAATTTTAATAAAACCACAATTTTGATAAGCATATTTGTAGTTTTAACCCAAGAAAACAACATAAAACAAAAAGTCGTTCTCACAAAAAATATATATATATACATTAGTAAAATAAGTCTGTATTCATATAAAATCTATTCATTATGAATTGGTGGTGATCACCCCAATCGACCCCACTTTAAAGTATAGTTCTCAAGTGGGTCTCTACTAAAGTTACCCCACGTCGATTCCAATGGACCATATCCATTCTTTTGTTTGAAGGATGACCCATAACCTATAAAATGAATCAAATATAAAATATATTATGTTATCAAATCATTTTAATAGGTTTAGAATTGAATAAAAATTTTAATACACTTGAATTTTCTTTAAGGCAAATTGCTTCACCAATAGATTGTGCACACAAACTTGAAAAGGCCTTAATGTTACAATATAGTCTGAGAAATTATATGTTTGGTGTTTGAATTTTTCTAACGAACTTGACCGATCACCCCTTCCCCCTTTGGCCCTCTCCATCCTTCACTAATTCCCCCTAATTATGTATATCTACATTACTGAATTAGAGACAATGTCTTTTGGATTAATTTCCCTCTCATTTGTTGTTATCTGTAATCTCCTATGTGGGCCACTTGCCATGATGGCCCTTTTTGATGAGAGATCAAAGGAACAATAAAGTGACGGACTTGTAAAGAAGTTGATTAAATAAAATTGTGTACATTGTGGTGTTTGGTTAGTCAGAAGGTTTAGGTATAAAAGTATGGGTTAACCCCCAACTATTAGTTTGTACTAGTTTATACTATTATTCGGACTCCCTCCTTTCCAATTATGCCATCATGCTAAACAAACACACTGTATAAAGAGCTGAACATTCACAACAAGTGTGTGTTGATGTTTTGGACTATTGGGTATACATGACGAGATAGCACTTTTATATACACACGCACTCTGGGTTCTTACCGCCACCAACAAGTCACTAAAGGTGTCAGTCAGTTAAAAATTCAAATAACGTGTACTTCAGTGTAAACATTGAGTATTAGCACATACCGTTAAAAAGAATCCAAGTTGAGCGTTCCGGCATCTTGAATAAACAAGCCATAAATATCTATGGCCCATACTGCATTTTGTTCTGAAATTATGTTACATTAAGTTACAAGAGTTACAATAACAATAGATTTGAAATATGTTTATTTTTTAGTAATTTACATATCACTAACAAGAGTGGCTGCGTGGCTTAATTAGTTAGGCTCACATTTTCCTTGCCGTTAGTTGACGAGGAATTGAGTACCTATTAAAAAAAATCCGTATGTGTGTTACAAATATGGTTTTCAAATTATTAATTTTTACATTATTACTCTACACTTATGAGATTGTCTTTTTGGCCCCATGGATTATATCGTCAATAACTATTTTGTTTTTGCAAAAATACACACGCCAAACCTTGAAATTTTGTTTATTGGCACCTATATAAGTGTGTCTACTTTTTAAACAATAATGCTTAGAGCCAAGATAATCCAACTGCTAACTCGACATTATAGATTTATTGAAGTTAGGATGAGTAATTCCAAACACCACTAAACGAGATTAGGCGTCGAATCTTAGAAGCTTTATGTGGTCTTCCTCCGATAGCTTTGGGATGGTCGGGACTGTGAGCACGACCACGCTTCTGATAAACCTAGATAATAATTTAATTATTGTTTTTAACCGCATGGTCAACTTTGTCAGTGTGAGTCCTTGTTGTGAACATGAGTTTAGAAGAGTGTTTTTGTTATATTTTGTTAAAGCCGGTCAATCAAAGTGTACTCAGTGAAACAATTCGAACTTAATATTTACCAGAAAATCGTTCACGCCAAACATAAACAGGACATTTTCTTTTAAAGGTCTGCCACTCAAAAGGTTACTGCTCAACCGGCGTAATAGTTGAGCAGATGTCTGCCCCGATATGCACAGCCCTAGCTGCAGCGCACCCTTTGCTGGTATCAACAAACACAAATAACAATAAAGACACTCAATGTAAAATTTATACTGCGTTAGTAAAAAAATATTTTGTTTGAGGGGCAACGAAATGAGGGAGACAACAAGTGGATTAAAAGTAGCCCTTTTTAGTCATATATTAATTGCATATCAATATGTTAATAGTAGTGAATTGGAGAAGAACGACAATAAATGAATTAGTATTCAATTTTTCGTACTGGATTACATCACTAAATACTCTTAAGATATACTGAGAGTTTTACTATTTGTTGCAAACATCTTTGTTTAGTTTCGCGTCTTTCTGCCCGTCCGGAATCAGTGACATAGCCAGTATTTCATTTCGGGGTGACTATGGGAAAGTTCCTCCTCCATCTATCGGCCTGATTGTAAACACCCGCCCCCCTTTCGCCGCACAACCAACCCTATAGTAGTACACTCCCCCCTCCCCACACTGGCGCAAGCACATATTATTATTATTAGTATTATTATTATTATTATTATTATTATTATTATTATTATTATTATTATTATTATTATTATTATTATTATTAGCACCACGTCTTACTACCCGTTCGGGTTATACGCACTTACGCTAAATATGTAATGGTAGGGTGATTGTGAGATGAATTGGAGGACCTACAGTTTAACTTGAGATCCGAACCACGGTGGAGGCCTGGCATTCCCCACATTCCACAGATGTCTCGTCAGAGGTACATAATTTTGAAATTGTGTTAGATCACGGTTCACTTATCTCAAACAAGCATATCATAGTATTATGGTATTGATACACTGTGGGTTGTACAACATTTTTGAGCTGCGATACCATAAACAGCGTTTCTCAATTAAATTTTAGTTACGGAACCATTAAATATTTCCTACAAAATATCAAAACTCCTTGAATATTTTTAGAATAGCATAAAAAAATGCGCCGCAGACAAAACAAGTGCTTGGGTCAAGGTCAAGTACCTTCAAATTTAAAGTTAATATTTTTCAAGGTGGAAGGCAACTACACACTTTGTCCTCTTACTAACTGTAATGTAACTGACTTGCCCCTGAAAAGTATGTGAAAGCATTGACAATAATATCGTCCTAATTTTATAAACGTATTTAATTTTATTTAAATTATGTAGTATATTAAATGGCGCTTAAAGCACTTCTTCTTCTAAGAAGGCAAAAGCCACTGATCAGTGACGTCACGCACGTGACATTAGTAAAGTCAAGTTGACAATATAAGATTTTTAAATAATAACTTCCTCTTCTGGAAAGTTCGAATAGAGATTTTAAAAAGTAACTTGAGTCAGTTTCCGGCTCTCGAAGCTCCTAGTAAAACCGAGATGTTCTTGTCTTGTATTTTAATTTTTTATAACACGACCTTCTCGAAGCTTCCATGAGCAATGGATATATATACATAGAATGGTGCAATGTAAGAACAGTACTCACTAGTCACTTGACGTCCAGTCCTTGAACTACTCGGACTGCAACTTCTGTCCGCGATCCCTACAATAGGCCGTGTATATATTTCAACGACATGATCTATTTTCTCTGAAATAAACTGAGATTTATAAATAAAAAAACATGTCAACATAAAAAGTGTGTATTAATTATACAAGATTTAAATCACCAATAATTCTTCAATTGGCGCCCATCACGCGGGACGAATATTTTAATAACACTTCAATTGGCGCACAACGTAGGGACCCGTAATCAATAATTCAACATAACATATAAATAAATGAAACCTCTTGTATACCTACCTTCAGGGAAAATAAATTAGGTTTTACTCTTAGTTAAATGTTAATTACAAAATGAGCATAGCTTTCAACTTAACTAAAAGGACTAATTTTTTTTAATGGATGCCGTATAGTTAGAATTAAAATTTTATGAAGTAGGTAGGCACAACGAGAACTTGAATAAAATAACAATCTTTTATAAACAATTATCATACAAATTATGACGTCACTGTGCGATCTTTTTGGTCTGGTTAAACGGTGCATAAACGTTGAGCTATCATTATGAAGTATTTGCATGTAGTTCAATACAGCTTGACTAGCTGTATCCAAAATGCTGGGAAACTGTGTACAATGTTAAAAGGGTGATTTACTTTAGATTTTAGATTTTTACATAATTAGTAATTAGTTGTATCCGCCTCGGTGGCCGCATGGTCTAAAACGTCACTTTTGTAATATACTAAGCAAGGAGACTGGGAGACTGGGGCTCAAATCAGATTTGGGTGTAGTGAAGGTGTTTTTTTCTAAATGGGTTTCCACTCTTCCTCCATGCAAAATAAGGTACACTTCCTCTTAATCCAACCTTATTAATCCCTAACACATTAGAATAATTTGTCCAAAAGAGTAGGCTATACCCCAGTGGTTCCCAACCTGTGTGCCACCAAAATTTACTAAGATTTTAATTTACTAAAGATGATAATTTTGACTTATTAAAAGATTCATATTGGATTTATAACGGATACGGGACTTAAAAACATAATTTGTTTCTTTAACTTTGAATTTATTCGCCCCCAAAATAATGGATTAAAGCTAAATGAAAATCAAAATATTTTATCCGCTTTTGGGTTCCCATGTCTATTTCCAGTTTATTAGAAATATATCGATTGTTCGAATATTACGACCATAGATATAGATTAGAATAGATTAGATGAGAATTTATTTTTCGCTCTCTCTTGCAATTATTGTTAGTGACTATTAACATATTTGGGGGGAAGAGAGGGGTCGAGGCTGGGCAGTTATTATTTGACATCGTGAATACTTCTTCCTCGCCCTTCCAAACATCCTTTTGGGACAGGTTTATTTTCTTTTACAATGGGGATGGGTCTTTTACAACGTTGCCGATCCGTCTAAGAAAAAGTTACTCCAGAAACTAAGTTTAATTATAAAAAGAATGATTTTTGGCTTGAAAATATGTGCCCTTACATTTCAAACATTGCAAAAATTTATTGTTCAGATTTACATCAACTGCGAGATGCGACTAAGAGAGGTTAGTTCATAATATCTTAAATTGACCTGCGCAACAGTGCACATAGCGGCAACCTTGTATTCAAAATAATAGTTGGTTTTAAAGAGAGTTTGACAGCTCCCAGTATCTTTGTTCGGGAGATTTTCTTAGTAAACCCCTTTCCCTCCCAAACCCCCTCCCCCAGACACACACCTACACCTCCCTCCTCACCCTTGTCATACCTTTTGTCAGTTTGATTATCTCTAGCTGCTACTCAACCCCATGTTTCTGTACTTGGGCTTATTCGCAGTTACAGCTTATAACGAAGATATTGTAAGGGATGGGAAAGGGTGTATGTAGTCGAGTGTGATACAGTATTACCATTCTTGATCTAGTCAGGGCGGCAAAATAATTTAGACCCGGCCTTGGTTGACAGTTTAAATTTTAATATGCAATTTATTTAAAGGACTTTACGTTCGAATGTTTTGGTCTGGAATTCACATGTTGGGAAAGAAGTGATTTCTCCTTCCACTGAATAATTTGAGAAGTATAAGCGTAAAGTGAAATACGTTAAATTCCCCGTTATATTAAGAGTGCCCTACTGTCATTAGTATTTATTTACTAAGTCAATTTAATTTGAAATTAAATTGAAACATATTTTGAAAACTAACAACACATATCAATATAATTGAATTTTTTTTTAGTGACAATGAAATATAATTTATCATTATTGTATTAAAAGTTAAATATTATCGAGAACAAATATTTTCTTATCAAATGTGCCTTTCTATATTTTTTCTAGGAATAACTGTTTAGTTTGCCTTTTGCAGTATTTTACCTTCAGAGGTCCTTTTTCTTGTTTTATTATTTTATCTAATGGCAAGTGCCCAGCGTTGCCCGAATAAATTAAATGGTTTCGAGAAATCTCGCTTTAAACTCAAGGTTGAGATTTTTCTCTAAATTTGAGGGTTAAATTTTATCGTGGTGAAAGACTTAGAATAAGAAAACAATATACACTCTGAGAGAGACTAAGTCTATGATAGCCCCCTTCCCCTAGCCCCTCACTTTGTTATGTAGCTACCTGTAGTGATTTTCACGGGGTCAAAGGCGTCAGACTCACAATATATGAAAAAGCTGTTAAAAATTACTTATGTACAAATCCTCAAGAGTTGTCCTAAGTATACATGCCAAATTTTAGTTTTCTATATATCTTTGTTTCTAAGCTCCTTGAGCCCAAGGTTGTGAGAATAGAATGTTTCCTCGATTAAATAGTTGTTTTTAAGATGGTGCGTCAGGGTGAGTGATGCAACCGAGTAACCGCGCGACTGTCTCATCAGCCAGCTATACATCCCGGTGTTTGATTGAAGATAATTACTCGATGTAATATATATTTAATTTAAAAACCCTGATTAGTTACTGGGACACCTTTATGTAATCACTGGCAGAAGTACACGGCGTTTTCTTGGGTAGCCCTACATTGAATTTCATGGTTACCCCGGGCAACGTTTTGCTACCAACATAAAGAAAAAAACAAACTCTTCATTTTGTTTCTTCCGACTAAGTTTCTAATTACTGTATATACTTACTGTATGGTATTAGGAACTCAAAAGTTCATGCCGCACTTAAAAAGGTACTCCACCTATCCCTATCCTGAGCTAGCTCTATCCAGTATAGTTCAGGTCCATTCTAATGTTATCCTCCCATCTGCGTCTGGGTCTTTCCACTGGTCTCTTCCCATTGGCTCTAACAGTCAGTGCCTTGATGGTACATGTCCTGCCCACCATAATCTGCGAGATTTAATTATCTTAACAATATCTGATAATGAGCACAGGGTATGTAGCTCTTCACAATGTAACTTCCTCCACTCCCTACTATCGTCATCCATTTTTGTGCCTACAATCTTCCTAAGCACCTTGTTTTCGAGCACCCTAAACGTAGTTTCGTAATGTAAGGTACGAGACCATGTTTAGCACCCATAGAGAGCATCAGGTAAAATTATTGTTTTGTATATTCTGAGTTTTACATTCCTTTACAGCAGGCAAGATGACTACAACTAACTGACCGAATACTAGTAAGCATTTCCCGACTGTGTTATTTTCCTAATTTCTAATCTAATACCATTATTGCTAGTTAAAATTGTACATAAATATTTGAGCTCTGAGTATATCAAATTATATGTTGTTAGCAATAATATCTAAACTATTTTTTCAGCGTTCATTTATAAGCCTATTTCATTTTTCCTTAATTAATTTAAAAAAAATCCAATCAAAATTTTAAATTTCTTATTTCGAGGTGTACATTGTACCCTTTATGTCTTTGTAACGGAAAAAATGAGATTTTTTGTTTGTAATGTTAAATTGTGTTTAGATACTAATTTTACAAAACATCGCTTGAGTAGCTATATTGACTATCAATTTTGATATTTTAATCTTTTAGTAAACTGTCACGTGATTTGGACGTGATTGTTTTATAGCTGCTACTTTGAAACCAAATGGCGTAAGTAAATTTTAATTATTCAATGAGCTATATGTGTGTACCCATGCCAGATTTAGAGTCAGCTGGTACAGGGGTTTGGGCGTGATAAAGGAACAAACAGACTTAGAGATAGACAGCCGGACAAACATTTCATTTCTATACACAACCAGGGAAGGCAACAAGAGATTATTATACAAAACATCGTTATATTGTATTTTCTATAAACGTCATAATATTTCAGTGTGTGTAAACATTACAGATATGATATTATAATGACAGGCATACTATATATATTTTTAGCACCACGTCTTTATACGCATTCGGGCTATGTTAATTACGCAAAGTGTTAGGGATAAAGGCACTCGTATTTGCTCGAAGAGAGAGTGGGAAACAGTTTATCAAAATGTATCCTCAGTAGACCCGACGAAGACTCGATTTAAATATTAGCTAACAACAGTTTAATCAGTCAGGTTTGTGATTGTACTGAGAAGATTGTAACACATCTCGGTGGCCACATGGTCTAACTCACTAGTCTCGCTCTAGACTAGACTGCCGAGGACGAGGAGATCGTGGTTCGCTCTCGCTCGGGTGTACTGAGGTTTTTATTTACTAAATGTTTTAACACTCTCTTTCCACAAAAATGCGGGTGCGCTTTATCTAAATTACACTTTCCTCATATAAGAACCCATTTGAATAATTAGTACATGGACGTATGACCCGAACGAGTAGTAAGACGTGGTGCGTTTAGACTATACAAGTTGTAGAAGCTGTGTTTTGAAACAATGTTTTACAACTTATTGGAAAATCAATTGAAAAATGTTTGAAAACACTGTAGTCTTAAAACAAATTTTAAGTTTTACATGTTGCACGTTTCCCGTTGGGTGGCGGTAAAGATCAAAGAAACATTTGGGTTTAAAATATTTTGCACCAATAGAGGACAGTTTGTACAATCGAAAGTTACTGCTAATCCTTTTCAACTGGAATAATATCCCTCTGTGCTAGGGTCCGGGGTTCAATCCTCGGTCCCGGCACAGATTTATCTGATTATCAAACCCTTTCTTGATCCTTCATCTCTGACAAGACGTGTATTAATCACAACTTGTGAATGTGGGGAATGCCAGGCCTCCACCGTGGTTCGGATCCCACGTTAAACTGTAGGTCCTCCATTTCATCTCACAATCACATTACCATTACACATTAGCTTAAGTGCGTATAAACCGAACGGGTAGTAAGACGGAGTGATGATAATAATAATAATAATAATAATAATAGTAATAATAATAATAATAATAATAATAATAACAGTATCCCTAAATGATGTATTCTCTCTCTTTAGTCAACTATCATCATCTTATATATAATTTGATAAGCTCGTGTCCAGTAATAGAACTTATGAGGAAATGGCTGAACAGGTTTTGACAAACGAACACTAATTTTAAAGGTTTGAGGTCCAGGATGCCGATAAAAATAGTGGCCTAAAACTAAAACCAATATTCATAGTGAATTTAACAGGTTTTCCTTTTGTGTGGGTAGTGATTCATCTGTACAATCTTTATTTGTGTACACTACCATTGAAACCATGATTGGTGTATTGTTTTAGATCGGTAAATAAAATATTTCTCTTTGGTTAAAAATAACAGCAGTTCAACAATTCTCACTTAAGTGGCTTTGTGCAACAAATAGATAGAGAGCTAAAGCTATCAGCGTAGCGTGAAGGGGGACAATATATTTTTTGTTATCCAAATTAAACAGCAAAACCTAAATATCTATGTAAAATCGATAGCCTTTAATGACTCAAATTCTAACTATTAAGTCGAGTGAGGGCTTATTACAATAATATATCTTTTCCCAATAAAATATTTCGAATACATTTTAGGGCAATAATCTGCAGATACCACTACGTCGATCCACTCGTATTTAAAACACGCTCAAAGTTCGGGCTGGTCATCCGAACAAAAATCCTGAAACTGCTATTAGTTCTCAGCTCCCCAGCCAACGGGTCAAGGTCATGTTGGAGATCAGATCACAGGTCATTCACACAGTAATGATCTCTAGCTAGTTAAGATGGACATCGAACCCAAGACCATCTTTAAGCCCTTTTATCGCTGCAATGAGGACATCCTTCTCAGACGCCAGGATGCAGACTGACTGCAACTTGTTTAATAATGGCACTTTTCGTTTTCAATATTTTACAAAATCATATGTGGAAATCAGGCAGGTTTGGGGGGATTAGTTTCATACAGTGATTATGCCCTCTTATACAAAGAGTTTTTTTTAGGTACAAGACAGCTATTAAAGACATACATCAATGGGCTCGTGAACAAAATGTTAAACTAATCTAGTCTAATTTACCGGAAACGGAGAAATCGGGTTTTAAGCTCTGACCCAATGAAATTAACTAATTTTTCCTTGTGTTTTCATACTTTGAACCCCCATAAATTCTACCTTACTCGTCCCTACTCTACTTGATTGAAATGTAGGCCTATATATACTGTATGGGTAGGCAGAATCTGGAAATATTAGCTATGGTATTTCTTAGACAAATATTTTGAACTCGATTCCGGAAACTAGGTGTAATTTCTCATCAAATTTAATTATTAAACTGTGACTAAAAAAAATAATAAATCTTTAAGGATTACAATTTCTAAAATAAATTTTAGCCATCTTGAGTTTTAATTATTTTTTTAAAATCATTTGACAATTGTAAAGGTGACCTGGTGGTCTAGGGGTAATGTGTCGGACTTCTGTGATGGAGTCTGAGGTTCTATCCTCGGTCCAGGCACAGAGATATCTGATTACCAAACCCTTCCTTCACCTATGACAAGACGTCATGTGAATGTGTGGAGTGCCAGGCCTTCACCGTGGTTCGGATTCCACGCTAAACTGTAGGTCCTCCATTTCATCTCACAATCACCCTACCATTACACATTAGCGTAAGTGCGTACAAACCGAACCGTTAGTAAGACGCGGTGCTAATAATAATAATAATAATAATAATAATAATAATAATAATAATAATAATAATAATAATAATAATAATAATAATAATAATAATAATAATTAATATTAAACTATATATTTTGGAACGAAATTAAAAAAATAGAAATGAGTAAAATAAAATTAATAAAAATTTTTAAAGAACCCTTTTTATTTTTTTAGCATTACCATTTCGTGCTAATTTCGAGTGTAATATAGGTTTGAAGGCATATTTCCAAAATAACGGCAGACCCGGGTTCCACACATATGCAGGGTCATTATAGACATATAGAACTATGAGCCCCACCATGTGTGCTCATGCCGCAGATTCAAATATAGAAACTGTGGCACCTTAAACTAGCGCCCAACATGTCTGTATTAGGTTAATATAGTTTAAAGGCAATCAATCTGAAAATAACGGCAGAACCAGGTTCCACGACCATGCAGGGTCTCTTTTTACACCTATAACTGTAATTGCCACCATGTGTGCTCATGACGCAGATTCAAATATAGAAACTGAGGCCCCTTAAACATGGCGGTAGTGTAGAGGAGTAATATCTAACTTTAAATACATATAATTCGATAATAACGGCAGACCCGGGTTACACACTTATGCAGGGTCATTATAGACATATAGAAGTATAATTGCCACCATGTGTGCTCATGACGCAGATTCAAATATAGAAACTGTGGCCCCTTAAACATGGCGGTAGTGTAGAGGATTAATATCTAACTTTAAATACATATAATTCGATAATAACGGCAGACCCGGGTTCCACACATATGCAGGGTCATTATAGACATATAGAACTATAATTGCCACCATGTGTGCTCATGACGCAGATTCAAATATAGAAACTTTGGCCCCTTAAACATGGCGGTAGTGTAGAGGAGTAATATCTAACTTTAAATACATATAATTCGATAATAACGGCAGACCCGGGTTCCACACTTATGCAGGGTCATTATAGACATATAGAACTATAATTGCCACCATGTGTGCTCATGACGCAGATTCAAATATAGAAACTGTGGCACCTTAAACCGGCGGTCGCGCAGTGCTAATTTCGAGTCTAATTTAGGTTTGAAGGTATATTTCCAAAATAACGTCAGACCCGGGTTCCACACATATGCAGGGTCATTATAGACATATAGAACTATGAGCCCCACCATGTGTGCTCATGCCGCAGATTCAAATATAGAAACTGTGGCACCTTAAACTAGCGCCCAACATGTCTGTATTAGGTTATTAAAATTTAAAGGCAATCAATCTGAAAATAACGGCAGAACCAGGTTCCACGACCATGCAGGGTCTTTTTTTACACCTATAACTGTAATTGCCACCATGTGTGCTCATGACGCAGATTCAAATATAGAAACTGTGGCCCTTATTATAGTTTAAAGGCTATCAATCTGAAAATAACGGCAGAACCAGGTTCCACGACCATGCAGGGTCTCTTTTTACACCTATAACTGTAATTGCCACCATGTGTGCTCATGACGCAGATTCAAATATAGAAACTGTGGCCCCTTAAACATGGTGGTAGTGTAGAGGAGTAATATCTAACTTTAAATACATATAATTCGATAATAACGGCAGACCCGGGTTCCACACTTATGCAGGGTCATTATAGACATATAGAAGTATAATTGCCACCATGTGTGCTCATGACGCAGATTCAAATATAGAAACTGTGGCCCCTTAAACATGGCGGTAGTGTAGAGGAGTAATATCTAACTTTAAATACATATAATTCGATAATAACGGCAGACCCGGGTTCCACACTTATGCAGGGTCATTATAGACATATAGAAGTATAATTGCCACCATGTGTGCTCATGACGCAGATTCAAATATAGAAACTGTGGCGCCTTAAACCGGCGTTCGCGCAGTGCTAATTTCGAGTCTAATTTAGGTTTGAAGGCATATTTCCAAAATAACGGCAGACCCGGGTTCCACACATATGCAGGGTCATTATAGACATATAGAACTATGATCCCCACCATGTGTGCTCATGCCGCAGATTCAAATATAGAAACTGTGACACCTTAAACTAGCGCCCAACATGTCTGTATTAGGTTATTATAGTTTAAAGGCAATCAATCTGAAAATAACGGCAGAACCAGGTTCCACGACCATGCAGGGTCTCTTTTTACACCTATAACTGTAATTGCCACCATGTGTGCTCATGACGCAGATTCAAATATAGAAACTGTGGCCCCTTAAACATGGCGGTAGTGTAGAGGAGTAATATCTAACTTTAAATACATATAATTCGATAATAACGGCAGACCGGGTTCCACACTTATGCAGGGTCATTATAGACATATAGAAGTATAATTGCCACCATGTGTGCTCATGACGCAGATTCAAATATAGAAACTGTGGCCCCTTAAACATGGCGGTAGTGTAGAGGAGTAATATCTAACTTTAAATACATATAATTCGATAATAACGGCAGACCCGGGTTCCACACTTATGCAGGGTCATTATAGACATATAGAACTATAATAGCCACCATGTGTGCTCATGACGCAGATTCAAATATAGAAACTGTGGCACCTTAAACCGGCGGTCGCGCATTGCTAATTTCGAGTCTAATTTAGGTTTGAAGGCATATTTTCAAAATAACGGCAGACCCGGGTTCCACACATATGCAGGGTCATTATAGACATATAGAACTATGAGCCCCACCATGTGTGCTCATGCCGCAGATTCAAATATAGAAACTGTGGCACCTTAAACTAGCGCCCAACATGTCTGTATTAGGTTATTATAGTTTAAAGGCAATCAATCTGAAAATAACGGCAGAACCAGGTTCCACGACCATGCAAGGTCTCTTTTTACACCTATAACTGTAATTGCCACCATGTGTGCTCATGACGCAGTTTCAAATATAGAAACTGTGGCCCCTTAAACATTGCGGTAGTGTAGAGGAGTAATATCTAATTTAAATACATATAATTCGATAATAACGGCAGACATGGTTTCCACACTTATGCAGGATCATTATAGACATATAGAACTATGATCCCCACCATTTATTGCATCTTAAACCCATCTATTAGAAATGTGTTTAAACTAATATTTCACCTTATTTTCCTCTATGCTATATTTGTAAAACTAAATATCTACTCTATTGCCATCTACTAGAATTTTTGGAACTAATTATCTACTCTATTGCTATCTATTAGATTTTTTGGAACTAAATTCTTTCTTGGTTCCATTTATTTTTCTAATGTTGGTTAAAAACGGTTAGTTTATTGTGGATGTGGCGGACTTCTGGGAGCTGCAAGTGTCGTGTGATACAGGCTTAAGTTTTAACAACTTGATC